>VXAD01011242.1:325982-619030 GCA_013399195.1 Dicrurus megarhynchus | reverse complement strand
TCCTTTCCTTTCCTTTCCTTTCCTTTCCTTTCCTTTCCTTCCCTTCCCTTCCCTTCCCTTCCCTTCCCTTCCCTTCTTTTGCATAGATACCACACTGAACACCTGAAAAGAGTTTAAAAGCCCAGGGGGCACAGAAAGGACACACTAAAATAGCTGGATAGGAATTACAGTATCTAAGTGTTACCAGACAGTACTGTGTTATATGTCCCCTTTTCCACTGTTTGAGATACTCCCTATGTGATGTTCCAGGTGTGATTTAGGAGATGTAGGTATCTGGGCCTGAAACTCCAGATTTATGAGTCAGTGGAGAACTTGGATTTCACAGCCCATCTCTGCCTGCTCTGAATCCTGCTCAGTATCAACAGTGGTAGCAAAACAAGATAAAAATACTCAAAGTTAGAAGTTGATAACTCTCACAGACAAAATTTCCTGCTTTTAATGGCAGCTCCTGACCCAGTGAGCCTTCCAGAGTTACTACTGATGTATGTCTTACTCTTATAATTAAAAGAGAGATTCCTTATGTCAGTATTTGCTTAAGTTCCCAGCATAAAGTCGAAGAATTCTCACACACACACACGCACACACACAGAGAAAAAAAAATTTGATGCAAATCATTAATCAAAAAATTATAAAAATTCACCCAGCTCTCCAGCTTGTCTGAATAAACCATAAATACCAGTTAGTGCCTGACAGTTAAGATCTCTGGTGTTAGTTCAGATTCTGCTATGAGAAGTGGAGTCTTTTTTGAAAAACACAGATTACAGTAGGAAAAAAATGCAGACACCTCCAAATACCATGACAAGATAAACATATCTGAGGAGTCTGGCTGAAATCAAAACATCTCTCATAGTTTAAGGGATACTATGAACTTGGACTTATAGTCCCTTAAAGATAAAATGAACTGAAAGCCTTTCAAGGCTTTTTATGCCAGTGAATTCTCTGCACCTATTTTTGTTTTTGAAATAACACTTCAAAATTTTTTATTTTGCTCTTTTCATTGCTATGAGAAAAATCCAAATAAGCAGGGGAAGATTACTAGCTGACTACACAATTTTAGAGCTATGTAGAGAACAATGTAAATTATTATAAATTCTAACCTTTTTTCACTTGTAAGTTATCTTAAGCTTTATTGGCTCTATTGTACAAGTGTTTCTTGCAAATGCTTTACTTTTAAAGTAATACTTCTGTAATCTGTGAGAAAGGTTAGGCTTGTACCAAAACATAATTATATTTTATCAGATATAATTGGAAAAATAAACACTTTCAGGCTTACAGTCCTTGTATTTGGTCTGATTTCATCTAATAAAACATATTACCTCTCCTTCCAAACTCTCTTTTCCAGCACAGATTTTCTCAGCATGGTTGGATTTCCTCCAGAACTGTAATAATAAATTACAAAGTTGCAGCTTTTGCAGGCAGACTTAGAATATTTGTATGTGATTGTTTATGAATTATTGAGATATTGCTACTCTCAGAACACACTGATACTGCATATCCTTTATAGACCCAGTAAATTAACTCAGATTAGTATGATGCACTGAGAATTTTCTTTCTTTAAAAAAAATTATTGTTATGATTCAGAAAGACTTTTGTTGTATTCTAGTAACTGAGGTGATGTCCTGATGAACACATTTACAGGGAGCTTCAGATGGCATAAAGCTGGTTTACATGTACTATTGGTATCTGTTGGTGTGGTTCTACTTGCCAGTGGATTGTATTGACTCAATCTCTGCTAAAAAGGATTTGTACCATTTTATGAGATTTGTGCATGTGTTACCCTGTCTCAAAAAATCAGCCTTAATGCACTTTTAATCTACAAGTTTCCCTCTTATGTTCTTAATGCTTTGTTTTACATGTTGTATTTTTAATTTCCACACAAAAACCTTATAAAAGCTTTAAAAGCTTTTAAAGCTGCAAAGTCAAGCATTCTGCAGTTAGAAGATGCAAGGAGTTGTGTTGTTTGCAAAATTTTGATTTGCCTTCTGTTGTATTTGATTGCAAGGTAGTCATTAATGACAGGAGCTCATTAGTGGACAGAAAGGACAGTAGTCACTTAATGAGCCACTCTTCAATATTTTGTTCTCTTTTTGGTGCTTGATGTGGGACTCCGTGCCTTACTACTTACTGTTCAAATCCTGCTCTGAAGGCAGAGTTACCCGTTTTGTTATGCATTTTTTCAGTGATATACAACAGGGTAGGAGCTGTGAGTTTCACAAACAGAATTCAGTGTATTTTGATAACATCCCCATAAATTAAGGAGGAAATAGCATTACAGCTAATTACATTACATTGCAGCTACATTTTTAGCCATAAAAGCGCAAGATTAAAATTTAGGCTTTCAGCAAAACCCTGTACCCAGTTCATGGCTGGCCATGAAAAATGGGTTTTTAAGTGGCTAATTTAGTAGTCTGTGAGAAGGACAAAAATAGAATCCAGTCCTTCTGAGCCGCATACAAATGCCTTAGCCTGGAACCACTTTTTTCCTCCTGCAGTCATTGTGTTCACTGTCTGCAACAAATGAGCCAGGATTCTCTGGACAAGATCTGATTCACCACAAAATCCTGACTCATCTCCATACCACGGTGCATTCCGTTCACTGAGTTGCTATATACAGCTCTATGCCAACAAGCTAGATATGCTTCCCTAAAAATGATGGAAAAGTGGTGTAGGGAGGAAAAAAAGAAAAAAAAAGAGAGAGAGAAAAAAAAAAGACCCTTTCTTCAAATATTTCTAGCAGGCCTGATGGTCCTGGTGTTCCTCTGCCTCCCTACCCTGATGTGGCTTCAGTGTGTGTCTGTGCTGGTGTTGAGCATGTAGGTTAAATGTATAAAAACCCCATTATTTGAAAGATGGGTGAAAAACAGCTCATGAGGTGTGTGGAAGACAAGTGCTGAGATGGAGAGGAGGAATTCTGGTTGCCAAAAGGCTTAGAGGAATTTGCTGGTAGGAAAAGGAGGCCTCATTTAGCTCTGGAAGGATGTGTCTTGCTGTTTCCCACCCAGATGGTTAATGTGATCCTGACCTGTGAAAGATAACAGGATGCCCCTCACCCTGAGAGATTAAGCGCTGTAATTCATGGCACTACTTCCCTTATTAAAAAGAGCAAGATAAAATCAGTTTGTCTCATCCTTTTCCTGATGGGTGATGGAGCTAAACCCCTTGAAGAAGTGATAACACATAGGGGAGGGATTGTTTTGCCTTAAAATTCCTACCAACAGCCTTCTTGTAGGTCTCCTTCAGCTTCTTGATCTCTATGTGACAGGGTCTGGAAGCTGTTGAGTGCTTCTGCTGGGACTGTCAGTGAGTGATGAGTGCATAAACAAGATAATTCCTAGTGGTTTTCTCAGGTCTGTAGACCTCTGGATACTCTTCCAAATGGCAGGAGAGCCTGGAACTCCTCAAGGTGCAGCAGGCAGTGGAGTGTGTGCAGCAGGTGGTGTAGGGTGGCACCGTTAGTGTATGACAGGTCTGCAAGGCTCTCCTGAGACAGGGACATTTTGCATGAGCATCCATGTGTGAAGTGTAACAACGGCCCGAGGTGGCAGCCGGGCCAGGTTCGGGTCTGCTGCACAGCTTTGCTGTGCTTGAGTGGCTGCGGCTGCTCCAGGTGGCAGCTGCACCAAGGTGCTGCTCACTGCATGAGCGGTGTCCTGGGAGGGGATCTCACAGCCAGACACCTTCAGGGTTTATTGTCCTGGTGTTCCACCTGAGGGACCCTCAGCACCCTGTCAAGCACTCCCAAAGCTGGATCTTGAAACTCTGTCAAGTGCTTCAGGCCTCAAGGACCAATGTGTCACTGGAACAGGACATTACAGGCCTACCAACACAGCTTTGGTAGTGGTCAGAGAATTCCTGTCCCTTCTGCAGTACAGGCAGACAGGATCCCCCTTTACAGTACCCTTACATCAGGAGAAGAGAACTCAGTGCCAGCACTGAGAAAGAAGAAATCGAGTGTTTGATGGATTTTTGTGCATGAGGATGCAGCATGCTTATATGTGCAGTACATGTAAAGAGCCTCTGGCTCATGGGAGCAGAAAGTAACAGAACATTCATGGACTTGAACTCACAAGCTCCCATAAGTTTTTACAGAACATTTTTAAACTGAGACTTTCACAGCTCATCACTTGGCCCAAATTTGTACAGTGACTCATAGGAGCAGTGAGAAGCACATCCCTGATACAGAGAGTTCCTCTGCTAAAGTCTGAGGTTCTGCATCAAACTAGGAGGTGCACAAACTTTTTAACAGAGCAGCCTTGCATTCCTTTTATTAAGATGGCCACTCTTCAATCTTTTATTCTCATAAATGGCTGAACCAGTCTTTTAATAAACCAGCAAAAAAAAATACCCTTCAGGTCCTCAGCAGCTAGCCAGCACAGAAAATCTCATTCAAACAGTTAAGGCTAAATTTGTAAAGTACTGATAGCAAACCTGGTAATGAAAGTGTCAGGAGTCATGACATACTGTCACTTACTTTTACAAGCTACTGATTCATGAGATCTTGTACCTTCTATTTTGGTAGCTATGTTTCTCAAATCAGTTTAGTGATGCAAAGCATTAGTTTTAGGTGAGAGAACTCAAGCCTTTATGTTTTAATTTAGATAAATTATTAATTATTGCTTGATAGTTATTAATTAGTTCATGCAAGACTGAAAAAATGTAAAACACGTGAGCTAAGCTTATAGCAACAGTTTAGAACATGAAGAGATGCATCTTGCAGCATCTGGGCTTTCAGGTTGTTTTATTACCGAAGGTAAGCATAGATGTCTTAATTTCCAATTGAGAGATCTGCCCAGATCATACCTGTTCTCATTTCTGTAACCAAAAGGTGGCAGCATATTGTCTCCTTTCCCTTTCCATCCATCCCAGCTTTAAGCTCCTAAACAACCTTACTTGCTCAGTTTGTCAGAATGCCAGGAAGTCCAGAACAATCATGCTGACTAAGGAACGCTGATGAGATCTTATGTAAAATCAACTCTTTATCACCTTTAAATAGAAACAGGAATAGATCAAGGTCTGGTGATTTTATT
This sequence comes from Dicrurus megarhynchus, assembly GCA_013399195.1. Classification (NCBI taxonomy): domain Eukaryota; kingdom Metazoa; phylum Chordata; class Aves; order Passeriformes; family Dicruridae; genus Dicrurus; species Dicrurus megarhynchus. The sequence continues at coordinate 614,003 of VXAD01011242.1, read as the reverse complement.
CCATTGTTTCAATGACAGCCTGATTGACTTTTGGAAATGTGAAGAAGGGTTAAATTTCAGCTCAGTGGCATAACTTCAGAAGGGACACCTACCTATAGAGCTTAACACTTTTGTTAACATTAATGATTGTTAAAAAGCTCGAGGCAGATAATGTTGATATCTGCCAGATACTATTGCTGTGTCAGACTTCAACTCAATTTTGTTCCTACTTAGGTACTTCCTGCTTTGGTAAATAGACAGAAGGCCAGTGGACATGCAAAGGAGCAGCAAAGGTGAGGCAAGTACTTCATGTAGTGCAAATACCAAGGTGAAAAAGTACATGAATGTACCTGTTGAGTTTTGCTGCATGAAGGCATCGGTTCAGAGGCTTCTGGAAAGATGCCCAGGGACACCCATTTCCCATTTGGCTGGTAAAGAGATCTGGAGGTGGAGGAAAGCATTCTGAAACACAAGCTGCTCTCAGATCTACAGGGGTACTGTGTACTTGGCACAGTGCCCCAAGTCCTCAGGAAACACAACTGCTACAGAGCACTGCAGTGTGAGTCCTTAACAACTCAAACATCCATGTACATGTCAAACTCATTCCTGCTCTCTGCACTGGCTTCCCATGCTCAAACTCCAGGTCTCAGTCATTAGCTCCCTGCTGCTCTGTGGCCTGGCCTGGGAGCTGTAAGTGACATTCTCTGGGCTGTTGGGTGGAGTTAACAGTGCTATTCCTGAGGCACTGGGGAGCTTTTTACCACAAGGATAAACAAAGCCCTTCAGCTTGAGAGGGTTTATAATTTCTGTTAGCCCCAGCTGGAGAACAGGTGTACAGGAAGGATAAGAAAATGTCTGGTAATTACGGAAAACTTAAGGATCACTTTCAATCGCCAACTCTGTAGAAGCCTATGAAAAAATTCCCATAAGTACAAGCTTCAGCAGCCATTCAGTCTGAGCCCAGAAGCTTTTCTGAAGTTACATGATATACTTAGTTCATCAGGTTGCTGCAGCTTGCACAACCCAAGTATGGGTTGTGGTGAGTAGCAATCCCACATGGTGTTGTTCCTCCTGTCTTTGCTGTCCATGACTAGAGATCTGACTTAATGGAGAAAGACAACTTGTAGACAGAGCTGGATGGAGGTTTGAGGAGAATGGTGTGGAAGCTGGTGCTGGCAAGCAAGATGCAGATGCAGGGAGGTGGCTGAGAACATGGTATCCTTTGTCTCAGTCATAACTGCCAGTGTAGAAGCATTTTTGGGGAGTAGCTCACAGACTGAGGACACAGCTCTTGCAGAAGTTAAGGATCGTCTTAAATTATTACTCATTCCTCCAAATGGAAGGTAGTTTTTGACCTGATGTGTCTGACACAGAAACATCATTCATTTAACTATAAATGCTCTCCAAATGTTACATTCTCCTTCCTAAGAGTAGAAAAGGAATAACAATGCTTGTATGAAAATTTTATGTGATGTTAGCCCAGCACATGAATGCAAAGTACTAAAATGTACTTAGCGAAGAGGCCATGTAAAAGCACATATGGAGGAGGATTTCCAGGCAGCAGTCTGGGTCTCTCATAAGTAGAGATGCCTTTGAGGAGGGAGGCTGGTGGATTTTGATGTGGTGGTTGTATCCAGGAGCTCCTCAGCAGCACAGCACTGAGTGTGGTTTGATGTGCAGTAATTCCTTTTGTTGTTGCTTGCTGTGTGAGTGGCTGCTCCTGGCTGGACAGTGCCTGGAACTTGCCTTCCTGTTTAATCTATCCTCAGTTCAGTTCAGTTCTTTCCTCAACATCAGCATTGACTCCAGAAGGAGGTGATAACCAACAAAAAGTGGCACACATTGACCCTGCCCACGGTGGGGAGGTTGGAACTAAATAATCTCTGAGGTCCCTTCCGACCCAACTCATTCTGTGATTCTCTGGTGAGCCCCAGCCACTGCAAGTCTGTTACTCAGATGAAGGATGCCCCCCACCAGTCACACTTGGTTTTATGTCTATCATCAGAGAGACAGAAAAAAGATAGTATAATAAATATGCTTGTATGTACTCAGAAATGCACAGGTGGGAAAGTCCTCTGTGAATTGTGTTATATTTTACATGCTGTCAGCCAGGTGATGAGTTAATACAATTCAGCCATGCCAATATGAACAGATTTCAAAGCTGCTTGTCTGTTGCTCCCTTCATTTCCCACCTCTTGTTGAGCAGCTGGTCTCTAGAAACAGAGGAATTATTTCTGTTTGGAGGTTTCAAAACCAGCTTGAAATATAAAGGACAGGGAGCACCTCACTATGTTCTCTCTTTCCTTCGTTGTTAGCACAGCTGGAAAATTGCCTGTATGACTGTAAATCTCAGTCCTTTTTTAGACCTGAAATAAACATTCAGAACAGGTTCTATTTTGAATGGGATTCTATTCTCCTCTAGCCTGTATTTTAAAAACATCTGTAGTTCACAGCTATGCTCGAAACTGACGAGTCTGCATGTCAAATGGAAATGCCAACAAAGTATGGTGTGACATGAACAGCATCCAAACATTTTCTTATGGCTTTTTTTTTTTTTTGCTGGTGCAATAAAGGTATTTTTTTAACATTTGTCTGTCTCAGAAGATGGGGTCTTAAAATGATATTTTCTTTATTCTGGAAAGTTACCATTTTTGCCACCTTTATACCCTTCTCCTTTTCTCCAATGACATTTGCAATTTAACACTGGTTAGAAGATAGAAGAGCCATAATTCATGGGTTGAGAAACATCCCCTACCACAATATCCAGCCTCTTTTCCACCTAGATAGAAAATGCTAGCAAAAAAAGTGCAACCTGCATCAAATTTAAATAGCTGATCTCAAGATAAAAGGTGACTCATGGCATAATAGATCTTAAAAGCCCATTTTTATAGAAAAGGTGACAGTTTAATCCTCTGGTAATTTCAGTGTTTGGAAAGTGGCAATTTTCAACTCCATCTTGGAAGAAATTGCCAAGTAGGGCATTCTATAGCATGAAGATGAGCTGTCTAAGTACAGTATGTGCCTCTGCTCTCCAATATACTTTTACACTTATATCTGGACCTGGTCTATAAAAAACCACTTGTTTTGGTAGTTGCCATTAGTTAATGGGAAGCAGCAGGCTTTTTGAATAATCTAACGACTCCTCACTCTGCTTAATTACAGCCTTTAAAAAACATACATCTGACACTTCCTCTAATAAATAGAATAGTTGACTAAGTAGAAACAGTCCAACTTAAAAAAAATTGATAGTAAAACAGCAAATATTTTCTTCTGTCTCAGAATTTTAAAATTCCAGAATATGCATGTGCTTTAATTTTTTTTTTTTTTTCTTTTTAGCAGACCTGGAGCAGAAAAGCAGCCTGGCAGGTCTAAGTGAGGAGAATGAGGAGAATAATGAGAAGCACTCCAGAGGTTTGGGATAAGGGGGGCTGCACTGCTGGTCTGGAGGTGATTCATTTTTCTCTCCTCAGAAGGGAAACCTATCCAGACCCAGGCAATCCTGCCTCCCAAGGAAGCGAGGTCCTGGGGCTGGTTGACTGATGGGAGGTACTTTGCCTCTCTGGAAGGCAGCAGCTCTTGCTGAGCTCAGAACTCAGTTTAAGCCAGAAGCTGACAGCTACAGCCTCTCACAAATGCCTCAGTAAGGGGGCCGTGGCTCCTGGCCCTGCCCCAGCCCAACAGCACTGCTGGCTGCCACGGGCCATCCCGGGTGTCCCACACCACCAATCTGTCTTCTAAACCATGCATAAAGCCCCTCCAGTAGCATCAGTGTAACGGGGCAGTGAATCAAATTGTGCACATCAAGGGAAAAATGTGAAATACTCCTAGGTTTAAAACTGCCAAACAGATGTTCTTTGGTTTTGACTCAAAACCATTCAAGTTTAAACACAAAAGCAGCTGAGCCAAGTGGGAGCATTTCAGGCTCAAAAAAACCACTGGAACGAACAGGGAATGGTAGGCTTGTTTTGTTCTCACACCAGTGCATAAATTCTGTTTCAAGTTCTTTCTCTGAATTAATTTCTGTTCCAGGACAGTGTATGAAAAAAATAGCAATTGGAGAGGTTAAGTAAGGATCACAGTAAAAGTTGTAATTCAGCTTTAACAGCCCAGCATGCTGCAGCTGTGTGTGTCTGCCTGCATAGTGCATGCTTTTTAAAACACTCTAGAAAGCCTTGGTACCTCTTTGTCAAAAGGATTCTTCATCTAATGTTACTAGAAAACCTTTCTTTGCCTCAGCTATATCGTAAAGTTGATACAAATCTGTGAGAATTTTTTCTTTTTTAGTCTTGAGAAACTATTTATTTCCAATTGCTTATTAAAAAATCTCCTCATATGACAGCCACATTCCCTAGCTGTGAACCCATTGCCCCATGGTGATGCAGGGTCATATTAGTCTAGACAGTAACTCTGGAGAGGTGGCTGCTCATGTTAGCAACATCAGCCTATCACGAGTGCACTGTTGGCTTAGACATTACAGGAATTTATGCTTCGAAAAATTGGGTCCTTTAACTCTCACATAGTCTCCTTTTTCTTCCTCCTGTTGCAATTTCTAGAATGTAGTGGGAAATGAAGTTAAAGATACCTGTTTTCTGAAGAGAGGATGCTGCTCTCAGGGATAAAAATGCAGGATGCTGGCCCAGAGAAGATTCCTTGGCAAGAGAAAAATATTTAAGCAACCGAGAGCTCTCCCTTGCTCTTTCCATTTTTGGGATGTGGACATGAGAAGTAGCTTCTGCATTATCACAGGTTCAAACACAGCACCTAAAATAATGCAGGAGGGTACTGTGGGCTGCTAACATTCCTGGGGACAGGATGGTCTTCCCTGTTGCAGACTCCTCACCTGGAAGAAATGAAGAGAAATAGCCAGGTGGTTACTGCCATGTCTTTCCCATATCCCTAAAATTAAGTGGAAAGTTCTAGAAAAGGCAAGATGGGATTCAGTGTGCAAAAGATAGAGAACCTCTAGTGAGGGCCTTTCCAGCACTTGTATAGCCTCCTGTTCACCTTGGAGCCAGCTGTTATTTTTTGGGAGATGGATTGGGCAGCTTTTTCTCTCAGCCCTCCCCTGCCTATAACATTCTTCTTTTAAAAAATGCATATTTGTGTCTTGCTGTCCCTAAAGAGCTGATACACACTGACTCAGCACAGGCCCAGCACCCGTACTGAATTACTGACTGATCTCAGGGAACCCGTGCCAACCACTAGCTCCACAATATTTTGAGATATTCCCAAGCGTGTTTGGAGTTCTCAGGGTGGTTACATGACTTTAAGAACTAGAGTCTCCCTTTGTTTTATGTTCACCTCGGTCTTTGTTTACAGTCTGGCTGTAGCTGTGTTTGGAGCAGCAAGGCAGCCACGCTGATGCTGGTTCTGGCAGATGGGACAAGTGAGGAGTCATTCAGTGACACTCCGCAGCGCCCTTCACAATGCACTCTGTGATCCACTGTGCCAGAATATTAACTACAAGGGGATAAGGAGCCATTGTGCTTCTTCCAGCCATCTTTTTACACAACTGTACTATTTTGGCAGAGGGATAAGGCAGGGGATATGTGCAGGAGCAACTATTGCTTTGGAGAGTTGATAAACTGCACTCAGAGAGCTGAGTGCCCAAACAAGGGTCAGTGTTCAAACACTGCAGCTGAGCATTGGATTGCAGGAGAATATCAGGGGCCAAGAGAACAAAAGATGTCAAATGGGGACAAAGAACTAAAAGAGAGAGAATGAGTAATTACAGCAGAAGTTATCTAAGAGACTAGAGCAGTATATGAAAGGAGCAGAGGCTAAGTAAGAAAAGGAAGACCTTAGCAGACAGACACTTCTTTCCCTTTCTCTCAACTGCCACACTGTCCTGTTCACATCTCTAAGCACCTTTTAAAATATTTTCTGAGAGTTGTCTTCCTCCTCACCTTGAAAATTTGGCTGCACTGTAAATAACCCATTCCTGATTTTAAGCATAAACACTGTTTCAAACTATTAAAATTGTATGAGCTCATGTCCAACTCCCACACAGGCAGTGCTGAATTTTGGAAGAGGTGTTTGGCTGGTTTGGCAGGCAGATTCACCTATCAGGGCAGACCTGCTTACAGCATTCTGGCAGCTCTGGGTTCCACCACAACAGTGAAAATCACCTTTTTCTTGATTTGCTGAGATCTAAATTTCTAAAACCAGTAATCCACAGTAATTATGGTATGAGACATGACAAAGTGAGCAAGACTTTGTAGTTCATGGAATCATAGAATCAAAGGGTTGGAAGGGACCTTTAAAGGCCATCTAGCTCAACCACCCTGCAGTGAGCAGGGACATTTTCCACTGGATCAATCTGCTCAGAGCTCTGTCCAACCTGACCTTGAATGTTTCCAGGGATGAGCCATCTACCACCTCTCTGGATAACTTTTTCCAATGTTTCACCATCCTCATAAAAATCTTTCTTCCTTATATCTAAGTGAAATCTACCCTTTTTTAGTTTAAAACCATTACCCCTTGTCCTATCACAACAGGCCCTGCTGAAAAGTCTGTCCCCCTCTTTCTTGTAAGCCTCCTTTACATACTGAAATGCCATCTGTTTTAGTGTTTTTTAATACACCTCTCACCATGGCATATTTGTTTGTTTTCTTTCTACATCCTCAACTCCTTAGGATACACTTTTTTTCCTCCATGGTAGGGACTTTTGTTGCTTTTTAAGTGGGTAGATGTGAAGATGAGAAATTCAAGAGAAAAAGAAGCATTTCAGTGGAAAATTTCAGCATTTCAACCTCCCGAGAGGTTGCCGATTATTTAAAGGCTTTTATTGAGAGGAAGATTTTGTAGCATTTTCTAATTCTGGTCAGACTTCTGCATTCACCATATTTCTTCTGAAGCTACTCGTGCAGACAAATGTCCTGAACAAGATTGATTTGTTCTCAGCTCTCTTAAAGTACATTCTGCATAATCTCAGAGCTGCAGGATTGTGTTTTATGAGTTTGATACTGCTGGGGCATGAGAGATTTAAGTGCCATTCTTTCTGCATACACTCATGTGGGTTACAACTATGTGCAGTGAAACCCAATAATAACAAAATCGAGAGCATGAGTGTGGAAGAAAGCTGAGGTATTTCCCTGGGTGACAGGAACGAAAGGACACATTGCTCAGAAAATCAGACTGGATGTCAGAGCACAGGAAGGCAATCAGCTGCTGTGTGGGACATGCCCTACAGGGCATTTGGGCAGCATTGGGGGTGCTAACACAGGTCGACAGTAGTTGCTACTACAAACTGTATCTTAGTGAATAAGAAGACTGAGATAGGATCCTTCACAATCTGAACATAATCTGTTGTTTTGAGAGTTGTAGACCTACACTATTTTTTGCCAACAGTTAGAAACTAAGTTCTCCAAGGAACAAGTAACCCATTTTGCCCTGGTGGTCGCTGTGTATCCCTCTAGAATGACAGCCAGATGAGCCTGAGGATTTGGGGACTGTAATCTGTTATTAAGTGTGTGTTAGAACTTAAACCTACCTAGATCAAGTTCTGGACCTCCTAAGGATGAGAGTCTGTCCCAGCTGCGATCATTGATTCTTGACTCAGTTACTTAGACTCCAGCCAGCCATGCTTTTAACAGTGGTGGTTCTGGTCTGTTTTCCTGGATTTCAGCCAAGATTATGGCCACTATAGTGATACTTATGAAATTTTAATTGCTTATTTGCCTTTGGCCTCAGTCTAAAAACATCTCAGGATCACAAATGAGGAATTCATTTACAAGGTATTTTAAAGGCAGACATGAGTAAGCTTTTAGCTGAAAACTGTGCAGTCACAGCTAGTGCAACATCAGGATAGCACTGCACTATCCAGCTTGCAATTTGTAGTACTGTCACTGTAGAAAGGAGAAAGAAAATGCAAAAAGGAGAAACCACATCCATCAGCTTGCAAATACCTTGTAAACATGAAATCAAGTTAGAGATGCAGTTTTCAAACACAAATGTATGAAGGCACATCCATATTTAAGCTATTAAATCATAGAGATTATAATGTCAGAATTATTGATTCTCAATGAGATCCAAGTATTGGTGTCATAAAAATCACCCTGGATTAGTCTCTTGGCTGAAAAGGAGCTGATTCCTGAAGCAGAGAATGGATCTGGATGTGGGTCTTCTGATTTTTGTAGTTTGAGAGCCCTGATGCAGACTTTGGTTAATAAGCATCTTTTTTGGGGGAAAAAAAAGGTCAAAAATAAACTTCCAATTTTAGCAATCTCACTTCTGTTAATTTCCTCAATTGCTATTTCTCCAAGCAGCCTTTGCAAGGAAACTGGCTAACAGTGTACTGCTTTTCAGCTGAGAGATCTTCTCTCCCATGTTAGAAGAGGCCCCTGGACTCTGAAGTCTGGTTCCAGACTGGGAAGCTTGGGAAGTAAAAGGTTTGTCCCCATCTCGTTCAAAGTCCATTCAAGTTCCTGCATATTTAATTGCTGCAGAGTCCTCAAGACATCCCTGTGGAATCTGCAAACTAGTTAAAGTTGCAACTCTTATGTACCCTGAAATAGCTCAAGCACAGCTTGGAACACAGCTTTTTTCCCCAAAGATGTGTATGCAGCAGGGTGCATAGGGAGAGTACAAGCCAAGGATCTCAGTTAATGATAACCCTTCCTGAATATCGCCTTGGGATTTTTAGACGCTTCTCAGCTCCTGGAGAGAGGCAGGAAGATATGACCCCAATTTAGCATCTCATCCAAAAAGCAGTAAGTAGTTCTGACAGTGCTGGTCTCCCTAAGATCTGTGAGGAAAAGTCAGGCTTGGATGTGAGCCCAGCCTTAGTGTTGTGCTGAAACTCCAGATTTTTGGGTCCTAGAATGACTTCAGGCGAGCCATACTCTGACAGATAGGGACTGTGGGATTCAGAGTTAGTGACAAGGAAATTGTTCCTAAAATTACTGGCGGGGAAAATGGAAGGAGGAACAATTGCAATTATTTGCTGCTACCAAGATAGGCGAGACCTGTTCAGGGAACAAAGGCAGGCTTCACTTCTTAATCCGGTCACTCTGACACATCCCAAGAGCTTTACATTGGAAGGAAAAGAATAAGAGGCTTGCTCTATGAATAGCTCACATATCAGAGTGTGGGAGAATGAGACCAGCTTTAGGTAGTTCGACTTTATTATTCATCACATGTGCCTGGAGGCCTCTATCAGCACTCCAGCCCTGTGGCACTGCGCCAAGAAGCACAAACACAGCCCTGCCCCGGAGCTATCACAGCCCAGGATTACAGGGGTGACAAGGGGGACACAGCCAGAGGTGTGAGGCAGGGACCTACTGGTATGACAAACACGTCTGTATGGCACCCACAGCCCCCGCCACACTCATCCCCAGGCTCTGCTTCCTGGGATTCGTGGCAGAGGTAAAGCATAAAAGTGTAGTTGATAGAAGACAAGATGGTACCCTGTGGGAAGATTTTTACCATGATTTAGAGGGCAGGCTGTGAGAAAACATAAAAGTGTCTCCAGGAGAAATGACAGAATCTGTTATCTTTAGTGAGGGAAGAAAGTTTTCTGTAGTGACAGGGTATTAGATTTAAGAGTCGAGGAGAGACCAAGCAGTGAAGAGGCTTAGAGGCAAAGGCTCGAGCTTTTCTCCCAATCCCACCAAAATATTTATAGTATCAAGACATGTGCTATCAAGATGAAAAAATGAAATCTTAGTAACAGTGCTTTGATGTTTCTTAGCTGGTGAGGATCTTGAAAAAAAATTCCATTGTGTTTGACTTCATTATAGAAAAGAAGCTATAAATTCTCTCTGCTTTGCTCATGAATGATCCTCAAGGGCAGCTGGGGAGTCAAGTTGTTCCAGCTTTCACCCAAATGTCACTTTCCACGTTCAGCCCCTGGTGCTTCATGAGCACCACTGCAACTTTGGACACACCAGTGAAATCACCACAGAGGGTGTTGTGCAGGTGCTGTATAGTTCCAGTCCTGGTCCGTACTTCAAATTTTCAGGTGCCCTTGGGCTAGCATCTGTGTGACCTGTGCTTTGTGCATGAGTGATATAAGAGAAGGAAAGATTTTGTTTGGGTTGTAATGTTCTGTTGGGGTTGTGCCTCAATATCTTTAACGTGAGAGCTGTTCCCACTCTGCAATTCCATGAAGAGACTATGCAATGTATTTTTACTGTGTTAAGCTTAGTTTTAAAAACCAAGTAATTCTGAAGCAGAAAGCCAGAAATTATCAAAATTTGAAAATTGCTAAAATAATATTTTTCAAAATATTTTCCAAATAAAAGTTGCAAAACTTTCAAAAATTCAAAAGTTTTCAGTGTGCCCTGGCAGCCAGGAGAGCCAACCATGTCCTGGGTGGCATCAGGCCCAGCATCCCCAGCCAGGCAAGAGAGGGGATTGTCCTGCTCTGCTCTGGGCTGGGGCAGCCTCACCTTGAGTGCTGGGGGCAGTTTTGGGCACCACAATATAGGGAATATATTAAACTATTAGAGAGTGTCCAAAGGAGGCCACAAAGATGGTGAAGGTCTGGGGGGGCCATACAGGGAGCAGCTGAAGGCACTTGGGTCTGTTCAGCCTGGAGGTGACTGAGGGGAGACCTCACTGCAGTTACAAATTCCTCATGATGGGAAGAGGAGGGGCAGACACTGATCTCTTCTCTGTGGTGACAGTGACAGGACCTGAGGGAATGGCCTGAAGTTGTGTCAGGGGAGGTTCAGGTTGGATATCAGGAAAAGGTTTTTCACCCAGAGCATGGTTGGGCACTGGAATAGGCTCCCTGTGGAAATGGTCACCAGCCTGACAGAGTTCCGGAAGTGTTTGGACAATGCTCTCAGGCCCATGGTGTGACTCTTGGTAATGGTTCCTGTGCAGGGCCAGGAGTTCCACTTTGGTGCTCATTGTGGGTCCCTTTCAACTGAGGACATTCTATGATTCTATGAAAAATATCCTGAAATGGAATCTCTTCCTCCTATACAGAAGACCTCTTCCTTGGTGAACTGATACTTTCCAGTTGAGAAAATTTTAGCTTCAGTGAAGAGAAAAACTGGTGCTTAACGGAGTGCAGAGCGGGGAGAAGTGAATAAAGAGGAAATGTTTAAAACACTGAAATGGAAATTGTTCCTTGCAGGATAAATAGATCTAAGACAAGGCTAAAGAAGAGACATTCCAATAGTTGGTATGGGATGCTTAGAGCAAGCAATTTGGCATCTGAGAATGGCAGAAATGGATTTTAAAATTTTATTTAGTGGAATTGGAAGCCCATTGCATGGGTCTAGAAGAATGAATCAGTGATAACACCCAAGGTACCAGGGCTGGCTACTTGGTGTTACTGTTGTGATAGAGAAAGGACAGGATTCAGAACAGATTTACTGGGAATGATCAGGCTACAAAAAGGCATATAGAGAGAGGAGAGAGAGGGGGGCAGGTGGGGGGGGGGTGTGTGTGTCTATATGAATATCTATGTTATTTATCAGGAAGAGAAGCCAAGATGTGAGATTAGAGAGCGAAGAGTGATCATGAATAAAGTTTTGCATTTGTAATCTGTGTATAGGCAGATACTAAATCAGACCAAATTGTTATCTCTGCAATGCTAAACCTTGTTTTCCCAAAAGAACAGTCTCTAAAAATTATTTTCCCCTGCTTTCTGTTTTTGTGATGTATAAGGATGGCAGTACTATAATTAATCCCCTCTTGACTCTGCTCATAGATGCTGTAACTTCATACAGCAGCATAGTTACACACTGAACAAGCTGAAATTTTAGCTTCTTACTTACTTACCTGGATTAATGGGAGCAAACCATTCCTCTAGGGCTGTACAGGAGAGACAGGTTATAGAGCACATTGAAAAGAAAAATGTGAGCCAGCAATTCAGTCATAATTCTGAGAAGGAGTTTCTGCTCATGAAAGAAAAAAGGCTGTGTGCTTGACCTTCCTGGGCACAGAATGCTCCCTACTTTCACCATGAAATCATTGAAAATTGAGTCTCCTCTGAACCAGCTAAAGCAAACACAGTGCACAGTCCTTTTGAAGGTCTGTGCATGCTCCTCAGTGCTGTGCCTGCCCTCAGCTGGGCTCGTTCTCTCTGAAACAAGCACTGCTAGTGTCTAATTTGTGATGGGAAATGTGGTTTTTGGGGGGTGATGCAATCCCTGAACTTAGCTTTGCTTTGACAGAATCACTTTTATCATCTGCACTCCATTGGATTTTTGCTTTCAGAACAAGTGCTGTCGGTGTTGTCCTGGAGGGCAGCTCGTGGCACATTGAAAGGGGAACAGAGGTGCAGGCTGGAAAAGAGGGGTTCTGAGTTTGGCCTCAAGTTCCCACTCAGAGTTTTAGTGGCTGCAGCTGCTCCTGGCAGCCCTGGGACTGGAATCACAGAAACACCTGGGAAAGCAGGCACCAGTGCTTATGACCCCTGTAACTCAGAACCATTCAAATGGCAGGCGGTGCACTAAACAATTCCTGAGTGCAATCCCATGGTCTGTCCTCATTTCCCATAAAGCAGCTGTAGTTTGTCATGGTTATTTTCAGGCTCTAGGGAAGCAAGTTGTTTGAACCAGGCACCACATCCAGCTGCTCAGACGTCAGAAAAAAACCATTCAACAGACTTCAAGAGAGATTAATCAAATGGCCTGGCTTTAAAAGCCTTATCCAGAGCAGGTGAGTCACTGCTGGCTCTCGCATGTCAGAGCAGAAACATCCTTCTCCAGACCTGGGAGACACAGCCTGTGCCTCTTTAAATCTGTGCTGCGTGCTGCAGTGCTCTGCATTGTTGCCATGGCAGAAATCTCCCCATAGTAATAACCTCTTTCAGGGAAGGTTAAAAAGAGACAGTGCACATGCTCAGAAATGCTGCACTTGTTCTCTTAGCAGTTTGCAGCGGCCATTTCAAAGAAACCATCACAAAGACAAGAGAAAGATCAGGTACTGATATTTTTTCCTTTGTTAAAGGGGCTGACTTTTCTCTTTCACAGAAGTCCATGCACAGATCTGTCTCTGTTCCTAGTTGCACTGCAGAGAGAGACCACCCTTGAAGCCTGTCGTGATTATTCCTTGCAAATTCCCATGGAATAACTAACAGGCAGGAGTTAGATGTGATTTAAGATGATTTCTGCACTAGAGGAGCAGTTGTTTTGCAGGGGGTCTCACATACAAAGCTGAGCTGACTCTGGGGTGGGTGATGGGTAAGGTACCCAAAAAAAGTTTAACAGTGTGTCTGCTTGGTTTTGTTGAACCTTTGTAGTACTCATAGTCAACTATGAGACTAGGCTCTGCTCCTACTGACCAGGAGGCTTCTTCCTCAGGTACTTCCAGGCTGGTGTTGTCCTAATTTACTGTAACTTGGAGACACTCTGCTGCATCCTATTACAAAGACTGGTATTTTTGATTGTGCTTGTTTTGATTGCAGATCACCATTAATTTAAACAGAAGAAAACCCAAGCCACTTGTAGTGATTTTAATCCCTGTATTTTAAGGATTGTAGAAATAAGAGAAAGGATCATATCAGATCAAAATAGTGGGTGGGACAGGAAACCCAACATGAGGGTATAGAAATTACATTACCGGATCTTTTTGTTGCTCAAATATATCTGTGACTCTACACATACATGTTTGTCTCTTGCTTCTGAACCATTCCCTTCTCTTGTTTTTAGGCTGAGGTGCACAGGAAGGGGATATGTGTAATGCTGCCCCTTTCCTGGGTGAATTGCTGATTTGCACATGCTGCAAATGTTTGTGCAGAATTTACACCTTCACATTAGCTATGTCTGAAAAGATGGATTGCATATATGGAAGAGCAGTCTTGTTCTGTGTTTGTGGCAAAATGGGAAAAACCCTTCCCTCTCCCGCCTCCCTCTACTGCCTCTCTAAATGTGAAATACAATCTGTTCTGGGGAGTGCTGTACTCTTGCATTCAGTAAATGCAGATCTGATGCTCTTATGCAACATCTTTTGCTCAGTAAGCACCAACTTAAAAATCAGAGTCAGAATGTTGTCCTGCTTTCCCATGTTTAGCTGAAGAGATTTTTCATGTGGGTTTTATTGTATTGACCTAGTTTAGCCTTATTTAATTCTTTCTTTCTTCCATTTTGATGTACAGGAATGAAAGGTAAACTTGGCTGAGCTAAGGACCTACCTAGCAGTGGGCCAGAATCCTTGGATTGAAATCTCTAACGAGCAGTTGCAACTTGAGCCAGTCCCTTTTGATCCAAACAGTTTACCTGTTGGGTCAAGAAAATACTTAATTTGAAACTTATTGAAAAGCTCGCCTCTTTGTGAAGGGAAACTGTTGGTGGACCAGGTTGCACCAACCTCAGAGCATGGTCTGGCCTGGCTGTGGTGTTCAGGAGCAAATGGTTGGCTGCAAATAATGGCTTGAAGCCCAGATTAGGAGGGGAAACAGAAGGTCAAAGAGTTTTGATGCGTTTACCACTAGAAGCTCTACCTATGAATTTGTGGAGGTTTAACAAAAGTCTTCTCCTTCATCTACTTCAATTAAGGAGTAAGTTTTTATAATCAGTGTGCTGTGTAATGGTTACCTTTAGGTATTATACTTGTGAAAAGATGATGCATCAGTAAAGCAAGCCAGAAGCCAAAGGCCTTGTTTCCAGGTGCTGTTTCAGCCAGCTCTGTAATCCCTGCAGCTTTGATCTCAAAAGTCTAACAGTGACTCCAGATCAATGTCTGTGGCTGTGTAGTTAGAAAAATGTCACAGAGCGGACAAAGTTGCTGGCATCCTGGCTTTCAGATGAAACCAAGAACACTCTAGGGGCTTCTGATCTTGTGTAGGGATGTTCTCTCCCACTTGAGTTTTATGTACACTCTGGAAAGGTACAGAGAACTTTTGTCCATGCTCTAGATCTTCTGGTATTTTGTTTTCTTTCAGAGGAAGAGTGACAATGCTTTAGCCATCAGGAACATTAACTTCTTTGTAACAAAACCCTTGTGTATCTGTGGTGTTCCTCACTAACTTGTTTATGTCTCTTGACAAACAGAGAAGCACCCAGCCCCAAGATGCTGGCACCCTGCCTTCTGAGAAGGGCCGTCATTACAGTTCCTTTAGTTTTTGTGGTTGCACTACTTGTCACGGAGCCTGTTAGAGCTGACCAAGAAGCAGGAACAGCCATACCAGCTGAAAGTACGTACCCTGCAGTCCTCTCCTACGGCCCCTTCTGCAGTTCTCATGTTGTAGGACTTTGAAGTTTGCCCAAATAATTCAAACTATTTTGGACATGTCTTGCGTACATTGTTTTAAAACCACAACTTGGTAACATACCAGTGGTCTTTTGCTCCTGCCTCCAAAGCTCTTCACTCTCTTATCCTTGTCTCCTGCCTGTTGCTGTGTTGCTTGTAGCTGAAATCTGCCACTGTTCTGCAGCTTTTGTTTTGCACAGCCCTCTCATTGTGTTAGCCCTTTCTACGCCAGCAATCACCTTGTTTGCTTTTCAGAGTCATTATTGAGACTTGTTCTTTTTCAGCTGACATTGACCATTCATTATATTTCATTCTCAAGTATGTTTGCTGTCTTAAAGTCATGAATTTTTATTAAAAAAATTCACAGTGAAGATGCCAAGAAAGCATTTTGTCAACACCTAGCCTTGTGGCCTTCAACCACCTAATTCACCTTTGCTAATCTGTGTTGAGTTTAAGTTATAAACATAATGACAGGTCCTTGCATCGAGTCATTGATGGGAAAAACTGCTGCCCTCTCCTTTTGTCTAGTGTAAATATAGTAACACTGAAGTTGGGTGATGGAACAACAATGATGGAGCAGGTCTTTAGTACTGCTCAATGTGGGGTTTTTATCTCTTCTTCATTTTTCTTAGCCTGTTAAAGAATTTGGCAGGCTCCCTTTCTCCAGCAGGCAGAGTTCCTGGTTGCTGGTTAGCGCTCAGATCATGAGCTGGAAGCTCATTCTCCAGCATGTCAGAGGCATGTACAGTCCAACACCAAGTGTTTGCAAAATGGGCTTGCAGACACAGCAGGATTTTCCAACATTAGTCTGGATTTCATCCTTTCGTTCACACCAGACCCCAAAGAGCAAACTAAACCTAGGCTCAGAGTTTCTCACTTGTGTAGTATTTCTGGTGAAGATTTCAGCAAGGCACAGGCACCGAGAGGCGAATGAGAGCAGATGTAGGGCCCGATGATTCAAAGATGTTTTGTCATGCCTGCATTTGCTCTGTCTCAGTACTGCTGTCTCTTGGGGCACAGATCTGTGTTACATGGTGATCAAGGCAAAGCAAGCCTTGTGGCCTTCAGTCTGAGTGTCTCAATCTGGGAACACTCTCTTAAACACTCAAATAAATCCCAATTGCAGCAGTTCTGCTTATCAGCAATGCCCACTAATAACAGGGTGTTTGGACAAAGCTGTATCATATTCAGAGTTAGAGGCTGAAGTGGTCTGTCTTTGTGATATTGTAGTCAGTTTTATTCCATTAGTGTTATACTTAGAGCTCACACTTGTTAGATAAGGAGACAAGATTTTTCTAGGGAATAGGTTCATGTTTTCACAGATGTAATTTCTGAAAAATCTGAAGATAAGGTTGAAAAAATGCTCAGGTTTAGTGGACTAAAATGAAAGGCTCAAGCAAAGGGTTATTTTTTTTTATACAATGAGCTGTGGAAGGGAAAGTGGAACAGCAATATGGAAGGAAGAAAAATATTATTGTAAATTTGAAGTAATTCTTTTATCATTGAGAGACTGGGTGGACAATCATAGCGGACCATAAGGTTGAAAAAATGCTCAGGTTTAGTGGACTAAAATGAAAGGCTCAAGCAAAGGGTTTTTTTTTTTTATACCATGAGCTGTGGAAGGGAAAGTGGAACAGCAATATGGAAGGAAGAAAAATATTATTGTAAATTTGAAGTAATTCTTTTATCATTGAGAGACTGGGTGGACAATCATAGCGGACCATTTACAATCACCTGGGTTGTTCAAGAGTACCTACATCAGTACTCACTCTGTGGACTCTTTTCTGTAGCTCTTTCTGATGCTCAAAATCACTGTTTAATCCTTCTAGTTAATTCTTCATGCCATGTAGTCATGATTCTCTACTAAGTGCTCTACTAAATGCTCTCCTAGGCCGCCCCTGTGTTGATTGCCATGCCTTTGAGTTCATGCAGAGAGCTCTGCAGGATTTAAAGAAGACAGCTTATAATCTAGACACAAGGGTAAGGAAACATTAAATGTCTTCTTTTAAAATGTTTTTTTCAATATAAAAGAAAATGTTGTGGATAAAAGTAGATAAGGTGGATCAATTTTGCACACTCAGTGAACTGTATTGTCCTGTCTTCTAAGGTGAGGCTGGTTAATTACATTTCACCTTTCTGTGCAATAATCTGTGAAATTCTTCTGCTTTGGGGTATCAGGGACAATAGGAAGTATAGGAAAGTGTGAACTGACCATCCTCTGCCCTCTATCCTTTTCTTGCTAAATTATAGCCATTAGTGCTGCTCTTTTCATTCCAAACACTGAGTGCACACTGTTGTTTTTATGTCAGGGGAGTAAGGTGAGAGTATAACTTATATTTATTACCCAAAAAAAGACAGCCAGCTCAAACAAAAAGCCTACTAAATTAAAATACTCCCCTGCACATGCTTTTATCCCTGGGGAGAGGCTAAGGGAGGAAACATCATCCGTAGAGAGTTTTTACATCTCTCTGATTTCATAATGATGAAAAATGCCACAAAGTAGAGAAGAGCATAGGGAATGAAAATTGTTTGGCTTGCAGTCAGGGTGCAGAATTTGCCAGGGTTGGTGCCTGCCTTCTGTGGGGGATGTTGAATCTGTCTCTTGCTGCTGCAACCTGCAATCTGTGCCTACCTGTGTCCCAGCTGCTGTCAGATGGTGGTGTCCCAGGAGGGTGGCTTTGTCCCCACCTCCTGTGTACCCTTTAGCTGAAGTGCTATAGATACAGTCCTGCACAGATTGTTCAACAGAAGGCACTGAAACTTTTCTGCTTTTCTGATCTGTGGTCAAGGTTGTTCACAGGTCAAAGCCTGTGAACTGTTGTCTTTGAGGAATGGTTTGAGGTTACTTTGAGCAGGGTCCTTGATGCTTAGGTGAAAATGCAAGTGCATGAACAGACATGCCTTGAATTGTGACATTCTACAAAAAAAAAGGAACAAACATCCCAGCAGAACCAGACTGGTATGTAGCACATTTACAGCTAAACAAAATCTGTTCAATAATTACAGGTCAAATATATTTTGGGCTTCATGAAGAAATCTTGCTAATGAATCTGCTGAGCATTGTATACAGGCCAAACAAGATGTTCAGATTGTGCTGTAAAGTGGATCTAGCACACCTCTTCCTTCTACAAACCTTTGAACTTTTCACCAGATTTTCTA
The DNA here is from genome assembly GCA_013399195.1 of Dicrurus megarhynchus. Taxonomy (NCBI): domain Eukaryota; kingdom Metazoa; phylum Chordata; class Aves; order Passeriformes; family Dicruridae; genus Dicrurus; species Dicrurus megarhynchus. The sequence continues at coordinate 595,715 of VXAD01011242.1, read as the reverse complement.
CATCTTGGTGCAAAATCTCTTAAAGCTTTCCCTGGGTGTCTGGCTATGGCAGTGACCTCTATGAAACCTTCAGCTTGCAGACCAAGAGAAAAACTTTATAAAACACAGATATCCAAAGCAGGAGTAGCAATAAGAACCCCAAAGATAGCAACTGTGTTTTAATACTTTTTAAAAATAAAAGACAGTCAAAAAGATAAAATGATGGTAGAAAAAAAGTCCGTTGAGATGAATGTCCTATTATTGGCTTTCACACTTGTAGATTTGACAGCAAGCCTGGAAATGCGATATATTCTCACGAAAACAAACCTATCACTTCCTTATCACATTAAAATCTAAATAATTGAATTCATATTGAAATCCTTCAGTTCCCCATGACTAGAACAGGCCTATTCCAGTCATTAAGCCAGGAATTCTGCCTACATCTTCAAAAGACATGGAAATATTTAATAGTTGAGGACTTTTTGGAACTGCTTTCTACGATATTTTAATTCTTACTTTTACTATTCAGTTGTGGCCCAGCTTGATGCAAACTGAGGGTTTTAGGAACATTGCTTTCAGCCATATATAAATATATTTCACAGTTGACTATTTTAGTCTGTTTTGCTACTTTGTGGGGCAAATATTTCTGTCCCCAAAAATACAATTCCCTTTGTTAATATTCCCACTGGAGACACTGATTTCCTTGAAAAACTCTCCTTTGTTTGCAGGCAAGATTGTTAGATGATGACTAAGCAGCTCCGAACTGTGTTGGAGGGGGAGGGATTCCCAAAAGCTTAGGGAGGAAATTCTCATTTAATTCCTCCTGCACATCTTACCCCGCAGTTCTGTACAGGGGAAGCCTGTATATGGTTTTATTGCACAGCTCAAGAGCTTTCACACTTCATTTGGCCCCGGGTTGCTCTACATGGTGTCTCAAAGCAAACTGACTCCAGCATAGACCATCTGTAGCCTTGTATAACCCTTTTATGAAGGCCATAGACTGGATCTCCTGCCTTTTCCAAAACTAGCTGTATTTGTAAGCTACACTGATGTGATGATTCCCTACTAATTGTCAGGCTGGCTGTACGAGAAGGGTCACAGACCACTTCTGACAAGCTGATTTCTACACTTAGCAGATCTGCTTACCCCTCTCTGTACTGTTTTTTGTTGCTGCTGGCCCCTCAGAGCAGGCTGCAGGCTGGAGTAGTTGTTTTGGCAGTGAGAACTAACTCTGGGCAATATATTCTGGGGGTATCTGTGGTTCACCACTCAGCCAAAGTGCTGTATGTGATAATGAACTGGGGAGAGGGGTCTTGTGCTGCTGGGAGGGAGCTGCTCCCACCACAACCATTAAGCCAGTTCACAGCCAGCTCCCTGTGGCATCTAAAAGCTGTTCAAGACAGAGCCCAGCAGGGAGTCAACCATAAAACAAATCTTGGAAAACAAATGCACTTCAGGGGCTGCACAAAGTTCACTCAAAGTCTGCACTTGTTTTCAGAACTCCAGCCCATTTTTCAGAGTTAACCAGTGGACATTGCATTACAACTTTAAAGAGATCAGTAACTGCATTTTTAGCTGAAACTTAATATCTTTTTCTTGTACGTTCAAAATCTGATTCCTTTTCATGGTTTTGGCTTGGGTTTGTTTTTCTTTTTCCCTAGTTTTGGATTGGTTGGTTGTTGCTGTTTTGGTTTGGTTTTGTTTTCTTTTTTTTAGAACAGGCTTTAACCTGCCAGGCAATAATAACCAATCTATGTGCAAACAGTTGTGTGATCACACTCACAGAACAGTCAGCAAAGCTGTATTTACTAACATTCATTTTAGTCTTTATTGCTTTATCAACTGTCAGTGGTTATTTGGTATGTTTAAAGCACAGTAAGCTAGATGTGTCCCTGAAAATAAAAAGAAAGGCTTGAAAATATTATTAAAGATATATAAGATGGTAAGCAACCTTGGGGCTCAGCTCCAAAGATGGAGCATCTTGCAGATGGTTGGCATGCTGTCAACCTCCCTTATTCAAACCTTTGCAAATGATGTCAAAGAGGTGGTGAGAAGGTGGTGATTGAGTGTCTTTTCAATGATTAGCAAAGTCCGGTCAGATCTTTTCAGTTTTGCAAGGCAGCTGAAACAATCAAAAGTGGTACCTGATTTAATATAAAACCACAGGGCTGTGGTTTTTCCTGAGATTTATCATCTGGGGGGGAAAAAAGCCTGAGCAGCAGATGGCTTTTCCTGCACTAAGAAGGCAAGTGGAGAGCGGGATGCTTCAGCCCAGCTCTGCTCTAAGTGCCTTTGCTGATGTGGGTCAATAGATAACACAGCTTTTAAAACACAGCCTTTAATCACATGGCAACTCCATCTCATACAAAAATCTCAAGTCAGGCAGATTAAGGATGGGTTTGATTGGCATTTGGAGCTGGTAGTCTACATAATGCCTTTTTTTTTNNNTTTTTTTTTTTTAATATGTAAGTGGTTACACCAGTAGGGATCAATCTGGTGGTTGGACTTCCCACAGCTACTGTGTCCCATGACAAAAAGGGGGAAGTCCTCTCTTGGATCAGGCTAATTCTCAGATACAGCTTCAGCTCATGGTAGGCAAACTGAGGTGGAGATATGATGTTGATGTTGAACATGCTCCATCATGCATCTGCTGAGGCAACAAGTGTTCCAGCCAGCCAGGAAAACCCAATTGTGTGTGTATGTGCTAGAGAGGAAGGATCCCCAAATTCCCTTATGTAGCCCTGCTGCCTTTCCCTGGTCCTCGGCCCTTTCTCACACAATTAGGCTGAGAGGCTGCAGGCCTTTCTGATCGTGCCCAGCTCCAGCTCTCAGAAGCCCCCAATCCACCCTTGTTGCTTCAGAAACAGGGATCTGTGGGCAACGGAGATCTCCTGATCCTGACGAACCCAGAGACCTCTGCTTTCACCAGTTTGGACCCCTTTCCTTAAAGAAGCCAGGAATTTCATCACGTGTTTGAATTGGGATGGCTCCATGCCAGCTCAGCACCTCTTGTCTGTTTTAGGCTCCAAAGCATATTATCAGTGAAACAGGAGAAGTTAAAGAAGTTAATTTCTTCACTGAGAGTGGATCCAGGCTGTAATATTCTAAGTTTAAATTTTGAGTCTGTTTTTAAGTAAAATAAAATTTCTGACATGATTTTGGGGGTGCGGGGGTGGGCGGGGTGATAAGCCTCTAATGAACCTCCAAGCTTATGCTCCAGTTTGTGCTGTTGAAGTAAGATTGTAGGAAAGAAAAATAACTTTCTCCATGTCACAGGAAGTAGTGCTATGTTGGTATGCCAATGAATACCACAAAAGCAAAATTATTTTGCAGAGCAGTAAAAAATAAATCTGATTTTTTTTTACCCCAAAATTCACCTCATACCACTAGTTCCAAATTGTAGATTAAAAAATAAAATGGACTTTTCTTTGGGAGCAAATTAGTTTTACAATGCTGACACTTGTTTTTTGATGATGTTGTTCCTCCCTCTTATAGACAGAAACTCTGCTTCTTCAGGTGGAAAAGAGAAATCTGTGCGACTGTGTAGCTGCCAATCTACTGAACTGAATCCTGGAGACACCTGAGGAGAGCCACCTGACCAGTGGTTTTTAAAATGCAGCTGTATAAAATACAGCTTTATGGAATTCATGTTGCAAGCATGTATGCCCCAATGTACTGATGAAATTGGGGGCCTGTGTCTGATGTATTTGTCTGTTCTGTATCTTTTTAAAAAAAAGTACCCTCTTTTCACATCTGCTGGATTGGCAGTAAGGGCTCAATTCAGTAAATCTGTTACTTGATTTTAGAGTGGAGGGAAAATGTACCTGCTTTGATTTTTAAATCAGGATTTGCCACGTGTAACCCACAATATAATTTTGGAGAACAGTGCCCTGGAGACATGTGCAGCTGTTTTTTGTCTCTAAAATGAACATATGTCTGTGGCAACTTACCCAGTTACACTGAGACATGACATTGTGGTCTCTGTAGGCTTTGCCTGTGTATTAAAGATGATGAAGTCCTTTCTGTTTGTTGTCTGTGCTGTGACCACCTTCAGGCATGTTGTAGTTGTGTCAGCTGTAATGAGGTGTGTGTCATGAGGAGTTACATGTCTGCTGTTCTTGGACCAAAACAATTTATATCTCAGTGCTGAGCCTTCTGTTATCCTGCAGAAGAGTATGATTTTCTTTAATTAAAATGTTTGGTTTCTTCCCTTCCTTCCCTGGACCCTCCATTATTAACCTAGTGAATTTCTAAATAGCTTTATTTTAGCAGGTCAAATGGATAGAGTAAAAAGGAGAATCAGGGTATGACAAGGCAGCCTGGCCAGTTCCAGCTGTACCAAATGCTGCCACCAGCAACTGCTCAGCATCACATTGAATGTGCAGTGCCAAGAAGTTTCTTCATGAGACTGTGCCTTATTTTGTGTCAAGTGAAACACAGTGCTTGGGTCACACATATTTAGTCCATCCTGTGATGGACTGAACTCCAATGTTCTGGTTTTCCCTCGTAGTTGCCTTTGAAAACTGCTCCTTTTGTGTCAGGCATGAAGAAAGACTTTTGTACCTGAAATCTGAGGTTGTTTTATCCTCACCTCTCCCCCTTCATTGTAAGATACTGTGTTCACTCCCCAGTCTGAGAAAGGCTGAGCACTGTGAGTAGGTGCTTGGAGTTTGTCTGATGTGATTTAGCGCTGTCTCGAACCATTCCAACACTGAGACGTGGCTGGGGAATTGGATGGGACATCTGAAGGTAGAAGTCACTTCAGCTGAATTTGGAAGAAAGTTCCTGTCTGTGGCCTTGCTTCTGTAACTAAATTGGTGTGACTTTGCTGGAAGTGGGTGAGAGAGGAAACCTACTGCTCTGCCACTGCAGCTGTAGGTATGGTAACAACAGCTGGGGGAGCAGAGGAACACCACAGGAACCCTGAGTGGCTTCCCAAACCTCTCCAGAGCTTAGAAAACCAATTCCTGTACACTGAGAAGTGCAGCATGCCCTTTTGTGCATGGCCAGGACACAGGCCAGCACAGAAACCCAACGTGAACTGGAGAGGGGATTCTGATGTTATTTTTCCAAATTCCCTCAAGGAGCAGTTGTGCTTTGTGTTTTTCACCAAGTTCACTCACACAGCGTGGGAGCACTGGCACTGCTCAGTTCTGACTCTTGGCAGAGTCAGAGTCACTGCAAGCCTCACCTGCAGCTCCCTGCCCAGAGAGTGAGAAGGGGCAGCAGTCCTTGTGCATGGCAGAGCACTCTCAGGATTTCTGGGAGCAAAGCCTCCTTTGGAGGGCTTCAGCTGATCCTGGCTGCAGCACAATGGCTTCTCGGAGCTCCTTGGCTTTTGCTGCACTTGGCTCATCCCCATCTTGTTCTAGCTTGGCTTCATTCCCCTGCTTTGTTCTGGACCTGTCTTCTCTCTCCTCTGCATTTCGACCTCCATTCCCCCTTCCATTCTGGCACTGCCCTCCCTCCAGTCCCAGGGATTTCTCAGTGCTCTCCAGGCCCCTCATCCTGGTGACCCCGTAGTCACTGCAGGTGTGGGTGGTGGGGCTGACACTCCTCGGGTCAGCAGCCCCTTTAGTCCAGCTGGCAGCACTGCCAGAGCAATGAGTGACACTCCAGTTTGCCATGAGTGACTATGGTGTGAGCAACATCAGCATCTCATTCCCAGGGAAGAGGAATTCACCTGTCCAGGGAAGACATTGTGTGGAACAGCCTCTTTTTACCTAAAAGCCAACATTTCTCTTACAAAACTTGGAGGAAGTTCCAGAACAGCTCAGTTTCAGATGAAAACTCTTCTCCTGAAGCTGAATTATTCTGTGGACTGTCCCCCAGGCTGGTGTAATCTCACTGGCTTGTTGCAGGTGTGGACAGGAACCCAGCTATGTTTGCCAGATGGAAACACCTATAGATCTTCATGAGTTTTTCCCTTGGTGATTGCAGACACTGGCTTGAACACAATGTCAGGAATAAGGCCACAACACTCACTTTTTGAATTGAACCAAAAAGGAGAAGTCTATTTAACAAAAGAAAAAGGCCTGATTCCCAGAAAAAAAATATTTCGTCTGAGTCTGCAGTGATCGGAGACACTTCCAGCCAATATGGCCACAAAACCCAAAACAAAACGACCCTCAGTGCCGGGGTCTTACTCAGGCTAGTCCCAAGTAAAGAGGTTTTAGTAAGTAGGCCTAAACCCCCAGCACCGGGCTCTGCCTGGGCTAGTCCCTGACGAGGAGCCATTTGCACAACTCGACGAAGGCAAAAAGAGCGGCTTTCCCTCTGTGCACGAGGTTTTATACCCCCTTTACCCCTCCCATCGCCGCCCACAGTCCTGCCTCTGGGGTAGAAGGTAATTGGTGGAGTTCCCCTGGAGTCCATTTAATTGGTTTCATTCCCCGGAGTGATGTACAGTCCTGTGTCCGATGGCTCGTCGGTTTCTAGGGTGCAGTCTCTGGGTGGTGTCAGCTGCGCTCCTAGGCGGGAAATCTCATTAAAATGTGGGGGTTGTCATGGAGCTCAGGGTACCGGACGGCTTCCAAAAATAGCACAGCTGGTCCAGGGGTGAGGGGTTTTCTCCTCTATAACACAGATAAACTCAGAAGGATTTTTAAAAGTTATAACAAAACTTTAGCCCAATAAAACTTCTGAACTTGGTTTTAAAACTAGGGAACAACATTCAACACTTAGAAACTAATATTTAACTCTTAAACCTTGAGGAAAATTGACATTTTAACATTTAAATACTAGGAAATCCTCTAACCTCAGGAATTAGTCAACAAACTCATTAATTTTAAGAACATTCTCCATATTCCAAATTAATTACTTAAAAAAAAAACCTCTCAAAAATGCGAAAGCCAAGTCACTTACTTTATGTATAACACAAGAAAATCTGACCATGTGGAAATATTTTCCTTCAGTCATTTTGCTACACCTCTACTTTATGATTCACCTCTACTTTGTGTCGGAACTGGGGACGTGAAACACGGGACAGAATTGGGCTGTTGCCCCAAGAGAAAGGAGCCAGAAGGGGGATAGATGGGGAAAGGGGAATAACTTTCTCTTCCTCAGAATCTGAAAAATTTAAGGTTCCTTTCAGTCTGCAGAGCTCTAATAGGACCAGGATTTTCCTAGTGGAGATTTTTGCATGCTGCTTTAAAGTCCACCTTACTTATTCTCTTTTCATTCAATGACTGTTCGGTATTACCTCTTGTTCAAAACCACCAAAATGGCAGAGAGCAGCTAATATGCCACCAGTTCTGAAAAAGGATTGGCAGGGAGATGTGGGAACTGCACCCAGCAACTAGGATATCTATTCTGGGCAAGAAACTTTTGAAGAATTTGAATATATAAAGTCAGGTCTAGTATGACAGAGTGACAAGACTCGAGACCATTTTTATAGAGAACAAGAATACAGCAGAACCGTATAAAGTGTTGACAAAGGAGCTAGGATAAACAGAAGCAATGTACAGACTGGCAGTCTTCAGTCTAGACATGAGATGGCTGAAGAGGATGACAGAAGTTTATAAGTGATCAGAGAATGGCTGTTTGCTGTCCCTTTGCAAACAAGCAGTGGGATGCACTGAACAAAACCTGCTGGAGGCAGGGTCAGAGCAAACATGAGGATGATGCTCTTGACCTCCCGTGTGTTCCAGTCGTGGGAATCTGCTGCTGTGCCTCCTACAAGATGTGCATTTTTTCTCCTAAATATCCAAAGGTTCCTGTTTAATCCAAACCGTTGTTACACATAAATATAATGGGGTCATCAGAACACTCATGAATCCTTCTCACTATCCACCTTGTCCTGTTTTAGTCCCTGTTCTACATTACATGGTGCCTCTCACTTTGTGACTGCACTGAAAGCTGTTTGGGGCAGAGAAATTGTCATGTCAATTGCACTGTCAGGTGGCCGTCACACCTTTAGGTATCATCAACTTATTAAATAAAAATCATAATGTAAAATATCCTGGCCTGTTCCTTGAGTTTCAAGCACAATATTCATTTATATGCATAGATTTGCAGTTTAATCTCCATCTAGATATTTCTCAACCTTCCAACTCCATCTTGCTGCTCCAGCTGTGACTTTGTAGAGATGGGAAGTGGCAGAGATGATATTTTCAAGACCTCTAAACACCTGAAGTTTAAAAGGTGGCTTAAAGGATAAGAAGAAGAGTTCCAGGCACGGATGCCATGAGAAAGGAAATGCAAATATCTGCAGAAATTTTGTTTTTACATTGATCTGCCTACACTTTTCCTTCCTCACAGCCAGGGCTGTCATCATTTGATTCCTGCTCTGAACCATGAACTTTCTGAAAATCTGCTAACACATTAGCTAGTCTTCATTAGCCTTGAGCACCTTTTGCTGTTTAAATTAAAGTGACACTGCACTTTTCTGGTCATTTAAGTGACACAACTATAGATTGTTCTCTTTGTCAAGAGAGTCCGAAAATGGGGCAGGACTGGCAACCCTCCCATTATTCTTCATACAGCTTCACTTCTTTGGGAGTCCAAATCACTTGGAAAGACTGCTGACTGGTGATGCAAGTTAGACCCTTCCACAGGGTAAGCAGGATGCAGATTTCAAGGGAGAACAATGTTCAGTTTCTTGTTTAGGTGTGGGGGGATCTGAATATTCTGTGTGTGTGCATTAATAGCTGCACTTAACACCTAATGTTCATGCTCAGGCAAACAGAATGGTAGCCTCAGCCCTGAGCCACATCTAACTGTTAGACAGATTTTTTCTAAGAATGCTTGATGCTTTTTTTTCAAACTTTATTTTTACCCAGTTCTTTTATTTTATTCCTAAAGTCCATAAGGTGTTTGGCTATGCAAAAGCCAGTAGGCAACACAGACAGAAAAACGAAGCAATCCCATCACTGGGATTTTTGTGCAGTTAGGGACCTGTGTGAATTGTTTGAGAAAGAGAAAAACACAGTTCCTATTTAGCTTTAAGTGCTAGAAGTGTTGATAACATGACATTTTGATATAAGGATATTCATCTAAGGGAGTTTTCTACAAAATAGAAAACATAGGATCTTTTCTTCATAAGAGTTTCATCTAGTCCAAATTAATGGAAAGATTTGCTAACAGAAAGTACCTTTTAATACTAAATCTGAACTAACTTTTGTTAAGTTAATTTAGGCAACCAATACTGACAAAACCTGTTGTCTTGTGTGGCTTCTTCACTGAGCCAGGTGAAGCTTAGCATCTTCCTTTGCGTAAATCCCAACGGGCTTTAAAGTTCACAGGTTTGGTGAGGTTATATCTATTAATCTTTTGACTGCAACCTATAAAGATGACCATGGAGTTTCACTCTGCAACTTTTCAGTTTAATATAGGGTCTGGGGAGAGACACAAACTCTCAGGACAAAACTTCAGGACAAAACCCAGAGTTACCAACGTTTGTGACTGCCTGAAGTCCAGGCTTTGACGGAGGCCACCTGCAGTGCTAAAACTTGTCTCTCAGAGTTCTGGGCATTGTGGGCTATTCTTCTTCCCTGGTTAAAGAGCAGAACTTCATCCATGCACTAAATTTGATACAAAAGGCTTCTTGCCTAAGTAGCTCTTGCATTCGTCCTGGGCTATATATACACTGTTCCACAGCACCCAGCCTGTGAACCGTGTCTGGTTTCAGCCAACAGCACTAAATATAACTAACACACAATCCGGGCTTGCACTGAAGCAGGACCTGAACAATGTTTAAATGCCTTTTGACAGCTGGTATGTTGCACATTGAACGTATGGTTTGGTTTATATACAATTTTACCCATGGAAGGTTGAACCACATCCTGGAAGTCAATAGCTTTCCTAAACTAAAATGAGATCTCCCCACCTGCCCTTTCTGTAAGCACAGACAGGCTGTGCGGAGAACTGTCTGTGCCTTCAGTCACTCTGGTTTTGGTAGCCATGGAATAACCTGCCCAAATCCCAGCACTTAAAATATCAACCAACTGTTCGTTCCCAAACACATAAATTCAGAAAGGATTTTTACACACAATTCACTAGCAAGTAAATAATGGCATGCTTCTATCTTCCTAGACTTCCTAGACAGTAGCAAGGCAAATAGCTCAGCTTTGTCCCCAGTGGCATTCAGAGCATGCAAACAGCACACAACCCTTGCCTATGCTGTAAATTGACCCCATGTCCAGCACAGCGATGCCTGCTGGATTTCCAGCAGTCCAGCGCAAACCTCATAAATAAACCAGGAAAACTGGTATTTTCCCAGCGGTTCTTACTTTTTCTTGGAACCAAAAGCCTGAACTGACCTTCATTTCACAACAGCTTGACACAGCCCCTCCTGGGTAGCTGAAAGCATTCTAGGCTTTTGAAAGTGTTTAAAGATGCTTGTCACACTTGGCTTCAGTTGACTTTTGGAGACCTGATCAAGCCTGGGTGCTTTCCCACACTTTACACTGTGGTGAAAGAGGGCTCTTGGAGTTGACCTGCTCCTATACTAAAGGATCTCAGAGCTAAGTTTCTGTCATACTCCCTGTTTGCAGCCACATCCCTGTTTTGCAGTGTCACGTGGACTTCATTGGGACAGTTTCAGTGTCTTGCAGCCTCGCAGTCTGACCAAGGTTCAAGTCGTGGTCAGACTCTTGAAGGGTTTTCCAGGTAGCTCTGAGATAGGGAACTTGTCAAGCAATGATGCCAAGAACAAATTGGTCATTTCACGAGGGACACTTTTGCCTCTCACCAAACCTCTTAGTTAGTGTTTAAAGAAGATACTGAGCCATCAAGCAAAGGTGAATCATTATCTCATAGCATGAGGGACAAGGTAAGTATAAGGTGATTTAATTTTCAGTCCTTCTCAGGCCTGAGATGGCTGTCAGAAGAAAAGACAATACAATTTATTCTGTTTATGGGCTAAAATGTCTAACAGTGCACCAGCCTCTCACCTCTCAATTCATTGGCAAGGTTGTGGTTTACTTGTTTAAAGGCAGATTAAGAAACTGTGAGCCCTGGCAACTGCCCTGCAGCCAAATATCTCTGAACTGCTTTATCAGTGACCCATCCCAGAGTGGGCATGTTCTGACATCATACTTGCTTAAACCAGAAAAAACATTTCCTTTGCCCTGATAACTGAGGGAGGAGAAATAATTAGTCTGAATTTCAGATGCTGCACAAGGGCAATGAATTTCTCCCAGGGGTGTCCGTGTTTGCTGGAATTACAACACAGAGAGCTGGAAGTGACTGCCTGGGGAACGAAATTATTCTTAATCACAGAATTAGGAAAAACAGGAAGGGAAAGGTATCAATAAGAAATCACTCAGTTCTTCCCTTGTCTTTATGCAGGGCCACTATCACAATGCCATTCCCAGATGATGTCTAATTTATACCTGCAGGCTTAAATAGTCCCCTGTCTTCCACAGGAAATCCATCCCAGTGCCATCCTCATTACTAAGAAGTTTTCCAGGGGCTTTGGTTGTGCCTCCTGGATGCTATTTGAACCTGTGGTTATTTCTGCTGCTGCTGGTGTCTCTGATATTTCCGAGCACTGCAGTGACCAAACCAGAGACAGCACTGCAGCTCAGGCCTTCTGCTGAAGGCTGCCTAAACTCTTGCACTTTTCTTTGTATATCCCAGTATAATTGTATTTTTGGGGGGAATGACAGAATATGATAAACTGATTTTAGTTTGTGACTCCCTAGCTTCACCACAAAAGTGCCACTTAATGGGCTGTTCCCCATTCCAAATATGAGCAGTTGATTATTCCTGATGAAGTGTAGCACCTTGTTCTCATTGTTATAAAACTGTATTCAGTTTTTAGACCCTTTTTTCCAACTTGTCTGCCTGATTTAGAATTCTAGTCCTCTGCCCCAGCTTTGCTTATAACATCCAGGCTGATGTTACATCTTAAATGACCACTTTGCTTATTCATCATCCAGCTGTCTAATGAAATGCTGAATAACACCTGAACTAAGTGAGTCTTTGCAGTCCTGACGTGATACATCTTCCCATGGTGACAGTGACCCACTGCTAACTCTGAGCAGTGACCCAGCCAGTTTTGCTGGCCTCAGAGAGGTTTCTTTAGTTTGCTTCTGACAATGCTGTGTGACACAGCAGTAGAAATTGCCCTGAAATTGATTAAATTTGGCTTTCCTTATCTGCAAGGCCTGTTACCCTGTCACAGAAGGATGACAAACTAGTTTGACGTGATTCTTGAAAAATAGCTCTTATTTGCAACTCCAGTTCTTGTTTTTCAAAAACAAAATGTTGGTGGGATTATTGCTTCAAGAGCATTCTCAGGGATGGATGGTAAATTGGTTTGTGTGTCATTTTCCAGTTTCTCTCCCTCATTTTAAACACAGTCACTGCACTTACCCTTTTCCAAGGCTGGCACAACTTACATCTTCCCTGAGCTCTCAGCAATAATTCCTGGTGGTGATTGTTTTAGGTTCTTCTTTCAGTCTCCTGTGGTAGGTCTAGTGATAGCCCTGACTAGAAAAAGAGCTCCAGGCAGATCAAATCATAGAAAAGGGACCTGTCCCAAACCTACAAGCATCAGTAACCAAAGTAAATTTTTGCTAAATGTTCTTACCTAAAATATGTTCACTGGTATTAGTTGTGTGAGCCTCCTGCTCACCAGCTCTCCTAATTTTCATTGGTAGATAAAAGAGGTGCTTAGCCCTGTATCACTTTCTAGGCATCAACTTGATCAACTTTCCCCTTCTGAACAGAGAATAAACTCTTCCCTTGGGTTTTGTCTTCCTTATTTACTCCCTTTGTATTTAAAGGATGCTTTCTTGCTGTTCTTCACATTTCACACTGTTTGTATCTGGTTTTGTGTTTTGGCCTCTCTGGGGTTGTGCCTGGGGTTATTCTCCTGCCGTTCTGTTATTCAGGTAGTAGTGACCAGACAGATTCTTCTGTGCCTGTGGTTTTTTCCTCTGTTTGAGTCCAACAAAGGGCTTGTGGCCTTGTTAGTAGGCAATGATTTAGCACTTCATATTAGGCTGGGATTAACTGCCCTGTTTGCCATGTGTGCCCATGACTGTAATAATGGAGTTAGTTCTAAAATCAGAACCTTTGCCTGCATCTTGCTTTTATGCACACTATTCAACTCAGGCCTCTAATGTATGTCATTTTAACTGGATATATAAATTTTCTTCCTCTACTTCAAAGATGTAACTTTCAATACCTGTAACACTTAGGCATCAATAAGAAATTTTCCAAGAAAGCTACCAGATATCTATCTTCACTAATCATCTTCCATTTTAATGCCTCGTCATTCTGATTGTTTTGGAGGAAACTTTTTTTTTCTTTTAGCAAACAATTATTAGGTGTGTGTTCTCCATAGAAAAAGATAAGTATAAATATTTCCAACAGCCTTCTGGGATTCACTGTTATATCCTTCCGACAACAAATGGACTTCTGTGAATCTCTAGGAATTTTCTCATCTTCCAAAGTTAATTTAGTACTGGTATCCCTTAGCTATGGTGATAGCCAATAGTGAATGTAATAGCAAAGCAAGTCATGCAAATGTTTTCATGTGTCTCTCTTCTTCAGCTTTGTTGGAGGTGAGAAAATAGCACAGATTTCTGGAACTTCTCCATGCATACTGGCTCCTGTTCCCTGTGAATTGAGAATCACGTCTTGGACCTCATGGTTCTGTTAGCAGGAGGAGTTGGAAACTTTTTTCATATTTCTTAAAGACCCTGGCATTTTACACAAAAACTGGCCAGACTCTGTAAGTGCAATGTCTGATTGTTTTATGTTGGCACNAAAAAAAAAAAAAGACATTATTTTAAGCTTAATTGTGTAAGTAACACTGAAATAACACCTTGTACCCCTTTAGATGGTGCATACAGAATGCCTTACTGCAGATATCAGAATAGTTACAATTTTAGAGAAGTCTATATTGATAACTTGAAAAAATATTAGAGCAAACAGTGCTTTCTATGTTATCAAAGTTGATTGCACCTGTAGGAAATTCCTTCCTGTCCCTTTCTTGAAACTCATGTATGAAAAGTAGGTTATGGCCATGGGACCATAATGAGGGTATGGGCAAGACACACATACACCAGGGCAAATGGAAGCATAAGGATTTTGGATTTTGTGCCAGAATTTCCATTGAAGGTTAGTTAAAACTGCAGATCAGCTTGTGACCAGCTCTAGATGGGTGTACTGTCCAGCTGTACAATGTTGTTTGTTGATACCCTGGCTCTTATGGAGCTGCTCCTTTAACAGGCATCTGAGGCCTCGGATGGGACAAACAATGTAAAACTGGTCCATCTCACACAACCTCCCTTCAGGCATCCAGCATCAGAACTTGGATTAGGAGTCTCAGTTTCTCATTAAGCCAGTGGAGCCATTTTGGTGCATATGTGTGCCCAGACTCACCTCATGAAGATCCCAGTGGCTGAGACCTTCATTTGGACCTTCCACACAGAGGAATTTGAGTTTCAGTTATACTGTGGGCTAAAAATTTGGCGGTGTGTCATTCCTGTAGGAATTGCTTCCACCACTCTGGGCTGCCCCCTGCAAAATCCTCTCTTGCAAGAGAGGCAATTCCAAGGCACATCCACTTTGCCAGAAAGTCCTGTGAGAGGACTTTTAAACTAACCTGGTCCAAAAGCACAAGCTTTGAAGGGAGGGCTGTATGGGGTAATTCTGAAGAAGCCACAGGAACAGGAACAGGTGAAACGGCAGCAGAGTGCAGTGCTGGTGACAGCCTCTAGGGCTGAAGAAAGCCAAGGATAAACTATGTCTGTGTCTGGGAAGACTGATACCTCCACAGCCTGGCAGGGTTGTTACTCTGTACAGACGAGGAAGGCTGGAGGCTCTCCTTGGTGAGAGCAGATGGAGTGTACTTCTGTGAGAGAACAACAAAGCCATGAATTGAACAGGTATGTAGAAAAATGAGCCTTTAATTGTGCTCTGGGGCAAGCAGGTATGTGTTAGAGCATCGTTTTCTCTTTTCCCAAAGGTATCACCTCCCCCATCTGAACACTTGGTTTCAGCCAGGTACTTGCACAGATTCCCTGTCCTGGATGCCTCCTGCTTGAACTTTGTCAGGACACAGCCTATCAGCAGATAGGCTGATCCCAGATCAAAAGTTGAGCTTGAAGAGAGCATCCTTAAACTTTTGCAGTGTGTACGTTTTGGCTGGGCTCTTATCATGGTTACATAGTGTGATGCTGTGCAGGATCTATTTTCATGTGGTTGGTCCATGTGCCACGGGTGCTGTTGTCTACAAATCTTCATTTTCAGAGTAGATAGACAAAGACCATAATGCATTCTTCCCCAAAGTACAGGGTACGATCAGCAGGCCCTGCAACTTCATTTATCCAAGCAAACTTTTGAGTTTTCATCTCATTTGATACCTCACAGAATGAAATCTCACTTTAAGTGAGTTATAGCTAAAGCAAGGGATGGGAGCTGTGTATTTCAGTGCAGTCCCTTTGGGAATAAGAGCAACAAACAAAAAAATTGCCCAAGACTCTCTTATGTGGGTGGCAGCAGCCAGTGTCTGCCAAGGAGAGGGCATGGCCTTTGGGAGCAGAGGAGAGTGCAGCAGTGACCATCCATCACATTGTGGTCCCTTTAAATCTTCTTCTTCACTTGGCAGCTCCAATTTTTCAGTGTTGCTATAGCAAATCTCCATGGCAATGACCCTAATCAGGGAAGGGGGGGATGCAGAAGGAGCGCATGCTCAGAGTGGCTGCTGGAGCCTTGCCTGCTTGCTACAGCTGCTCCAAGGGTCTGGCACACAGGCGAGGAGAAAGATCAGGTACTGGGCAAACTGGTCCTCGGGGTGCATCTCGAGCCCACGGCGTGTCACGGCAGTGGTGTGTGCGAGTGGGTTGGTGTGTGCACGTTGTCTGTGCTTATCGTGTCTCATCTACTTCTTTGTGAGGAGCGTGCAGGGAGCAAACTGCTGATTTTCACTGCTTCTCCTTGTTCCAGGCAGGGAAGACAGCTTGAATTATTGATGAGAGCAATGGCGCTGCCGTCCGTGTGGAGTGAGATGCGTGTGGGGATCCTGCTCCTCTCGGTGCTCAGCCTGCTCAGCGCGAGGCTCGTGGGGGCTGGCCAGGACTCCGGGAGTGTCATTCCTGCAGAAAGTAGGTACCTGCTGCACCCTGTCCTGCCTGCCTTCCTCCACTGCACCCTCAGCAGCCACACGGGCACTCAGCTCCAGGGGGACTTTGTGTTGCCTGATTAACGAGGGAATAATGATGAGTTTGTGCCATGTCAGCAAAGCACATGGAAACAACAGTCACAGCAACATCAAGCAAGCAGAGGATTAGTAGTTATTTAGGAAAAAAATGCTAACTGCATACTCTAATTTTCATTTGAACTGGCATTCAAGCTCTTTGTTTGTAGGTCTTTTAGATCTGCTTCTTGGAAGTTTCGTTTCCAGATTTGCCACAATACATATGATGTCCTTACGAGTCTGAGTATTGTTAGAAGAAATCTGTGTGTATTTCTGCTGGGGCATTGCATCTTGCTTATTTTAGTATTTGGTTGGAACAATAGGTCAAGTTCAACTTTCTTGTAACTACTACAAATCAACACAGGGGATGTCTACCCAAATAGTGCATTTGTAAAGCATATATAAATTTCTGAAATCTTGCAAACCTAAAAAATAAATAAATATGGCAGACTAGCTTGAGCACACCATGGAGCTGGGAGCTCTTGAATTTGGATCACAGCTCTATATGAGCTTCCTCTGTCATTTTGAGTAAGTCTAAACTTTCTCAGCTCCAAAATGAGGTGATAGTTCAAAGTTATTAGGGGATGGAGTCAATGCTCTCAGGGTGTTTTGGTGACAGCAAGTGGGAAGTAGCCACTCATTAGAAACATAAAATGTCCTCTGGGGAAAAAAAAAACAACAAAGAAAGATAACTGCACAAAAACAAATCTCTAGTACTTAGTCATGCTTACTTTGTATCACAGCTATCTTTTTATATGACTACCAAAATATTTAATACAAGGTCTGGTTTAGTCACTGCATTTTATTCTCCATTAATTCCATTACTACTTTTCAAATACATTTATGTGTATTTGTCTCCACAGGACTTAGATGTTGAATTTCCCTCTTTTTCCATTCTCTTCTTTTTTTTAATCAGTGCTAAGTTTTGGTCTGTTCTAAACCAGACCTCACCGCTATTTTGTGTGTCTGTTTTCTAGACATTCATTAATTCTAATGAGTTTTGTGATGAGTAGTCCATTTTATCTCCTCAAAGAGAAAATCAGGCTTGGAAAATAAATTGTATGTACCCTTTGTGTGTCCATGTTAGCAGAGGCAAGTCAACACATTTGGGGAAGAGTATACAGTGGTTTCTTGTTCTACTTGTGTAGTGAAAATTCCCATTTGATCTGTAGAACAAAACTCTTGGTTCAGGGTTTCTGACCCAAGTCTCAGAGAATTATAAAATCATAGAAAGGTGGGAAGGGCCCTTTAGACCTCATCTAGTCCAATCCCCTGCCATGGGCAGGGACATCTTCGACTTGATCAGGTTGCTCAGAGTTGAGTTCAACATTTCCTGGGATGGAGCATCCACCACCTCTCTGGGCAACCTATGTCAGTGCCTCACCACTCTTACAGTAAAAAACTTCTTCCTTAACTAATTTAAATTGATCCTCTTTTAGTTTAAAACCATTACCCCTTGTCCTATTACAGCAGGCCCTGCTAAAAAGTGTCCCATCCTTTTTACAGTATCAAGGAGTCTTTTTACCATCTTTTTTACCATCCTCTAGCCAGGCTGTGGAGTCCCTTGAACAGCCTTTGAGGAAGATTCCTTGTCTTGTCTTACTCCTGCACGTGAGAGTGTGGAATGAAGGGCAGGTCAGAGTGTTTCTGGGGCAGTGTTCCTGCAGAGACACACTGCCCCATCCCAAGGAACAGAGGCTGTGACCATTTCTACAAAAGCTTAATGCTATTTCTGTCTGAGACCAGGACAGGAGCAAGGCCGTCAGCTGATCGTGAATTGTAAATTGTTTTGGGCTGCTGCAGGGACAGAGTTTTAAAGCCTTAAGAAACTCATGATGCTCATCATCAGCCATTTGTTGAGAGAGTGTTACATAGCTGCTAAGTGCTCTGGACAATTTCCTTTGCCTGTTAGGGCTCTTCCTGATGGTTAACCTGTGAAACTCTTCCCTTAGGACACTGGGTGCTAAAAGTTTGCATGAGATTGCAGAACTGATTGGTTAAATTCAAGGGGGAAAAAAAATCTAGAAAGGGCTGTTAGTTACAGCAGCATTTCTCCTGGCTCAGGAGCTGCCTCAGCATATTCCTGAGACCTGGGAGGGTCTTTGGGAATGCATCCCTCCAGACTTGCCCTGTTCTTATGCTCTTCCAAGGCATCCATTGCTGGTCATGAAGGTCTCATCTATAACAGTGCCCAGGGATGCACCTCAGCATGGGGACATGACTGTACCAGTAACCTGCTAGGATGGACCCTGGCACACTTGTGTCCATGATAGGAGGCCAGCTGTCTATCTGGAAGACAGAGCTTACTGTTCCAGAGATGAGCTGTCCCATGCCAGCTGCTCTCAAGGCTTGGGAATGCTCCCAGGCTTTCAATATTCCTCAAGAGATGTAGATCAAGGGAGACTGGACACGGGGTTGGGCACTCACTTTGATGTGATCTAGTACAGACATTGCTGGATCTTTCCCTGCTTGGTGCTCCACTGGCTACTTCTCATCAAGGAGCTGATCCCCGTGGGCACGGACCCGTTTAGGGGGCACTGCCTCTGCAGCACGAGCACCTTCCCTATTGCTGGCACTTCTGTCCTGACTGTCAGCCCGGGCAAACTGCTGCTCTGGGGACTCTGGATGACCCAGAGGGGGAAGGGGGGTCTAGTACATATAGGGATATAGGATGGACATGGACCATACTAAGCGTCCTTCTGCGGGGCAGAGCAGTGTGGTGCTCAATGCTTTTCTCTGCTCCCAGGTGCGTGAGGTGGCGCTGGCAGCATGCCTTTGGCAGGAACATTCCCGCATGGACCACACAGTCTCTCTCCCTGGTGGGAGGAATGTGTCCCTCCTGCAGCATCACGAGCAGGACAGGGACAGCAATGCTCCGTGCAAGTGTGGGAGGTGCAGGAGTCACAGGAGAGGAGCATGAGAGTGAGTCACAGTTCTCCTTAGCATTGCAGAGAGATCCTGTCCCGTGTGTGGCACTGAGATCTGGCTCAGGGCACTATCCCCTGCTCTCTGCCAGTCACACAGCCCGGCACAGCTTTTTATGAATAATTCTAATCAGCAATGATTAATTGTGTCCTTTATACACAGCACTGAGCATATGCAAAACACTGTTCAAGTTTGAAGTGGTGCTACTAATACTTGCAGATTATTTTCTTTAACATTCACTGCAATCCACTAAAAAAAAAAAGTTATTTCCCCAACCTCCCATTGCATTTATAGGCCAGATCACCCACTGTGAAAGCTAAAATATGGAATCTGAAGACCAGAAGCTGGTCAGTCTGTTTTCATTAGCCGAGGTGCATGAAATACAAAGAATAAACACCAAGTGTATGCAAGGGAAAGTAAATTAGACTTACACAGTGCTTTCAGTTCCAGCTCCAATTTTTCACCAAGAAGAAGCCAAGAAACATATTTTTTCTCTTCCCCTACTCCTCCCCAAACACACAGACACATACAGTCTTTGTGCTGACAGGACTCATTTAAAGAATTATAGCTGACTCTTGATAATTCTCATTATGTTAATCCACAGACCTGTTAAGTCTCCCAATGAATGATAGTCTGTTTCCAGCTGTCAGCAAGGAATTAATAGCACTCTGCTGTACTATGCTATGATGTGACTTAAGGTTTGGTTTCATGACTGCTTTAAGCTGATGTAAGCCTGTGCTGCCTCTGCCCTTCCCCTCTCCATAAGCTGTCCTCCTCTCCTTGCACTATTTCTTGTCCTGGCCCCAGAACTTGGGCATTCAGGATCTGATCTGGGGGAAAAATCAGCGATCCAGCTGATGGAGGAGCTGCATTGCCACTCCTGCTGTGAGTGGAAGTGTGAGGTGCCATAGCCAAGGGCAGAAAGCACAGTGGGATTGCTCCTTTTGGCAACAGCACATACTTAGATTTGTTTGTCAAAACAGATGCTTAGACATATTTATGTTGGGGAAGTGTCCATGGGCACCTTGCTGAAAATATTGCGGGCATGAGGAGAGATCAAATCCACCTAGATAGGCCAGCTTAGCAGCTCAGCTCTTCATTCTGGAAAGCAGACCAAGGCAGGGAGTGATGGAGAACATCAAAGTCAATAGGGGGACAAAGTTGGTCATTATTTAATAACCGTCTCTTCCACTGCAAAAGTTAGAGGCAGGAAATGAAAGCAGCAGATGTCAACTTCAGAGCAGACAGGAATGGTATTTTGCTCACTCGGTGAATAGCTGAGCTGTGGAACTCATTGCCACAGGATGTTGCAGATGACAAAAGTTTACATGGATTCAGGAAGCAACAGTGCAAATTAATGTGAGAAAAATTCATGGAGGGCTTATCAGGTGTAGAAATACCAGCCAGACGCAGGATATCCTCCAGCCCCTTGGTAGGCTGGAAGAACATTGCTAGACATTTATTCTTCTATCTTCCTTAAGTATCTGCTATTGGCTACTGGCTCCCAGCAGGCAGGGATGCTGACCTGACCCAGAGACAGCAGTGCCTGGAGAAGGACCCTCCACCACAGAGCACAGCCCACGAAACGACCTTAAACAGTGAATATCCTGTTATGGGGTGAAACTGGCTGCATCTGCACTCTGACTTTAGAGGGCAGTGCCGTGTTAGGAGCTTTGCAGGTGCTGATTCAGGACACACAGAGCTGCACAGGCAGGTGTCCTCTGCGCCACCACTCTTGTCCTGCAGAATCTGCTTTGACACCAGGGAGCTGCTTTCCCAGGGCTGGCAGAAGTAAAATAACCACTTGGCATGGTTGTGCCATTCCACTAGTACCTCCCTGTCCACACAGCAGCACTTGGCTGTCATAAATACCAGTGAATGATCCCACACAGCCATCCCATCACAGCTTTCACAAAGGCCTGGGAAGACTTCCTGGGTGACAGGCAGTGACCTTTATGGAATTCATGGCTCTCCTCAGAAGTGCTTTCTCCCCACTGCAGAAGCAGGAGACATTCATTTATCACTTGAAGATTTTTTTTTTCTCCTTCAGGTTCTGATTTTGAGAACATATTGGTGCTTGTCAGCACTTCAGGACATGCAGCACCTCCCCGAGGTGGAGCCAGGGCAGGGTGTTTCTGAGCAGACCAGAACGAGGGGAGGGAGCAGGGCATGACACCGAGTGAATGATGGATTTGCTGACAGTAGTCTGAGCATGCAGGTTCTTTCTAAGGGCTCTGTTTCATGATGTGGAGCGGAAACAATTAAATTACTGAACTACTGAAAGCAGGAGGGGATTGAGTGTCTCTAAAGTGTGCTCAAAACCATCCTGTCACTACTCCTGTGCCTGGAGAGGCAGAGTCTTTGTGAGCAGTGCTGTTCTGATAGAGGTGGGGACTTTGCATCTCCTCACAACTTGGGAATTGAATCCCTAGCTTGATCCCCAGGTCTCCCTGAGATGTCAGCTGCACGGAGGGGAGATGGAGAAGGATGGGTGGGAGAGAAACACCTCCTGAACAGATCCTGAATAGAGGACTGACAAGCGCTCTGGCTGCTCCCTTCCTTCAGGTACAACGCAGAAGGCAGTGTTGGCAGCAGGGTGCCAGGCACAGATGGGTGCTGCAGTGCTGCTCAGCAGGTCCTGGCTCCAGACAGCTCTGCAGCCATCTCAGCAGCAGCTTTGCACCCTCTTTGCTTTGGTAGAGCAGCACAAGTGGCTGCATGTGGACAAGGATTTCGGCACTCCCCCCCAACATGAGGGCTCTGTGATCAGTGTGAAACGTCCTCTGTCCCCATTCCCCCTGCATCTCCTCCAGTATCTGCAATTTCTTCTTCTGAAAACTCACACTTCATTAACTTCAAATAGGCAGAGACTGGTGCAAGGTGAATCTTGGCAGAGCAGAAATGCCCAGGTTCAGAAGCGAGCCATTTCAGTTGTTGTCAAGTCCCCTCCTCCTCCACTTCTCTGCCTTTTCCCTGCCCTGCCCCTCTGTGCACACACACTGGCAGCAGCTGCAGAGCCAGTGGGATGCTTTGCATTCCTGGCAGAGAAAAAATACAGCAGCAGGTGAAAGGAATCAAATACAGATCTGGCACTGTCCCTTGCCAAGCTGCTCTGTAAGAGCTCCTGTAAAAACAGACCTGCCTGTCTGGTTCCTGAACCACTGCAAACTGCTATTTTCAGTGTATCTGTTGAGAATTAACCCATGTCTGAGGAGGGGTAAGGATTTCAGTTTTAAGGGGAGAGGCTGGGGGCTGAAGCAGCAGGCAGAGTCAAGTCTGGGCCATGTTCAGAAAAGCACACCCAGCAAAGTACTCTTTGTGTTTTTTGCTGATCCTCTCACACTGGCACAAAGATAGATACAGGCAGCCCTAACTTTGCACACATGCAGGTGTGGGTGCCTGGTAAAATGGAATTTCTCCCGGCAAGGTCTCTTGAGTATTCCTCCTCTGTACTGCTGAACTCCAAATTTCCTGCTGTGACAGTGATATCTTCTTCTGCCTCTCTCCCCAGGCCGTCCCTGTGTTGACTGCCACGCGTTCGAGTTCATGCAGAGGGCGTTGCAGGATCTAAAGAAGACGGCGTATAACCTCGACACGCGGGTATGTGTTTCTGTAGGAATGCTTTCCATTAGCCTTTATCTCCCAGCGGCCAGGTTTGCCTGTCTGGGTACAGCAGACGTGACATCTCTGCTGACTCACTCCCATCTCAGCAAACACGTTTATACCAAGCACGGATTATTTTTCGCAGTCTGCAGAGGTTCATTAATGGTCATCCAGTCTGACTCCTTGCATAAGAGCCTAAGGAATTACCTCAAGCAGTCCCTGCACCAAACAGAGAAGGAAAGAAGATGTAGGAAGGAGAGGAAAACAAGAAAGATGATTTACCCTCTGCCTCACAGCATTGCTTCCAAGCTGTGGACTGATTATTCACTGGGCAGGAGCAGAAATGCGCTGGAGAGCAAGCAGGTGGCAGGCAAGGCTGGCAGAGGAAAGGGTAGCACACACGTACACTCCTTGCTCATGGATTGATACTCCGTGAAAAAGGGGGAAGCACATTTTTTCGGGTATTTATCACAGCACACAGAGAATTCTGCCACTTCACATGCCAGTCTGCAGAGGTCTCAGTGAACAAAGTGAGGGTATGTTAAATGCCCTGATTTTGGCAACTCATACATGCGTGGATTCATAAATATGTGCAAACTGACTGGGGTAGGATTTACCACAGTGGTTCTGGTGCTGTCTGGAGTTTGCAAGAGGCAGGAGGTCTCTCCTCTAATAAAGCCCCTCCATGCATGTCTTGTCCTACCTCTCCTCCCTTTGAGCAGTGCCATCTCTCTCGGCAGGTGAGAAGGGCTCCTTGCTCCTCTACAGTCACACTCAGCTCAAACTGTCATTCACAGCAACGCCAACTAAAGGGATAGAAATCAATTATGTGTCTCAAACCATAACAGAAAGGCAATTATGTAGCTTTGCCTTTGGTTTCCTGAGACCTTGGGCAGCCATGTCAGGCCCTACACAATAAAGTTGGAGTGACTTCAGCTTTCTTGAACTATCAATAGCAAACTGATTAGGACAAAGCTCTGAGCGTGGGTTACATTCCAAAAGTTTCCCATGCAGTGGAGTAATAATAAATAATTCTTAAGTGGTAAAGTGTCAGTAGAGGGGCTTTACCTCCAGCAGCTGTGCTGGGCTCTTCTGGCGCATAGCAGAGTTCCACCTGTTTGGATTAGGGTCAGCTGAAATGTTTTGTACCTACACATGACATGTCAAGGCCAGGTGCAATTGCAGCTGTGCTGGCTCTTATACTGCCAACAGACTTTACGTGGGAAGTTAAAGATTTTTTTGAATGTAATAGAGGCAGCACAATTCTTTAATCCCACGTACAGAGATACCCAGATGTATCTGTGATGTCTGTTCTATCTGGAGAGTGGACTGAGAATGCAGCCCATCGGAGAGCAGTGCTGTCTTGAAAGAGGTGAGGCAGAACATAAAGGGAGAAGCTGGTCCCAGGGTGTCACGAGATGAATTTCTGTTTCTGTGAGGACCTGGATGGGCCTGACATGCCAGGACACTGGGTGAGACAGTTCCCAGTGTTACAGAGCAAGGGGCATAGGAACAGTGCGTCACAAAAACAAACAGAACCCATTGTTTGTAAGATCACCCACCCTTAGACAACTGAATTTAATACTACCAGTAAATAAAGGTTGTATTACTGTACACCTTTCCCAGCCTTTGGATGAAGACTCCAAAGGGCTTTCTATCAGAGATGCTTTGATTAAACACAAATTATTGAATGATGCAGAGATACTAAAGTGGAATACAGCAGCCAAGGCCTTCTATACTCTGAAAGGCAGAGCTTCCATATCCTTACTCCACTGCTGGTGCTTGGCTTGTGCTGACCAACTGTATTTTCTCAAGTTTTACACACAAATAACTTCACTGAATAACTCCTGAGTCTTGGAAATTGTTGCTACAAGGGCAAGCACCATGCAGGACTGCTCCTGCATATCAGGGACTTTCTAAGCCAATGCCATCAAGGCCACAATTAATTATTGTAATTGATACTTCTCTTTCACAGTCTTTCAGTTTGCAATTGAGTGCTCCCAGAGCTGCTCTTCCTGCCTGTAAATAGTCCTGAGTTACGCCCAGGCAGAGTTTGTGGTAGCACTGACAGCTTGTTGGCATTACTGTGAAATCCAATAAGCCTGTTTGATGTTAAGATGATTCTATGATTTCTCCTGGGCTCCCAACAATGGGAGCATTCACTCATCCAAGATTTCATTGTGCGAGCAGGGAGCAGTGTTTAACAGTGCCTGCCATTGCGCTAAGCTGATAAGTGAAAGCAGGCAAGGAATGTGAACAAGTCCTCTTTGAGGCGAAGGTGGATGTCAAAAGTTTGAGTTGAAGAGGATATAGGGCTGTGGAGGGGAGGGAAAGCTGTTCTGAAACAGCCTGTCCTGCACAAACTTGCAGTCTGAGAACAAGAAATGAATGAGAGAGAGTGGGCACTGCTGGGGGACAGAGGTACTGCTGCCCAAGCAAGGCAGGAGTGGAGCAGGACCCATACAGGAGTGCCCAGCTACTCCTTTGGAAACTGTCTTTGTTAATTAGCCCTTTGCTGTGTCTAATTTGTCAGGAGGTATCAGATCAGAGGAACACCAGCAGGCTGAAGACCTTGCTGCTTTACAGAGCTTTGAGATAATTTCTTAACAAGTGGGTTTTAACCTTTAATGGGTTTTTGCAGTGCAGATTCACCATGCACAGTGAATTTAAGTCCACCAAATTATTTTTTTCTCCCCTCAAGAAATTCTTCAAAGCCAATCTGCAAACTGCTTGAGGGACCGCAGACCACAGGGTGGAAACCACAAGATAGGCTCACGAAGAAGTTTCTCGTCAGTCACAATTACACTTGCTGATGTGAATTCCTTGCACCAAAAATTTTGACTCTCACAAGAAATTGGCTTCTGAAATGATGGTGCCATTCAAAAGATTCAGCCTTTGTTTCTCAAAAAGTGTGACAAGAACCCACAAAATACTTAAGTTATTTGATCACAATTAAATAAATGATACTTGACTATCTTTAAAGATCTAAAATTATTTTTTTCCCAATGTATACAGAGAAAAAAAGCTTGGAAATGCTTTTCCACTAAGGACCTCTAAATACAACAGCAAGTAATTTTAAATTATGTATCTTGAGAATGGTGTTTAAGCTTTTGCTCAAATACTGATAATAAAGCAACTGTCAGTAAATTAACTCAGGTTGAAATAGGAACCACACACTCAGACCTAGATCTGCCCTGAAAGATTGTGAGTTTCAGACAACAGGGTTAGACTGACAGCTGGATTCAACTCAGAGTTATTCTAGAGAAACAGCATCATAGCTGAGAGCACAACTGGCTCCTCAGCACTTGCTATCTGGTGCAATTAAATTATACAGTACTGAAGGCATCGTCAACAGGAAGCCATCAATCACCATGAAGGAATTAAGAGCAGTGCAGTTGAAAGTGGAATTTGTCGCAGTGCTTATAAAGGACACTTTAATAATTTTGACAGCCTACTCCCTGGAAGTTAACTGTGAAAATGAAAACATTCAAACTATAAAAATACTCTTCCTGCATCTCAGTTCTGAATATACTCATTTCATCACTTTTTCTGGATGAAAACCAGCACTAATAACTATGATTTTTCACTCAGCAGAGCACCTTGGCTACAGCTGTGCAGAGGGATTAGATCTAATCAATTATATACACTTTTAAAGTAATATATTCAGTTCTTTGATTTCATAGTTGGTTTTTTCTTTTTCTTCAGACAGAAACCCTCCTCCTGAGAGCGGAAAAGAGAGGCCTGTGTGATTGCTTTCGTGCAATACACTGAAATGAGCACTGGGATTTGGCCAATGGACATTTATTCATTTTTAAAATGCTGTTCAGTAAATTACAGGAAGATACAGAGTGCAAGTTGTGCCCCACCATAAATAAAGGCATTTTTATCAAAACAGGTATAGCTCAATTAGATTCTTTTTGCTTTGTTGTGGTTTATCATTTACATTGCATCTGCTGAAATGTCAACAGAAGAAACAGTGCCAAAGTCATGCTTATGGGTTTTATGCAAGGATAGCATCCTGCTTTTTTGGTATTTCAAAATTTTGGTATTTTCAGAAATTGTCCTTGGACTCTCAGGCCAACCTCTTGGCTTATGTGAATTGCCATAGATCTGTGAAAGTCAGTGGAGTCAATTTTTTTAATGTATTTATAGAAGAATAACATGAAAAGGAAGATAACTTTGCCATGATGCACAGATAAACATTTACAAACAAGCAGACTTGGCTCCATATAGAAATTAATAGTTATCACTGACTGCTTGGCAGTCCAAGGAAGGGATTTGTTCCCAATTGTATCAAGAGTCCAGTGCACGGCAAACACAGTAATGTGTCTCACAATTTTAATTTCTTCAAAGCCACACAGTAGCTGTGATCTTTTTGGAGAGATTTATTAAGTATCTAATGTGATCAGTAACATTTTTAATCACATGAATGCTGCCTGGCAGTTGAACGGATTGCGTCTGCCAAAATCTTCCGGAGAAGTGTCTTTCATTAAGCAAATCACATGCTGGATTGAACCACTCAAACTGGCCTCCACAGAGAGTTTTGGCAGAGAGCCTACACAACGCCTGCCTGCCCAGGAGTCTCTTGTAAACTGTATTTTGGGAAATACTTAAATTCTACCAAAATGGTCCTTAGCTCTTGCATGGACTCTGCACTCCATCAGGGTGGGTTACAGTGCTGAGGTTATTAGCATTCCTGCTGCAGTCACTGTGAGACAAGAGAGAACAAAACAATTTAAGCAGTGTAGTAGTAGTAGTAGACAGCAAGATTGTGCCTTGTTAATTTTTAAAAGAGAATAGCAAATCCTTTCTCACTGTTTACCTTTTTTCCTTTGTTTTGGGAAGGAGAACAGAAAACGGCCCCAGTGGAAAGTTCCTATTCATAATAATAGATTTTTTCATTGGACTTAAAACATCATCCCCAAAGCAGAGACTTGTGTATCAGCTCGAGCATCTATGTACAGGCTAGAAACTTTTATACAAACAAGAGTTTTGGAGCAGGACCAACAATGGTGGTTTAAAAGTCATTTTACTAATTCTTATTAATATGTCTGTCTTTCCATAAGTGGCTGAAGTTGATGATATTTTGCTCTCATCCTGCTCAGTAAGTTAGGATGGAAGCTATCTATATGTTTCCAAACTGCTTCTCTCCCATTTTGTCTAGAACATCAGGCACATCAGGGAAATAGGGCACTGTGACCCCCTGCCAACTTCTTATTTCATGTGTAGTCATACTCAGTAACACAAAGGAGTGTGTGTTGCCATATATTTTGCCAAAGTTGTTTGAAAGGTGTGTGGTTCTCAGCAAGGAAAAGCTTCCTTGCACCTGCATGTCAAATAAGAAATCTGCTTTGTCCTTTGTAGTATTCCAGCAAACCCCTTTATAGGTCATTGGGACCTGTTTTGTGTACAAGGGAAGCAGCATGACACAGCAACAGCTCCTTTCTGCTAGCATCACACTGCGCTGTGGCACCGGTCAGTAGAGCAATGGAGGTTTGCCTCACAGACCAGATATTATTGTACAAAGAAAGCAGTAGGATTAACACAGCTTCCTTGCAAAATACCAGCCTTTGGCTACTTCACTCTCACTTAGATTTGGACCAAAGTAATGCACAGCTTTTGAGCCAGCTTTTTGCAGGAGATGGAGTCCCAGCACTGAACCTGTGAGTTTTCCAGCACAGCTTCCCTTTTCAGGGGGCAGCATGTCTATGGTGGTATTGGTATTGCTATTGTGCATGCTTATTCTGCTGGTACCCTAAAGAATCTTGCAAATTCCTGTTACAAGAACTGGATTTCTTTTGTTTCCTTCATGTTTTTATTTAGAAAAATGGTTGCTCACGGTTGAGTTTTGATATACACAGCTTGTTACAATAAAAAGGTGGAGTGAATGACAAGTGGATGTTGTCTGACTCCCAAAGGGATCAGAGTGACACTGCAACTTTATGGCTGTAACAGAGTGATTATTCTGTATTTCTCTTTGTCTATAATACAACACAATAAAAGGGCAAGATGCATTATAGTATTTGGTGTGCTTTGTTATTGATTTGACAAAATGATGGTGCTTATGCATTAATTAATGTCTGATCTTTAATTAGGTGGAAAATCCTCAGAGAAAAAAAGCTATTTTTAATACAAAAATGAAAAGACCTTGCATTTGGGCTAAATTTATTAATATATTCTTATTTGCTGAAGTATAAAATCAAACTCAGTCTTTCAAATAAAGGTACAGTGATGATTTTATGAGCTTCTTTAAGGACTCCTTACTCTATACTTGGTGGTTTTAATAAAGTTTCTTATAATTGCAGGATAGCATGCAGAAAAAAATGGAGCTAGATAGTTTTAATTTATTTTTGCTCAGGAGGTTATTTTAAACAGAACCCCTTGAGTCTCTACTTACTAGAAGAAACTATGTATTTTGCAGAAGGATTTAATTGCAGGAGCCTTTAAAGCAGAAAGTTTTTTCTCCCACCCAACACTTCCCGTACATTTTTTGCTGCAGAGCCAAGGCAGTTCTTGTGACCTGTTGAAACCAAGCTGTGTCTTCTCTTCTCTTGGTGCAGTGCTGCTGCTGATCACCCTGGGCATGTGGCATTTGTGGTGGGATGCAAGTGGTAGCCTGTAAAATGCACAGCCAAGTCCTCCCTGGAAGAGAAATGGTATAATCATGGTAGTGTGGTGCTGAGTCTGGGTGGGCAAGGTGACAGAGAAATCCTGGTCATGATCCCCACATCTCCAGAGCTTCTCATACCTGAGCCAGTGCCTTTGCTGGGTGCAATTCTGTGTGTATTCTAAGTCAGTAGTTTTGAGCTGAGTCTCAGAACAACTCTCTGAAGACATGTCTGGATTTCATTCTGAAAATGGAAACACAGGTTACCTTGCTTGTAATGTAGAGTCCTGTTAGGTAACCTCAAAGCTCAGTAGTATTACTGCTAGCTGATTCTAGCTGGTGAATGGACTCTGTGGAATACTCCAAAAATCCTGTGGAATACCCTCTCCAGATGGAGACCTCATATTTAGAAGGCAGTTGTGTCTCTGTACCCAGCATTAGCCTGTAGGTACCTCCTGGGTGACCTGAGCATCTGATATACCTTCCCCATTTTCAGAGAAATAGTTATAAAGTGTGGAAGTAGTTCCTTTAAGAGTGACCATGTGGTTTCTGTGCCCTCTTCTGCACCTGTCCCAGGCTGGAACCCAAAGAGCTCCTCCTGTAGCAGTAGGACTCATGGTTTGCACACAGATCTCACCCTGATGAGACAAAGCACTTGCTGAGCTGAAGGAGGCTGACAGGAATCCCAGCTTAGTTCAAAGTTTAGTTCAAAGGCAGTTTAAAAGCAGAAAGGCTCTGAGGCCGTTGAGCCCTTTGTGAGGCAGAGAAGAATAAAGAATGTTTTCTCTTTGAAACTGGCACAAGGCAGGAAATTTGCCCTTGCCTCTCTTGGCCTGCAGATAGAGACCCCCTTACCTAAAACAATGTTCTGCTCGTCCTTCCCTGGTGAGGACTCAGTGTGTGAGAGAAAAAGGAAGCAAGTGTGGAGGGGAAAAGACACCTGCCCTCTGCAGCCTGGCTGAATTCCTGGCAAGTCAGGGCTCCTGATGGAGAAACCCGAGCTGCAGCCTCCCAGGGATTTATGTGCTGAGCGTGGTAAGCAGGGGCCGCAACCACTCTGGCTGAGGGCAGTGCTGCAGACAAAGCATCACAGCAGTGTCAGAGGCAGGATTTGAAAAGGGGAGCACAGAGATGTTGTGTGCACTGGTGCAAAAGAAGGGATCATTCTCCACACTCTCATCAAGCACGGCATGTGAAATTTCCAAACTTTCCAGAACCTGCTTTTGGAGCTGTGCAATGAAATGAAGATGGAAGAGGTGGTTGTGAATAATCCTTGTGTTCCTCAGCTGAAGTTGTGCAGAAGATGGGAAGTCTCAGGGAGGCTGTGTGCTGTGCTTGTTCCCAAAGAAAATATGGAAGAGATGGAAGCATCTTTTGCCAACTGGTACTTGCTGATTTAAAGATTAAGGGGAAATTAATTTGCAGGTGCTTTTACCATCTAAGGAGAAAGGCAACACTCCTTTAAAGAGTGTTCTTGGCAGCAAACATTAAATAGAGGTGGAAAACTAATATCAATTGCAAATATGTATATATGTGTGTATAATACATATAAAATATTTAGCCTCACTTTTGCTGTATTAAACATTTTGAATAAATAATTCCTGGCTGCAATGGATGAAGCAGATGGGTCTGCTAAACTTCTGAAAAGTCACTGTGGTTTTTCAGTGTCTGATTCTGCCTCTGCCTTGAACTGGCCTTGGGGGTCTGTTCAGAACATGCATCTCCACATGAGCAGAGGAAGGAATGAATTTCCCCCCGTATGCTCATGATAATTTGTTGACTGTTGAAGAAGGATCCCACAATGGAGGGGCCTTTGGTCCAACGTGAACAAGCTTCTGTGCTCTTGTTGTGTTTTCTATGTATGTGGCTAGAAACAAGCTGAAGTTATTAACTTGCTGAACTCCAGAGGGGAGGAATGAAAAACAGCAGAAGGCTCTTAGAAAATCACTTAATCATTCTCATGATTCTTGAGGAGACTGAAGCACATGGTAGACTTTGCAGGAGTCCACTTGCCTCAAACCTGTGCCACTTGCTCCATCCCTGAGCTGGGTGGCAAAGGGGAGACAACTGGATCCTTGAATCATGTCATTCCAGTTGGCCATTGAGCTCAAAGATGTTGGGGAGGAAAAGCAAAAGCAAAAGGCCCAGTGGCAGCACAGAGCAGCCACCCATGATGGAGCTTTTTCCATTGAGGAACCCCAGGTATCTGCTTGCCCTGTCTGTGTCCCTAGCAGATAAAAAAGGATTAATAATGATGGCATTCATGAATGTCCATTATTAAATCTCCAGTTCACTGCATCCATTATTATGTTTTCCATGCAATAGCTCCTTGCAGAGAACTCTCCAGTAAATGATGGACCCTTTGTTCAGCCTGGCTTGTCTCAACGCATTCTTTGGACTCCATATCGTGGTTCTGTTCATGCTGAAATGATCACAGCTGTTCTCTCAACACTGTGGCCCAAAGTCTACCCTCATATGCCTGCATGGCAATCTCCAAGATCTCACTGAAAACCACATGAGCTGACCCAGGCCTGTTTCGCAGGAACAGAGTGCTTTGTTTCCTCTGTGTGTGTAAAACAGCTGCCTTTCAGATCTCCTACGGTTCCCTTACAGCGCTGTAAAAGGTTTTCCTGGCCAAGAAGCAATGCTTCTGTGCCCTATCCCTAGAAACACAGAACAGGGGGCCAAGGGCTGAAGGAATCTGATCCTATAAATTGTGTTTCTCAAGCTGATCATGAGCTCAAGATTATATATTATCCATAGTTCAAGTACTGACCATGTGAAATACCAAACAGAAGCCCAGCCTTTTTATAGTGGTGCAGAAGGTATTTCATCATCTTAAAAGCATTAAGGTACTAAAGATAGATGGTGCCTGCAGCATGGATTACTGAATATATCTGTTTTTTCTAAGTGTTGGTACACCAACCTGCTTTTACCAGTTTGTACATTATAGATGGGGACAGAATGACACATTTCAAGGGGACAGATTCTCTTTACATCAGATTTCATTCCATATAAATAAATGAAAAAGAAGAGGTAAAACTATGGATCTACAAATTTTTTTTCCCCTGCAGAAATACAATAATGATAACAAGTCCATCTTCCCTGATGTTTAATTCCTTTTCTTTTTAATTGCTTAGGAAACTGTGCCTGTACCTCCCTACTCAAGGTGTGTGTGGGAGTTGAATGTATAGCAGACTGTAAGGCATGTAAAGCTCATCAGTAGCAGTTAAGTATAGTACAAGCCTGAAAAGGAATTTGGAAACCAGGAATTCTTGAGCTGTGATACAGCTTTGCCACTCCAGTGCTTTGAGGTACTGCCCATGTTTCTTTTGCCGTCTCTGGCCTCCAGATTCATCAAAGGAGAAATATTCTTTCCATAAGAAGAATGCAAGCCACCGTGCCTCACTTGTGGATGTATTAAAGGCAAACATCGTTTATGTATGAAAATAGCAAATTCTTCAAGTTACAATTGTTTTAAGGTGAAATCAGTAGACATCATAGCCATGCATGACTTCTAGCATTAGAGATACAAAGAATTATTGTCTGTCTAACTATTGGCTGTTTAGCTAACACTTGGATAATTTACACAGGAAATAAAGAGATAAGTGTTATACATTTAAGCCATTTATCAAATCACCAATTTTCCTACTTGGAAACTAATGAAAAACTTTATGTCAAATTCTGGTCCACATTTCTAATGGCTCTTCCTGAGCTGTGCATTTTATATTTCCTTCCCCTAAACAACCACATCAATGAGTTTCAATACCAAGATGTGCAACAGCAAGGAAATACCAAGGTTATTTTATGAACATTCACAAAGGAGGACAAAGGAGAAGGTTATAAATTTCTGTTCAGAGACTTGAGGTAAGATGTGATGCGCAAGGCCCAACATAACATGACCTTCTCTCTCTAAATAGACTGCTGTGTATTGCCTGCAAAAGAAAAGTAGCCTATGCCCAATAATGTATTGAATAGTTGTGATTTTGAATTTGTGAAGCAATTCTGAAGAATGGATTGTAAGGACTGAAGAATACTTCATTGTTGTGCCAAAAAAAAAATACACAACAAAAGCCAAGGAGAAGTGGCAAAATTTAAAACCTTCTTCATTGCAAATAATGAACTATTTCCCATACATACAGTTATATAACAGAAGCAAACAACTTCATTGCAATGTAGTTTGAGTTGGATCTGGATGTAAATGAATTCCCTCATTGGATTTAATAAGTGTTGGACCTTGGTCAGCTCAAACAGCAAGTGCAAAGATGCAACACTTGAGGAAAAAAAGATAAACGAACTAGTAGCAAAATTTTGGGAAGACAAATATAATAAACTTGGGAAAATGCATTTAACTGCTTTCCTTTTGACATGAGGTCTGATTTACACCATGTCCATTTAAAACTTTAATTTCACATGGCATGTGAAGCAAGTTTTTTGTATTGCCTCCTCAAGATCAGTGCTGTGAGCAGAAAGAAGCTTTGGGCTAAGTTTATTAGAGAAGCTCTCCTGTTGAGTCACGAGGTGCAGACAGGACCCCTGTACTCCTAAACTCCTTCTCAGAGAGGAGTCTGGAATCCTAGTCCCAGACTTGGTCAAAGGGTTTTATAGATGCAATTGAATCTTTGCATGACTTGGACCCGTGGGATTAATGATGGCAACCCAAATATGTTTATATTAATAAGATTAATTATTTATGTTATTGATGATTCTAATTATAATCATTAGAATAAAAGACACAAATCAGAATTATTTATTGCACAATATAGTTACAGCTACTAGTACAGTACACTATTTTCTGAAGCAATTTTTAAGTAATGATATTAAAGACAGTAAAATAATTATGAAGTAGAGACTGGATGTTACTCACCCATATGAACAACTGTGTGCAAATCTCTTTCACTTGGCCTCAGGGAGCATCCCCACTCATGGGAGAGTCTCACAAATGCTCCTAGAAAAGGTTTTTTAGAAGTCCTTGCCATTAAAAAGTGGGATTTTATTGTATAAAATTATTTACTCTCAGTCAGATGTTTCTGTGCCAACTGTGCCAGCTCAGCAGCATTTAGCTCAGCAGCTTTGGATAAATTATCAGTACTATCACTTGTTGGTTCCTTTATCAGTAATTTGTCTGCTACATCCTCACTGGTGGCAGTTTCTGTCAGGAAACTTTGTTCTTCACATCCTCAGCATGTTTAACTTTGGGATTGATGGGTCAGGCTGCTCTCGGTGTTCTTCAACACCAAAACCAGTTTGATGTCCCTTCATTCTCTACCCACCACTGGTAACTTTTGCAAATAGGGTGAAGTTCCAGCTGCTTTAACCCCACTTAGAGCAACCTGCTATAATCAGTTGCCATTTAGACCCACAGTTTACTCATTTAAGGTCACCTGATAGCTCATGTACATCAGGACAGGAACTTTATCATCAAATTCAGTCTGCAATTAGCCACTGTGAGGTTTTTTGGCTGAGACTGGCACACAGTTGGTCATTTGGACGCCCAAGTACTCCTGCCAGTCACTGTCAGCCTGGGGAAAGCATCCAGGCCCTTCTGCCTGGGTCACTGACTGGCTCTGTGGGGAACAGCCCTCCTGGCAAAGTGTTCTGGCACATGGAGCCAGGAAGGGTGAGCCATTTCCCTGGACTTGTCGCTTTCCTGGGTGTTCAGCAGACTGTGCCTGGGGCCTAGAATTGCCCTCGGGCCCATCCTTCCTAAAGAGAAAGGTACAGAAACACCTCTGCCTTTCTCCTGGGTCTGTGAGCCAAGTGTTCCTGGGGAAAAAGGTTCATATTCTCTAGGAATGGAGACCCCGAATTTAGTTTTGCCTGAGGCATTTGGGCTTGGCCCCTTGGGAAGGGTGTTCCCCTGCCCTGAACTGGCTTCCAGCAGCCTTTGATAAAACCCCAGCCTTGCACTGTCTTCACAGCACTTGACATTCACAGCTCAAAGCCACCCCTTCACCTTGAGACAGCCTTACTGCAGGATTTGGGATGATCCCAGCATAATCCTGGTGTGTCGTTTGTTTGCAAGGAAGGAGCAGATCTAAAATGCAGTTTGCTACTGTCAGTACCACCACTGTGATGAAATTACACGGGAACCATGGTGTGAAAGCCTCAAGGTTACTCACAGGATCTGCCAGGTTATTTGTGCTGAAAAATCCAGCGGTCCAGAAGAAGAAAACATGGGATTTATACAAAAAGCACAAGATGAAATTAATACATCCAAATTGGTTCTCTTAATTTTGTGCCAATTTTCATGCTTTAAGTCATGCTAGCTGGAAATTACAGCAGGAAATAGTGCAGAAATTGTATTAAATCTGAAAATCGGGTAACTCCAGAGAGTTGAGGTTTTTAATGAGTTGCCTTTGGTTGTTTCAGTAGATAAAACATGGAAGAGCCCTGCCTCAAAGACCCCAGCAGCCTGTAGTCAAAGAACTCCACCAACTTCCTCAGAGTTCAGCTCGTGATAAATTTACTCTGGTGAATCAAAGGTTGCTTCTACATCACTGCATTCATTACATTTTCATGTAGATTCGGGCCAGTTTGATGTGGCTCATTAAGCAAATCAGATACTGGGCTCACACACACAGATGGCTTCTCAAATGCTTCCCGAGGAAGTGACTGCAGAGCTCAAGGGACCAAGGTGTGCTCTCAGAATCAAGCCAATTTTGAGATGCTTTGCAAAGTTTTGCTTGGAAAGCAAGGCAGGAGAGCTGTGCAAGGATACCTACAGATGGGCAGAGGGAGAGAGACTGCATGGATGAACTGGCTGAGCCAAGATACAATGCTCCAGATCTAATGCTCTAGAGGTTCTTCCTGTAACAACTCTTTCAGCTCTGCACATCCCAGGAATCGATATGTGCCACCAGGGTACAAACGATAAATCTTGCGAGGTGCTACAATAGCAGCTTGTTTAAAACAACATACATCCATGCTTAACAGCTTTGCAGAATTGGACCTTGAGGGCTCAGCACGCTTTGGGATTCATTGCTTAGTGAGTTTTGCTCTCTGTTCGATGGAGCCATTATTCAAGCCATGACAGTATTTTCCATTATGTATCCATGTCTTTGGAGCTGCTGAGAAAAGATCTGCTCCAGATGGAAATGTAGCCTGCAAACTACCCAAATGCTATTTTTGGAAACAGCATTTCCAGAACAATTGTTTGGGACTTTACAATATCCCCTGCTGAAAAAGGGAAGCTCTGGCTAGGAAAGGTTGAAGGAAACAGAAGGGCTTCAGCCCATTCCTTGAGGACAATTATTTCAAAAAGATATTTAGAAAAGCAAGTTGGGGATTTAACTTGAAGAACTTTGGGGGTGAAGCATTTAAGGGTGAATTTTAATAAATGAAGAGATAAGCAGGTGCTGCTATACTCAGTCTATCCATCAGGAATCTCTGAGGAAGTGGGAAGGGGCAAGGCTTCAAGCTGACTCCTGTCAAACCTAGAATGAAGTGCTGGAAACTGGGGCTGGGAAAGTTGTGGAGAGGGCTTGAACAAACCAACAACTTCTTCAGCCTGCAGATTTCATAGACAGAGAGTACATTCCTTAGGGTGTCCTTAAAAGGGTCTTCTTCTAGGGCCTGAAAATATTGTGGATGAGGCAAAAAGGGTCTGATCAGATCACAGTGGGATTTAAGCTGTGTTAAGCTGATACATTTTCTTGGAAAATAAGTGCTCTTTGTATCATTGTAAGTTAAAAGGCTGGCATTTGCACAGCTTAGCTAGAATCTAAACCATTTATTTTCTTTATTGTCTGGAAAAGCATGACTAGGCTATTGCCGTTTTAGGCCGTGTTTTGGGATGCTGGGAGTGGTCTTCTGGAACGGATTAACCTGTACTATGAATCAATTCCTCCACCATGCTTTTAAGATAAGTGTGAAGGAATAAGCTCCTTAGTGGAACTAGATATCTGAGATATTAGGAGCTTCCAGACAAAGCACAGATGCCTGTCACTGCCCCAAAATAAAGCACATGCAAGATCACTCAAGAATTTGAACCGTGTGAGAGGGTCTTGAGGCTGTCAGTGTATAAATCTGGTTGTCAGTCATAGTCTGGTTTCTTTTTGTTTTGAAGTGATTTGTTTTGTCAATGTCTTGAGTACATTTGGACCCCCAAGTTTTTCCTGTACCTGCTGGCTCTTTGCCTTCCACATTTTGTAGACAACCAGGAGAAACTGACAATTATTTTGTTTCCATGCATTTGTTAGTTTGATGCAGTTCCACATTTTCCCCTGAGTTTTTACTACATTTAAGTTAGAATTTGCCTCTCTCAGAGTTTGAAAACCTCATTCTTACAAATTTCTGACGGAAAATAGGCAACCAAATCTTTCACATGTAGTTCCTTTTCCCAGTCATCTAACTTTATACAGAGGCTCATCAGTGTGTGAAACCTGTGAATCGTTGTCTTTCATTGATTTCAGCTTCTTGATCAGTTCTCCTCAGCAGATTTCAACAGCAATGTAAGTGCTGAGGCTGGAAGTCTGTCACAGTTGTTCAAGGCTGGCTCGTTTTTCCCTTTGGGTATTTTCTAGAATATCTTCTTATACATAATGTATCTCTTTCTCCATAGGCTTCTGTTTCACAGCTCTCCAAAGCCTTGGCGCTTCCTTGTCAATAAAGGTTGGCACGCTTTCAATCACAGTGCTTTGGAGCTTTATGCTTTTGTGCTGAAAGAGTCACTGCTAGAAAATGCCTGAGGAAAGCACAGCTATATGTGATAAGGAAGGTTTATGTCATTAGAAAGGGAAGCTTGTCTTAAATACTGTTCTAATAATTAGGTTTTGTTGGGTTTTGTGTTTTCTGCCCAAGAAAAGTCTAACAGTGGTGGTGAGGACTGAACTGGAAAACACAAATGAAAGTGCAGCAAGAAAATGGCATGGGTCTACTCAGCTTACTGGCAAGGGCAGCAAGAACTTGAAAAAGAAAATTTGGTTAATCTTTTCAGCTTTAGCAACAACTTACGTTTTCATTGAGGAACACGATTTTTAAAGTTGACAATGTTCTCTTGAGTTTCTGCATAAATTGTAGTTAATGATGCAAGTATCAGACTCATTAATGATCCACTGTGGTTGAGGGGGAATAGAAATGCCAGTGGAGGAATGTGCTGCAAGCATTGCATCCAAGTAACCCAGGTGCCCACCTGCTCCTGGGATAGATGGGAAGAACTCAGTGTTCAGGGAACAAAATACCAGGAGGAAGTGGAAGTGATTGAAATTACTGAGAACCTGTGCTGTTGCTGGGGAACAGAACAGCAGCAGTGGGACAAGTGCAGTCCAGTCCTTCAAGACATTAAGTGGGCACGATTCATCAGCCACATTGTTTGTGTGTGAATGGTGCTATCTTAGAGGCTTCGGCTCAACTGGGATACCCACACAAGGGGGGCAGCCTGGAACATATTAAAATCCAGGTGATGTCTTAGGTTTTAACTTTTATGTTTTTCAAATCCTGTACTGCTTAGTGGGTAACTCTGAAGTTTCATGTGGCCTGTTAGCTGTTCTGTGTGGTGTAGCCTTTTGACTGCCCAGGGTGTACCTTTGAAGGCCCTTCAAATAAATACCTACCTTTATTCTCTTATTTTTGTCTAGTCTCTCTTTTTAGGAGGCCACCTTAAGGCATCACAGGGGCATGGAGGTAGAAAAGAAAGGATACAGAGATCACCAGTGTGTTTTCCCCATGCTGCCAGTGCTCCCAGCACTGGGAGGTCAGGGAGGCAAGGGGACACTCAAAATCTGTCAGGCTTCCACCAGGGTACAGCAGCCAGTCAGGACCATTCTGGGCTCTCCATCCTGTCCCCTGAACGGCCAACACTGACTGTACAAAAGCTGAAGAAAGGAAAAGGAAGAGCTCAGCAATCCTGTGCATCTCTGTCCCTGAGCTGTTGCTTTGCAGTATCTTGAGAAAAAGAAGGGACCAGCTTCTATAGTTTTAGAAGAGGGAGTTGTCCCCTTTAATGGTGGGGAGGGACAGCATTTTATTTGCTAGTAGGTTGGGTTTTTACAGTGCTTCCCCACTGCTTATTGCCATTGCAGAAAATGCACATCTTTTAAGAATTGCTCCATCTATTGCTGTCTGAGTATTAAACTAATTTTATGACACTGGCATCCAAAAATACGGGGTCTTACAGACACCTAAGGCACAACTGCAGGGCTCAGTTCAGATCTTGGTATGTCAGTTCCTCTGAGGCAAGTGTGGTCAACAATCAGGTTCAGCCTCTCAAAGAAGAATAAATGGTAGGAAGAGAAAAAAGTGTATCCCTTTGGCCAGCAGTGACCTCTGTGGACATTTGGGAAGCCAAGTGCATTGTTTGAGTGCCCAGCCTCAGAGAGCCAGCAAGACCAAACTGATGGATAGGAGGGGGTGACAGTAAGTACCTCTGTGTGCTTTTGGATCTGAAAGCATCTTTATATAAATATCATTCAGCTGGTGGAGGCTTGCAGGGCATTATTTTTGACAGTATTATCTCCTTTGCTTTTAGGACCTTTTCCATTTTCATTTTCATTTCATTTGCTTTAGGACCATTATCACACTTGGTATAATTATAAATGCACTGAGCCACAGTTCAGACTTTATGATGTTTATTTCTTTCACTCTGGTGACCTTTCAGACGTGGAAGTACAATATTCAGCCCCACATCTGAACTCCTAAAGTGATCACTTTTTTTCCTGGCTGGAATTACACTTTCGGCAGGATCTGTGTCTCTTCAAGCAAAACAAACAGATTAATGAGTCAATAGCTCTTCAATTTACAAATCTTGAACTTTTGCATTTGTTTTAAGGAAGAAAGCTGCACAAACGTGTATCTCAGCCAATTGCTCACATGCCACCCTACTGGTATAATGTGCTATCTCCAAGTCAGCCATCAGTTGTAAGTAGATTTTGGCTGACAGGAAAATGTTTGATCTGGTCTTTGAATTTCTATTTCTGGCTCACTGGTATCTGAAACCTTTGGGGTTTTTCCCCCCTGAAGTGGTAAAATGGATGGTCAAGGTCAGGCTTGTCTTGGATACAGTCCTGTTTGCTTTACAAAAATTGTATTTAATTTAATGTCCTTTCTCATAATCTGTATTTAATGTCCTTTCTCACTGAGCACTGCAGTGCTGTTATAATTCAAGGCCTTTTCTTTACTGCCACCTTTGAGCACCAGCTCCACAGCTCCCTGTTCCCTGGATAAGGAGTTCTGCTCATCTGTGAAGTCGGTGAGCAGAAAGAGCCATTTGATGGGTTGCTGAACCCATAGTAAAAATCACACTTCAAATCTGCTGCTTACATTACTTTAATTCTAGGAGGGTTACAGGAAGGCTGCAGCAGAAGACAGGAATGGGAAAGATAACACAGTTGATTATTCAGAAGCAAAATTCACCACTACAAAAGATCTGTATGCATTATTTATAGGGTAGGCTGGCACTGCTTCTTTGAGATCACTCTGCCCTCATGTTTTGGCTGCTCTTCTATAAGTCTGCAGAGAAGTGGGAGACAAGATGATGCAGCAGAGGGGACGTGTGAGAGTCTGGGCAGAAGGCCATTTAGATGGGTTACATGAATCAAAAGGAAGAAACCTTGGCTGTTTCCTGTGCATTTCACTGAGTGCCATTTCTCAAGGTTTAGCTGAGGTTAGTCAAAAACCTGGTCCCTGAAAATGGGAATGCAGCAGGGTTGGAGAGGTACATTTCTCTTTAAGCAGGAAGGAGCTATGCCTGGTCTCATGGGATAGGTGTGTCCAAAAATTCTTTACACAAGAAGGCAAAGGCTTCTCACTTCTTAACCCAAGCATGTAAGGCTCGCTTTCTGTGCCATGAGTTCAACACCTGCCAAATTCCCTGCTCATCAGCATTTTCACTGAGCTCAATCCATTTCCTGCTGGAGGTTCTGGGTGTTGTTAGGGACTTGCTTTGTAGCTCACTTGCTGTGAGATGCACAGCCTCTGGCTCTCCTAGAAGCATGTACCTACTATGTACAGTCATTTAATTTGCCCCCCCCGTTTGATTTCTGTGTCGAACTCTTGGTGTTGTTGACTTGTAGCAATTAGGGAGTTTTCTGCCAATTAGGCAGTGGAGATGAGCAGCAATGGGCTCCCAAACTGCCCTTCTGATGCTCTGGCTGCTCAGTGCACTGCTGAGCTGCCGCAGGCTATTGCAGAGCTGTTGGCACTAGCATTTTTCTTCTGCTTGCTGAGGGCTTTCGGGTCAGCCTGCAGCCTCACAAAATCTATTCAAGCCAAAATTAGAGTTGAAGCTAGTTCTTGCATAAAAGCAACAGAGAGAAAAAGGCCAAAAAATACCCTTTCTTCTCTAGCAATTGTCAGGAAAGAGAAATTTTCTCTCTACATTAAAAATACCATCATAGTTCACTGGGGAACACAACGTGGTGTTCTTCACTTAGGTAGGGCTTGCAGATACATTTTCTGGGCTCATCAGAAGCCAACTCAGCCTCCAGAGCAGTTTTGGTAACACCTGTAATCCCTGTGTGCCCCACTTTCCAATCAGTTGACTGAAACTCAAATTAGAGTTTCAATTAGAAACCTTTTTCTAATGCCTGCCCTGTTTCTCTTGGAAGCAATTGGGGTTAATAGCTGTCCTATCAATTTGCAGTGACCTGTAGGAGGAGGGCACCACATTTCAGGTGGTGACCAAGACTTCTGTTTTTCAGTAATAATACTAAAAATCTCTGCTGCAAAACCCACTTTCCTCTGTCTAAATGCCAGGAACAGCGCTCACACCTGGTCCGAACATAGTGCAAGGGTACCAGCAGCTCCCACAGCTGCCAGCAGAGCTCTGCACCATCCTGCCTGCTCTAGAAAGTGGGTGTTAATGTTACATATTTATGCTGCCTTCTTTTGATTCATAGTTCTGTAGAGTGATTTCTCTGTCACCTGACTTGGCCATGCTTTTTTTTTCGTTCTTACTTTTTCTTCAATTTGGCCACTGTTGACAGTTCTGGTAGAGTAAAGCAGAAGTTTCACCATTCTTCATACTGTTGTGCCACGTCCTGCTGGAGATATCTCTCCTAGATATTAACTGGGTTTTGTGTAGCAAAATACTCACTTTAGCCATGCTTCGTTATCTGCAACTAAATCTGGAGATAATCTTTCTTTTATCTACTGATAACTTCTGTCTTGAGACTTCCCTGCAGGAACCTTTGAACTACAAGCACAAATGAGGGCTGGATTTATTAGGAAATGGCCTCTCTTGGGTAGCTGGCCTTGTATTTTTTACAGTTATGATCATGATGTCTTTTATTAACACATGCCTAAATAAACTGGTGTGTCAGTCACCACATACCAAGACTGCCAACTTCCCAGCAAGGCAGGTGAAACAAATTCTCCCCAGTATCAGGATGTGGAGAGAGGAATAGAAGCTGCAGAGCAGAAGAAGGTGTGATGACCATTGCACACCTTGTGATTACAGAACAAGCCAGCAGCTAAACTCTTTCTGGAGAGGTTAGGCACAGACTAAATAGGCTGCTGGTGGTATGGAACCTCACTCTGCACATCCTGCGCTCAGAGCAGGGCCTCAGACTTCCTGGTGGCACCAGCAGGGCTGCAGAACTGTGCCCTCAACCAGCAAACTCCATCAACAAAAGGCTGAGCTAAAAATCACCCCAAATGCACCTCCTGGATGCTTTCCCCAGCCAGTCAGCATCACTCCTATCTTATCAGGTGCCATCTCAGCCCCCTTGCTTTCTCTGATCAGGCTCTGCTGTCCTGAGTAACCCAATGAGCCAAGCCAGGGAGGCCAGAGAAAATGGAGAGGTGAAACTGTGGGCACTGTGAGAAAGGGCTCCTCACAAATACCTCAGGTGTGTGCTTAGCACAGGACAACCTTCTAACACTGCTAGAACCAGTAATGCAAGGAAAAAGAACACGTAACTGGCATCATCCTCCATGAGACCAGTGATATCAAAATGGGAAGAAATAAAAATAATGTCTCTCTAACTTTGTGGCCTCCCCTAGTTTGCTTCTAGAAAGACCCTCTTTAAATTTCCTGTCATCCCGTGAGCCATTTTCTGATTGACCATGAACAAGAAGTAAATGTAAAGACTTTCTTGATTTCAGTGCTCCCTTGTGGATTTTTAGCACTGACATGAATTTCAGTGGCATTGCATCTTCCAAGGACATGAGCCTTTTCCAGGCTCCATGATGCAGGTTGGATCTGCTCTGATCAAGGCTGGTCCATCATCTCACTTATCTCCATACCAGCTTACACTAGTTAAGGCCAAAGGCAGGAAAGCTGGTCCAGACAACTAATCCCCATCTAATGACACTCCTATGATTTTTTTTCTCGTTCAGTTGGCGCCTTTCTAATCTGTGCCAAGGCCTGCCAAAGGGTCAGTACACTCTGCAGGCAGGCTTGTACCTGTGCACACACTTCAATCCAGCACAGTGGAAGTGTTTGTTCCTCATGCCATGCTTAAATAATGGTTGAGCTCTCCTGGACCCAAACAGGGTAAATTATCAAAGACTTGTTAGATGTAAACACTCCATGTAAATAGATGTTCCTGCTTACAAGGGCTCTTGGCTTTCTCCCCTACATAGGTAGTTTAATTTCACTCCTTTGAAGACAACAGTGAAACATGATACTAGATTTTTAAGCTTTTATTCATTTTAATTTTCCACAAATGGTTTTTACTGTAACAATCTCAACAGGAACCAATAACACACATAATCACAGGGCCCTTGATAATGATGGAAGTAGATTTGCTGCCAGCAGCTATTATACTCATTTGGGGACTCTGAAAAACACTACACACGCTTTTGTTTGGGTGAGATAAAGGGCAGTTTTACCCTGTAAAAGAGATGTTAGGATGGCGTTTTCTTATTCCGTGGCTTTGTTCCCTGCTCGTGTCAGATGTGCTGATGTTAGGGGAGACAAGTAAAATTGTACTACCTCAGGGTTTTAACTG
This sequence comes from Dicrurus megarhynchus, assembly GCA_013399195.1. Classification (NCBI taxonomy): domain Eukaryota; kingdom Metazoa; phylum Chordata; class Aves; order Passeriformes; family Dicruridae; genus Dicrurus; species Dicrurus megarhynchus. Next base: position 551,557 of record VXAD01011242.1, on the reverse strand, counting down.
CTCTCTACCTTGCAGTGTCAGATACACTCCATGGCTCATTATCATCCAAACTGACTCATTACCACTCTCTGCACGGCTCCTCAGACCAGCACCTCAGCCCTCAGGAGAAGTGCAGTGGATCAGAGGAGCTGGGAAACTACTTGGAGCGAGTTGTGTCCAGCCAGGCAGCTCCCCCCTGCAGCCAGCAGCCCGCAAGGGTTAGCGGGGCTGTCCCTTCTCTGCACTGTCACCAGGATGAGTGACTGTCCCCATGCGTGTCAGAGGCAGCCAGGACAAGGAAGCGCAGCAGTGCTCCCCTGAGAAGCAGAAAATGTGACCCCCTTCACCCTCAGGTGTTACGTGGACAAAGCAACGTCCTGGGGGTAGATAAAGGTGATCAGCTGCTGGTTTTCAATATGTACCTAAGTACCAGCATGGCCCCTGTCATCCCCATTACGCAGCTCTCTGAGCCACCCTGAGCCACTGCTGATTTTCCTCCTAAAACATGGACAGCGGGGGAAGTGCTGGTACTTATGTGAGGAGATTCATCAAAAGTGGTTGACAGGTGAACTGAAAAGTGATCATAGTCCCAACTTTTTGTCTTCATCATCAAGTCCATCCTTGTAGGCCTTTAAAATTAATCTGGAATGTAAATACAACTATGCAATATTTACTTGTCTGTAGTGTTCATGGGCCAAAGACATTTTAGGAATAAGATATAAATGGAATGTCAAAGTATTAGAAATCATCTTTTCAAGTAAGTTTTTCATATCTTTATTAATACATCCAAAAACCCATTAATTTTATCATCAGCAACAAGCAAAATTATTTAATAGCCATAAACTCATCTCTAGTCATTAATGATCTGGTATTTTACATTTTCAATTTCCATTGATTCACTGGGAATTTAAAAAACTCAGAGCTTTAGAAAGCTCAGAATATCAAATCGTAAACATTTTTACATGTGTTTATTTTCTTCTGGCTTTCATTATATGAGGAACAAAGCCTATTAATTCAACATCCTTTGAGGACTGGAACATCAGATATACAGTAAGGACAAAGTTACATCTAAACTCCTGTCATTTTAAGAAACTGCTTATTGGAAAATTAAAACTTAAGTGAATATACAGTTCTTAACATCGTGTAATTTCAATCACAAAGACAGACAAAACACCACCGTATTTTTGATGTGGAGAAATTCCAAAAAACTAAGAAAGAAAATAAAAGGGACAAAGGACATTGTATAAAACCTTTCCTCCTTTCTCCAGGTATTCAATAGAATGAAAATTGATCTGCCTTAGGGACAAAGGATCACAGTAAGATAAAATTGGCAGGAGCAGTACTTAATAATAGTGTAAAATAAAAGAGGACATTTAGAAAAAAAAATCAGCACCATCCAAATGCTGTTTCTGTATTTGTTTCAATAAACTTCACTCTGCTATTTCACATATGATGACCTAGAAGGAGAGCCCACTTCCTTATGTCCGCCAAGCCTTTGTGTTCAGGGGAGCCTTAAAATGATTCTCACTTGTAAAGGTACAAGAGCTCTGAAAACATCCCAGCTCACAGTGTTTTAGAGCCTGAGTTCAGGGTCATTAGCACTCTTTTTTGAACGAAAACCAGATAATATTTGCTTGAAATATATAACCTTGAATGATGCTGCAGCCAAAGATGCCCAGCTTATCAAAACAAGTTTGGATCAGGAAAGCCACCAGAAAAAGTTTGAATTTTTTAGAGTGCTTGAGATTCTTCAGCTTCTGATGTGACAGCTCTAGCAGCAACATTTTGTCTGAGCTCCTGGGGATGTGTCTGTTCACTCTGGTGTCTAAAGGAGCACCAAATGCACTTGTGGGAGCAAAGATATGGCTGAGCAAGCCTAGAGCAAGCTTCTGGGTGTTAGGAGTCTCTGCGGCCTGCTCAGATACAGTCCAAGTGCAGAAGCAGGCAGAAGTCCCTGCAGGGGCAAAGCCTGCTGCTCCTGTGCAGAGATAAGGAGTCCCTGGAGGTCAGGTTTGGTGATGAAGGGATGAAAATCTAATTTCATTTACCACACATTCTCCTATTTCTGTACACACTCTCCAAGCCAGGGCAGCAGACCCAGCATGTTGGCTTTGCAACCTCCTGCCCCACAATTCTGGAACTTACCCTACACTGTGTGTGCTGTTTAGCAGCAACTGCACATCATTATTGACAGCTGTGGTACATAAATAAACCAGCTTGGTAGTGTCTGGGAAATCTGTCTGTACAACTCACAAATTCTGTTTGATATTGAGGACTTGCTATATGTTGCTTAAATTACAGGCTCTCTTTCTAATGTAGGGCAGATTTTACTTTTCTGTCTCTTTACATCTCTTTTTAGGACAAAATAATGTCCAGAGGGCATGACACAGTGCCAGAATTTGGCAGTCTCTGGACCTTGACAATCTTCTGATGGTATGGCAGTATCCTTCCTACAGTAATGAGCGATCTCTGAGCAGTCTGAGTGTTACAAGTATTTTCATGTCATCCTCCTTGAAAGCATAAAATCTTAATCAGAATGCCACAGGGAGCTTGTGAGCACCTGCAGGAGCTGGGCAAGCTGGCTGTAATCTTGGGCCCGGGGTAACAGAGCCAGAGTGAACACATTCACTGTGGGGAGTACAAGGATGGACTAAATGCTTCAGCTTTTCTCGGGTCTGAGGCCAAATACACAGGTCCAGTACAGAATTCTGGCACATGTGTGAGGGCAAGAGCTTTATCAGGGCACCGACAGGGAGCTACGAAATAAATGAGGCACCAGAATCATCAGGCCAGTTGCAAGTGGCCCACACATTTGAGACCTCTCAGCTTTGTGCTTTCATTTCAGCTGGCACCTGGCTGTTGTGTAGCTGAAGGCTCAGACTGCTCAAGGCAGGACCACCAGGACCCCTCTGAGCTGCCATGGCCACACAGTATTGGGTATCACTTTCTCCTGATGGCTGAAAATTGCCATGAATGCCAAGCCAGTACACCCATGCATGGGGCTCAGTGCAGCACAGACACTCTCTCTTCTTTCCATAATTCAAAGCAAAAACAAAAACCAGCTGCTTTGCTTCAGAGGTGGCTCCAAGTATCCAGCTTTAGACAGCTCCAGAAATGTAAGATGATTTGGTTTCAGCTTCCTAGTGTGCACATCCCTGGCCCAGTGATGCCAAGAATCAAACCAGCATGTCTGCAGTAAAACAGACCTAACAAAGACTGCTTCTGGCAATGCTCTGTTGTCACACTAGCACCAAATATCTTTTCCATTATGTTTGAATCAGTCTCATCAGTTCAGTCAGACTTCATTTTTTCAATGCTTGAGGTCTTCTTGAAGTAAGACACATTAACTTCATCTTGATTTATAGCCCATGGGTTGGTTTCACTGGTTTGTAAACTGAACTCCTACACATTTTTTCTTCCTTATGGCTGTATTTTCTGTCCTCTTCCCTCCAAGAGCTGCCTGTCTGATCAGCCCATGTGCTGTGTGGGCTAGTTAAAGATTAACACAGCCAAACTGTGGCAGTGTAAATCTTGAACATGCATGGAAACATAGAAGGCAATTTTGCAAAACAAGTTACACAAGCACTTCATGAAAAAGGTTTGCTCATAATATTTCTCTTTCTTTGTGTCTATTATCAGTCAATGAACAGAGGTGTGGGCTGTTGGCAGTTTTGCCTTCTTGTAATTCAGTGTTAGACCTCAAACTCACACTGAGAAACTAGAATATGCTCTCTGCAGTCATGCCCTGTAGAGGAAGGGGGCGGAAGAAGGAATATCTGTAAGAATTTGCCCAACATTAAATCCCAACGCTGATCACTTAAATAGCCCCAGAACAGGTTTTGCATCCTGTAGGAGGAGGGTCAATCTTTATTCTTCAGGTGTTAGAGAATCAATCCTAAACGCTTAGAGCAAAATCCTATGCTAAGATAACATATTTGACAATGCTGCCACATTTTATGGTGAGGTACAAGCCTGTAAGGGCTGTTAACCATGGCACTTGGGTAGCACTTTTGCACAGCCTTGGAAAATCCAGGTCTTCTCTGTGTTATATCTGTGCAGCAGCAGATACTTGCATCTACCTCAGCAGGAATCCCTCTACAGATGTTAGAAAACTTGGGTGGAAATTTAAAAATCCAGGGTTTTTTTGAGCTATTCTGTGTTTTATTATCCAGCCACAGTAATGTGTCAGTTTTTGGCTTTGTGCTGGTTACCTCAGAGCAAACATGGCCTGATGGGGTGTCATCTTGAGTCACAGGAGTTGTTTTCAAGACAGCCTCACACATATTCAGTCTGTATTTGTTTTACTTCAGTTTGCCTGCTCAAATATGTGTGTCAAGAATTCCTGACGATGCCAGCATATAAATCCACATTTTTTTCTCCACACAGGTGAGTTTTCTGAAATGCACCTGCACTTCTGTGGGGCTGGGAGTTCTGCCTGTAACCACTGGGCTGAAATCTTCCCCACAGAGAGACTGGGGCAACTGGGGATGAGTCCTATGGATTTATGTCCTATGAGAGCACTGCCAAAGCTGGGAGGAGCATCCATGTGAGGAGAGCTGGCTGCTGCAGGGACAGGTCTGGGGTGGGCTCTTTGCACTGGGTTCGCACTGTGGTGTTACTGAGCTTCAGCTGTTCCGATAAATGCAGGAAAATTCCATAACTGCAGATCCAACATCAGAGAACCTGCAGTTTCTGCCTTTCACCTGGAGATGCCCTGTGCAGGACAGGACACCGAACCACAGCATCTTCACCCTCCTTGGCAAAGGTTGTGGTGGGCACAGATCAAAAGAGATGGCAGGAAAATGGAACCAACAAACCTCTTACTTCTCCTAGGTCTGGGGGCTACTTACCCTGGAAGTACTTGCCCTTCTGGCCGTCTTTCCCCTCGATGGGATTTTTACCACAGTCTCTGGGACCCCACCTGGATATCTGCTGCAGAGCCAGGCAGTTTTACCAGTGTTGTATGTTCAACTAAGGAATCTTCTGTGAATTCCCAGCCTATTATACCAAAAGGGAGGGTGCTAGAAGATCTCATTTTCATGGCAGTGGGGATGAGCTGTGCACTACAGAATACACTGCAGAAAAGGAGGGAGGGATTGATCAGGGATTTCAGTTCCCAAGGGCACAGACTGCCAGGAGACAAGGGTAAAATAGCAGTGTTCAGAGATGCTAACTCTCTTCAGCACCCAGTTGGGGACCAGGTGAATTGATTTTTCACCATTTTGGGCCCTGCCAGCTACAAACAAAACAGCACAAATGCGAAAATTTTAGTGAAAACCTGCAGCTTTCCAAAAGAAGCCCACAGCCATTTCTCTGACAGTGGCAGAACAAATACAAGTAGTTTTACTGCATGCCAATTTCTTCTTAAATCTCTTCCCTCAGGGAGCTGAGTGCTTAGAAAATATTTAGGGGGACTGGAAGCTTGCCAGATACTCAGCTAATGTAGGTCTCGAAATCTCTGATGATTCTCCAAAGAATGCTGGTCTGCATTGATGGGCCAAGTTCCTTTAGATTAGGCAGAAGATGATGTTTTGGCAAGAAAAATAGGGCTCCAACCAGGTGCCTCTGGAGAAGGAGGATTTTATATTTATGCTGTGTGTCACGCAAATCCAGATAGGATCATCTCCAGAGCTGTGTAAATATTAAATTCAGCCTAAAAGCTGAGAGAAGCAGTAAGTGCCTGCAGAGCGGGCGACTCTCCAGGAGGAGACAATGGTTGGCTTTTAGCACATCCCACTTTCTTGTTTCCTTAAACAACTTGACTTGTATGTGCTGCCAGTTGCTTGTACTCAAATCCCTCTTTATATCCATGCATCCACTGAGACTCTCCATTCCCATGGGTGGGATGTAGCTGAGGTGGTTTTCCTGTCTCTCCTGCTCTGTGCATATGGGGGTAAATTGAGACAGCTAATGATGTTGAATCTACTCCGTTGAAGCTGAGGGCCTTTCCCCTCACAAAGGCACTCAGATGCTTTTCAGTGCAAAATTTAAGCAGAGTTGGTTTGATTTTTACATTGCAGCTTGCTGAGACATAGGAAGGAGTGAGCTGCAGCAAGGGAGTGAAGCTGTGGCATGGGAGAAAAAAGCATTTCCAGTGTTTCATACTGGATAAAACTTGCTGTCTCCCTCGTATGGCAGAGGTTGGCATCCTTTGACCCCACAAGGCTTTTACATAGGAAGTTTGCTCCTGACTTGTAAATACGAGAGATTGTTCCCAGGGTTGTTGCTGACAGCTCCACCCAAAATATTGCAGAAGCAAATTATGCAGAAGCAATAAAGACTTGGTGGTGAGACCTGGTTCAACTGCCACTGTCCTGAGAAAAAGAGCTGCTCTGATTACAGGAAAAAAGAGATATTCAGGTTTGGGTGGATTTCTGTCTCTGTGTCAGGGTTTTTGTCATTTTCACTGCTGAGAGTGCTGTGCTGAGCACAGCTGGTCACAGGTGACAAGCAGCTTCTAGAGTCAAATTCAGTCTTTTCAGTAAGGAAAACATAAGATTTTGGTGCCATCCAGGAAAACTAAAGAGCTGCCTGTCTCTTAGCAGTCACCTGCTGCACAAGATGGATTTTGTCAGACTGAGAACACTTTTACTTATCTGACTGCTGACAGATAAATCAACCCCCTGGTGATAAACCTACTTTGTGGACTTCCTTTGCAGGTATGGCCCCTGCCCCTGTGTTATCTATTAACATTTTTCTTCTTCCAGCAGGAAAACTGCATTGTTTGTCTCTTTTTGCTGTTAGAAAATCAAAGCACAAAGACCTCAGAGTTTAAATCCACAAAGTCACTGAGAGGTCTGATTTTTTTTCTGTGGCTGGGGCTCTGAGCGCTTTACCTGAGGTTATGAAAGAAATATTCTGTACATGGAGCAACAGTAAGAGCATCGCTTTCTCCTCCGAGCGTCCCTCTTCCCTAGACAGGAGGGTTCCCACTCTTTTCTCACCCCTGAGAAAGTATCATGGAGCCTCTGAAGCTCGCAGCATAAGTACACCACTAACACAAAAAAATTAAATCCAAGCATTTTCTGAGTGGGGCTTTGCTCTTTCCACTGCCTCTTATAGCTCTGAGGTTCAAGGACACCTTGTAGTTTATGCATCAATATCAATTTTAAACTACTTTCTTTTTTGACACGCTTTGTACTTAGCGCAGTCTGCCTGCAGTCCTTGCTTGTGGCTTCCCTCTCTTCGTGGCCACCTTTGATAAGGGAAACCATTTGTGTTGCTCACACTGAAAAGTATTTCACAACCACAATGATTTCTACAGCTAACAGCAAAACAGGGGAATACTTGTTTTCAAATCAACGCCCTGCTGCTGGGATGCGGTGTTGAGGATCTGAAAGTGAGATGAGCGACAATCAAAACCGGACCCGACTCATTGATTTTCATCTTTAAATAAAGAGGAAATAAAACCCCTGTCTAGAATGGACACATCTGCCATCACCACTGTGTTTGGATATTTAAATGGGGCTGGGAAGTCCTTCTAATGGCCATAAGTTAAGAGGCAAGCCGGGGTCCCTGCCGCTGTCCCGCCGTCCCGGTTTCGCTCGGGATCGCGAACATCGGCTGCCGCCCGCCGCGGGCCCGGCCGCCGCCCCGCCACCTGCTGGCAGCGCCCGGTACTGCCCGCGGCCCCCGCAGCCCCCGCGCCCGGGGCCGGGCTCTGCTCCGGGGCCGGGCTCTGCTCCGGGGCCGGGCACCGCCCGCCGAGCCCAAAGCGTGTTTATTCACCCTCCCCTACCCCTTCTGAGGCGGGTTTCCTGTTGCTCTTGGGCGGCATTTCGCCTTCAAAGCAGCCGTCAACTGCCCTCTGCAAGGGCATTCCCTCCGCAAAGGCTTGCCGGGCTTCAATTATCGACCTCACGTGGAATTTTTTTGATCTCGTGGCTATTTTGCGGCGAGTCAGCTTAATTAGTCCTAACAGTCAGTCTCATCTCTAGGCTGTGCTTGTCGTATTCGTGAGAGTCCTGGGGACTGGATCACTTAGTCAGCGCTTCCTGATGTCATCCAAAGTCTTCGCTTCATACATTTCAGATGAGGCTCGAAGCCTGCTGGCTTCTCTCTCTTCTGATCTATTTTTAATTAGCAGTGTGGGGCCTTTGCTGTTACAGCCACAGAAGGTGATCTCGGTGGCACAGTCTCATTTGTGTATGTGGATGTTGATGCCTGCACAGAGGGCTGTAACATGCTGTCCAGGCAACAGTGAGCTGGAGAGCGAGGAGCGGGAGCCTACGGACAGCTCTTGGGAAGAGACTTGCTGGATGCTCCAGGACAAGATGCCAGGATACCTAACTAGAATGGCAGAATGCCTGCAGAAAGAGGACAGGGAGCCAGTAATGCAAAACTCGTTACTTTTTGATGAATTAGCTCTAGATCATGCCAGAAGGACAGTTGTTTTCACTGTCCACAAAATCTGTGCAAAGCAGTCAGGAGAACTGCAAGCTGTCAGAATAAGCCCTCTCAAATTGAACTGCTTCATGGTGTGGTATGTATACTTTCCCACTTTTCTTACTGCAGGGACGATTTAGAACCCATGACTTGGTAACAGATTCATCCTCCTTGATTATGATAGAGTTGCAATGCATCAGGGCCACATCCTGCAAGGGACTGAGTATCTTCTGAAACATGCTGAGTGCCTTTGGCTCTACCCTTGTCATTAAGAGTAGACAAAAAGGCTCAGCACTTCCCACCAGCAAGGGCTGGGAAAAAGTCGTGGAGTCCTTTGGCACTGTGCAGCCCAGAAGGGCACAGAAGAGGACTGTGAGGACTGTTCAACCCAGCCAAAATCTGTGCAAAGTCTGGCACTTTTGCTTGCTGTCTTTACAAGAGATATTGTCATTATTTATTGATTGGTTTTTTATGTTGCAGTAGCATCTTGGCTGGGAACCCTTAGGCCGGGGGCCATACAAAATCAGGATAGAAAGACAGTCCTTGCTCCAGAGGAGGTCACAGTTAGACAACAAATTACTATTGCATACAGTGTCAAGGCAAGGGAACAAGGGACCAATACTATTAAGTGGGAAAAAGAATTAACCCACAGTCAGATATTGTTGCAAAAAAATCACAAAAATTGTTGACTTTCTTGCCTGTTTTCCCTCCCTAGCTAGATTTTCTGCAAAGCCGGAAACATGTCTGTTGCTTTCGATGTGTTGGATTTGTTACACATCTTCCTCAGAAAGTTCCTGACCTAAAACACATGGAAAAAGATGGGAGTGTTTTTGCTGGCTTCAGTGGACCTTGGATGAGCCAAAATGCAGAATACTTCAGTGGAAATGAGATATGATGTTTGCAGCTGAACTTTTGTCAGCCTAAAGACCCATGCCTCAAAAGATTTATTCAGGGACTTCCTTGTTTACTAGCACTACTAGTTTACTAGTTCCTCCCATTTTTCCCCTTTAAATGAATGTGTTCCAAAACCAACCCCTGCCACCTAATATTGGGATTGTTTTCTGCTTGAATCAAAACATTTTGGTCTCAGGTCCAGGTTCACATACCTTAGTTAAAATGAAAATCATTTTATCTTAATAATGCCACCAGTCTGACAGATATTTCACATGAAGACTTTTGAAGAATCTGCTTCTCCAGCAATTGTACAGTTTGAGCAAGTATCTGGATACTTCCTTAGATGACATGGGTTTGTGCATCAGCAGTAGCAAAGGATACAGCAGGTATCTGGGGACCTGTTCCTTATTTCTGTTTACAGTCATAAGAGTAGAAATGGAAAAATTTTAGAAATGGAAAAATTTGTGGATCTTATGTCTTTTTTTTTTCCCCCCCAAAAATCTGTCCGCATATATTTTGTTGTAGAGCTGTGCTGTGCTCAGAGATTAAAAACAGAGCTTCATTGCGCAGTTTCTTCCCCTTCTCTGCTCTAGGCAACCCAGAAGTCTGAAGGAAAGGTGACTTTAATTGAAAGAGCAGGTGCCCCACTGGTAACTATCTCTGCTTGCCCATCCCCTCTGTTGCTTACTCAAGTCCATGCCCATCACAGCTAGAAAAGCAGCTTTGATGGTGATAAGAAGTAGCAGTAATCCTGCTCACTGCTGCCACTGAGCACGCTGGGACTGAGAACAGACCAGGCACCTGGGAGCAAAGCTGTCATTGTGCCATCAAAAGAAAAAAAAGTGGCACAAACCCCACTCCTGTAGAGGAAAAGGCCCATCTTCAAAAACCACTTAGAAGGGGAATAACCTGTAAAAGAAAGGGATGAATCTAACAGGTACTTTCAAGGAGCATCAGGCCAGGTGAGGGCAAGAAGATATATAAGCAAAGTGAGAAAAATGAAACTCAGAGCAGTATAAACCTTTAGTAAGTGCTGCCTTTCTGTGGGAGAAGAAAATATCTCTCTTCAGGTTACAACAAAGAGGCAGAAAGTCACTCTGGTAGCACTTTGGTACTGCCAAGTCCAGCAGATGAGTGTAATCACTGAACATGAGACTGCAAATCACACAGGAGTTTTTATTTAATACTGTACTAGCTCCAGCAAAAGGACTGATTTACCTTGCTCACAGAGTCATTTTTAGAAAAAGCATCTTCCCAGACACTCAGCATTCAGTAAACTCTGCTAAGAAGAATTAAAAATAATGCCAAACCCAGAAGACAATGACACTTGGCAGGAGAGGCTGTTTAAGTAATTGATAGGAATATCTGGAGAAAGAAAACAGGATGGGAGATGGAAGTTTGCGGTCCAGAGAGAGGGACAACACCTTCCAGTACAGGTAGGATTTATGCCCATTTCTTTTCAAAGTGAGGCACTGGTCATGCCAATGAGAGGGCAGCAGGCACAGATCTGTTCCACCAGGACTGTTTTTGTATTCCTCATACTGTGGATCAGCCCCTCAGGTGGGATGAAGATAACTTGATTTAGGCATCCAGGGGTGCATTAGTGGAGCTCTGCTCCATTGGTGAGTGGAGTTCAAAGCACCATTCAAGCCATCTGTCTGCTGAGAGGGAAATTACATCTCCATAGGTTGAAATGGGAACTTTGATGCACACCTGTAGATGCCTAAATGTGGGTGACATTCTGTGAGCTGAAAGTCAACAGTGGAAGCAAAGCCATCAGAGCTACACCAGTTAGCAGTAGCTATAAATCTGATCCCATTATTTTCCTGGCTTCTGGCATATCTATGTCCTTATTTACATTAACCAGAGTTAGTAGACACAGTTTGCTAACGAATTCACTACTGGCAGCAGGATAGAAATGAAGGTATTTTACAGATCCTCATGAAATAGATTGCTAACTCTTTGTGAAATATTAAATTCAGGGGCTTATGCCTGGAATATTTAATGCAGTTAATGATGCATCTTTGACCTCCTTTGTGCTTTTGTGGTTTGGCCAAAGTGTTTGTACAGCTGGAATTTGGCTTCTTCATAAAATGTTAAGTAAACGCAGAGTTGTCATCACATGAGAAATTACAGAGCTTTGCTTTTGAAAATTCACCTTCACTATGTCTGTACTTTTGAGTAAAATGCCACATTTTAAGTATCTCTTTGGATGTAACAGAACATTTGCTGGTCTCAAGGAATGTAATACTTTACTTGCTTCAAATTGAGGCAAGAATTTTCCTCTGGCTCTGTAGTGCAATGCACACACCTCCTTAAAAGAGCTTGGTTTGCCTGCAAAAACCTCCTGCAGGGCTGTGCAATGGCATGGCAAGTAATAGCTTAAACCTGCCTAGAGCAGCATCTTTTAAGAAAAAATTTCCAGCCGGTGTCACATTTAGTCAGCACAGGAGATGCTGTCAGTGCTCTAGCTGATACTGCCAGATTTTAGCCTTGAAAATGGTAAATCAGCCTTGCTCTTGTGTCCTGCTCTTCCCAGTTCTTGGGGCAAACAGCTGTGGGTTCACACACAACCTACGTGTGCCGGGACATGCTGAGAAACGGTGAGCTGCAGTCAGTGCTTGCTCTGAGGAAGAGGATCTCTAGCAGGGAAGAATATGCTGAAAATGTGCTAAAACCTGCCATTTGAAGAAGATGCCTCAGAATCTGAAGAAATAAGGAAAACTTGCAATTATTTCTCATAACTGTTTTTCTCTCTTTCTACAACAAATCAAACAGACTGTTTTAAGTAATCTACTGAGGTAATGGATTGATCTGCTTTTCCAAAAGGGTTTTTTAGTCCTTTTCCTGTCTTCTCTGGAGCATGGCTATATGACTTGAAAGTTTATTCACCTGGGCTTCCACAGAGTTTGTTTTAGAGTTCATCTCCATATCCTTGAATGGATTTTCCTCCTTCCCTGATTCGTTATAGAGTATGGGTCTGAGTTCCTTATGCAAGATTTGCTAATGGCTATTTTCTCTTTCCATCTCTTTTTTTTATCAGAGATTTTGCTCAGTGACTCAGGATTTATACCAGCTATAACAGTTCATTTCAGCTCTTGGAGGAATTTGGGGGGAATTGAGCTTGGCATTTTGTAGGTTAGTTGCTTAGCTACCTAGCATGGTCTAGGAACATCTCTTCTTTCCCCCTCTATATTTAGCCTGTCCACTGTAGCCTGAACTTTCTCCTGTCTCCTTTCATCCCATACATTAGCAGGCTTTTATAAGGTTTTGCTGGCTAGTTCTGTGAGAGACTGCAACAGCACATTTTGTAAGTGCTGTGTTGTTCCTGTTGCTGCTCTTCAGCAGTCATCCCTTTGGAATGGACTTCCATGATTTTGTGGTACCATTGTGGGGTTAAATTTCCTTAAGGAGCTGCCAAAATTTCTAGTTATATGGCCAGTTTAGATTTGGAAGGTCATTTCAAATCTGGCCTGAATACAAACAACTCCACTGACTCCACACAAACACAGAGCAAGTTTTAACAGTATCTGAAATAGCTGATCTTCTGTATTTGTCACTTTACTTTGTTTTAGGAAGCAAATATAATCATTCAAAAGGCACAAACTTGTGAACACATTCACAGGTCACAGTATCCTGGGCTCGCCATGTAACTTTCACCAAATTAGGAGCTAATCAACAGGGATGGTGCCTTTGAAAATTACCAGATCAAAAATACCTGGGCTGCCTTCAGCCTGCGCACTCCCAGTCCTGCTCCTAAGTCTCCCTTCACAAAGACAAACATTTGGCTCCAACACACAGCAGCACTTCACTGGAGAGGACAAGCAGTGAATTGACTTTGTTGACTCAAAAGAACTGAGGTTTTCCAGGCTTCCCCACCCATCCCAGGGCAGGCTGTGGGACAGAGATGCCCCACCATCCCACTGGCCTTTCCTAGAGCCACTCACTCAGGGGTCAAGTCTGCTGGACATCTTCTTCTTGCTGATCCCTCTGGCTTTCCATTTCCACTGCTGGCTGCTCCTACTTGTCATCATTTATTTGATGACAAGGGAGGATGCCAAGAGGGTGGAGCCAGGCTCTTCTAGAAGCAATAGGGCAAGAGGCAATGGGCAGAAACTGATGGACAGGAGGTTTCACCTGAATCTGAGGAAGAACTTCTTCACTGTTCTGAGCACTGGAACAGGCTACCCAGAGAGGGTGTAGGGTCTCCCTCTCTGGAGATATTCAAGAACCATCTGGACACAATCATGTGCCATGTGCTCTGGGATGACCTTGCTTGAGCAGGGAGGTTGGACCTGATGGTTGCATCCATGCTCCCTTCCAACATTTCCCATTCTGTGATTCTCTGATTCTGTGATTTAGTGATTTCAACTCCACCTTCCACCTCACAGGACCGTGTCTCCTCTGCCATGCTCTCCTGTGCTGGCAGATCCAGCAGTACTCTTTCCAACCTGCCCCATCCAAGGTGTCCCCCTGGTTTCAGGCAGCCCAGCTCTCTGAAAGGCCAGCAGAGGAAAACTCATTTTACTTGTCCCAAAAAAGCAGAAGTGTAGTTGAAGTCCAGTTAATCAAAAAGACTGTTTCTTGGCTCATTCTTTCAGCCTGATGAGGTTTCACAGCACAACTGTGGCAGCCAATGTGGACACTGCAGATCCTCAAAAATCAAAAGGGAAGGGGAGGCAATTGATCCAAACTGATGGGTGTAACAATTGTCAGTGACAAAAAATACCACAGCCTCACCAGCTGCGGCTGGCCAGCCTCACTCTCTCTACTAGGTCGAGCCCTCAGCTAGATTAATTCTAACCAGGTTTGTGTCTGTCTTAGTTCTGGCTGCAAATCTGGGTGGTGAGTGAGGGCTGCACCAGGAAAACTGGAGTGGGTGGAAGAACACTGTGATGTGCCTTGAGGCTGTGCCCAATGTTAGATCTTGCTCAGAGGCAGTTTCTGGTATTAGCTCATGAATAAAAAAATGCCATGCACAGTCAACTGCCAGCCACTGGGAGCTGTGGGGACAAGACAAACCAGTTTTAATGAGGAAAGGATTACTCTCATATAATTCCTAGCTGATCCATAACATGAAATGCTTCGGTTTCTCAGGTCCCCATGCACAGCACAGTTCTATAACTGTTGAGGTTCTTTTCTGAGACTCAGATTTTCATTAAACAAAGGAAAAAAAAAAAACACCATAAAATGTCTGGCCTTCATAGCTGTGAATAAAACCTTCCAAGCATGAAAAGAAAGTCAAGTCTTGCCTGTGCATGGAAGCTGATTGCTTTAACTACTTTAAAAGGCAGAATGGAAGACATTAGCCTGGTATAAAGCTATTTTATACCAGTGTAGCTAATCCCATATGGCAGGGAAACATATGGGCACAGCTCTCATATGGGCACTTCCGTCCTCATAGAGGACTAAGCACACCAGAGGAGGCATTTTGGCCCATGTTAGCAATCAGGAACAACCTAGTTTAGCACAAATGATGCAGCTCCTGCACCTGATGCAGGAATGCTATTTAGCAGCTATTATGCAGCCACGCAGCCCTTGGTTCATACAGAGCCTCCTCTTGCACAGCAATTACACCAACCCAAAACCTGGCTGTAACTTTGCTCTGAGCAAGGCTGCTGTGCTCATATCAGAACAGATCAGCTCCAGAAATGTCTGGCCATATCACAGCGTTGGTAGGGCTTTGCTTTTCCTTTTCAATAACAGAAGCCTTCATGCAGACATATCTCGGGTTGCAGACAAGTCATCTTGCTGGCAGAGCTCAGTGCTTGGGAACTGTTCTAACCTTTCAGCAAAAGAAGGATCATTATGTCTGTAGAAACTGAGTTTCCCCTAAAAGGATGGCTGTGAGAGCAGCAAGTACATCTTTGCAGCAGAGCACAAGGCTAAATCTGCAGCTGCCCTGAAATGTTTGTTCTGAGACAAGTGGGGGCTGCCATCCTGTTTCTAGGAGGCACTGACCCTAATGAATGTTTCGTCCCCTTGATGAGCTGTTTCTGAGGAGTGTAACTCCAAGGGGCTTCTTCCAATGATTTTTCCTAGTTTTCCTGTGACCCTCAAAAATTCTGTTCTTCAAAAATTCTACTTTTCAAACACCTGAAAAAAAAAAGCTTCAAATGATTTCTGCAGCTTATGTGAGCTCCCTGGGGCCTGCAGAAGAAAGTCCTTCTGGTCTCTTCCTCCCTTGTCCTCCAGCTCAGCTCTGCAGCTCTCTGTGGCAGATGGCAGAGCCTGATTTGTCCCAGGTAACTGCTCTGTGCCAGCACCTGGAACTGTGCCTGAAGGCTCTGGGCCCTCAGGACTCTGCCCTTGGACCTGTGCTTCCTTTGCATAGTCATCTTCTCAAATGGTCTCAGGCTACAAGCACAGCTCGTGTCAGTGCTCCAGCAGCCAGCCATGGACATGGGCTATAGTGTGGACTGTCCATACGGTTGCCAGTACAGTTCAACAAAGAGGTGTCATCACAAAACCCAGCTTTGCTTCCAAATTTCTTGTCTGAGCTTTTAGGTTTTGAATTTGCCCTTAGTCTGCCACCAGTGCAATATTTTTAAGAGCACTGGAAGGCAGAAGCACATTTATGAGGACTGTCAAAAAGTTCCTTACCACTTCCAAAGTGGGGATGTTAGTTTTACAATGGACTTTTTAATGTGAAATATCTCTGTCGTATCTTGTTCCAGCAAAGTGTCTCCTCTTGCAGCACCCTGCAAGGAGTTTCAAAGAGAGAAAACCTCTGGGCTGCCTGATGGGAAATTCTTCACTATCTTTTCATTGCCTGAGAGGGAAATTGCAAAAACCTGTCCTTAGATATTTAGTGGTGTTTCCCTTCCATCTTTATGCCTGTGGGTTGTTTCTGTGATTACTTGCACATATATAGTTTGTTTTTGCATGTGCCAGCCTCTGGAGATCCAGTTTTTCTACATTATTCAGTATTGTCTGGAGCCACACTGCCTTCAAGATGTGAAAGGGACTCTTTTACCCAGTGCTGGGAGATGTCTCTGGCTTTGTTTCTGGCAGGTGCAGGTCTAAAGATAGTTGTGAAAAGTCACTTTTTGAGGATAAGAGTAATTTATACCCCTGAACAACATCCTATGGGCTTCTCAGTCCCCAGGACACAGCCGAAGGCAGTCAGGGGAGTGAAAGACAAGAACGGAGGGAAAAATTGCTTTCCTCAGAGAATTTTTCTTGACCATTTGCTAACTGAATGCACACAGACCAGTGTTTCCCAGCTCTTAACAGATTCACCACAAGCTTCTGCTGTTTTTCCCCGCTGTGTTGCAAAGCAGAGTCTGCAGGCTTTGCTATGAGGCACGCTGTTGGCACATTGCTCAGGAAAACCACCTCCTCACACTCAGGCACATTTCCTAGGTGCCACACTTCACCTGCTAGGGCAGACAGGCCTTTCCCAACTACTCACCCCAACCTGGGCCAGCCAGGAGTGGCCTCTCCTCTCCCAATCCCTCCACCTTCAAAACCTCACACATCCAGGGCTGAAACTCATCAGCTGTCCCAGCCCTGTGCCTCTGGCAAACCCTGAGGAAGAGCATGGGGCTGGGTATGAGCAGCCAGCTTCCTGCTTCCTTCTAGCATTCCCCATCCCTGGACGTCTTCAAGGCCAGGTTGGATGGAGCCCTGAAGAGCCTGATCTAGTGGGTGTCCTCCCTGTCCATGGTAGAAGGGTTAGAACTAGATGATCTATAAGGTCCTTTCCAACCCAAACCATTCTATGATTCCCTGATTACCCACGCCCAGGGCATTCAGCAGCACCACTGGGGACGTGGTCAGTCCTTGCTTTCTCAGGGCTTGTTAACCCTGCAGTGTGTGCGTCTGCTCAGCAGCAGGTGAGAAGCACAGAGGCAAGCATCAACAAAAACAGGCCCAAAGGGACCAATTTCTATAGGAAATGCCTAAAGACTGGAGTGTATGAAGCACAGTTCATGAACTTTGGTGGGGAGAGGCAGCATTGCCCTGCCAGGTGTAGGAGTTGGAGAGGTTTCACACTCAAAGAGGACTCTGGAAATATGCAGAGCAGCTTCCAAAGAAGAATTAAAGGTAAGCTTAGTCTGTACAATATGGAAGTGAGCTTGGAGCACAGCACTAGGGCAGCTGGAGGATCAGCCTGTCCAGGGAAAATTGAGCTGCTGAGAGGGCTTGAGGTATCCAAAGCCTGGCAGTGCCTTGGAGAGAGACCTGGTAGCTTGGCAGCCACGCTGCTCTGCTCTGAGTTCCAGAAGGAGTGAGAGGTTTAGTTCAGAGCTGGTATTGGCTCTGTGGTGCTGCTCTTAAAAGCATTAAAAAACACTTTCCTGTTTCACTTGGCTAATTTGTTGTTTTTCCTCTCTTTTTTTTCTCAGCCCTGTAGTAGTGGCTAGGCTTTGCTGTCACTTCTAGGACTACATGCTAGGCAGGTGGGATGTGAACCCAGCTGGATTTGGGACAGCTGCTTTCCAGTTTGTTCTAGGTAAGAGACCTTTCTGCGTGGGATCCCTGGAATGTCTCTCTGTGACTGCTTTCAAATTAATCCAGGTGTTATGCTGTACCATGAAACACAAAGAAGGAAACCCCCACAGACCCACACATTTGCCTTTGAACAAACGAGGACTCCAAAGGGGTGGAAATGTAAATGATGTGCTGCATGCAGACAGTGGGAAGCATTAGAAACACTGGGATTACTTTGCAAATCCTTTTTCAAAGCAAAAGCAGTAGGACACAGCCACATCAGACACATATCATTTTTCTGTTCACAAATTATTTTAGGCACTTAATCATAGCCTGTGGCATGTTCACAAGAGGATGTGCATTGGAGCAAATCCTTGGTCCATATGCTCTGGAGCAATCCCCAGTTCCTCCTCAGTTACAGCCAAAAGTGGCATGAATTTTGGAAAAATCATCTGTCTTGTTATCATTAGGAGGATGGATGTATTCCCTGCCATATATTATAACCAATGCTTTTTTCATTATTAATCTTTTAAATGAGAACAGTTACTCCCAAATGCAACATCTTCCTTTAATAATATAAGATTTTCAGAGCTTCTAATCTCTTCACCCAGACAGCATTTTGTTTCAGTCTGTCCTTATCTGCAGCATGAAATTTGTTTTCTATTTCTCTTGCTTGGTAAATCTCAATTTTTCATATGCTGCCACAGATGCTCTGCATGGCCAGACTTCATTCTATTAATGGTCACCTTCAGCCAAGCACTGCCTGCATGAGAATTTTGGCTCTTATTTGGTGTGGGGACTTAGCAAGGAGAGGAACATGCCTGCCACCAGCTCATGCCCCTTCTTTTGGGGCTTTAATTTTTCCTCTGTGCACTCTTTTTTTGTAAAGCATCATTTAGTAAGAGTCTGGCAGGTCTGCAAAGTGCTTGAGTATCTGGTAGCACAGACAGAATTTCTCTCACACAAGTGATCCTACCAGAATCCAGCCCTGCTGCCCCATGACAGCAGAAAGGAAGAATCAAGGGGTCAGAGGAAAAGAGTAATTTTATTTCTTAGCAAGAGGTAGATCACAGAAAAAGAAACTTTCAAGTCCAGCAAGCCACTGAGCAGACATGAACTATGCCAGAGAGTGAGCTGCAAAGGTGAGGAGGAAAAGTCAGTCTCTGGGGATGGGATAATGCACATGTGACATCTTTGCCTGACTTTTCAACAGAAGGCTAGAGGAGCACTGCAGCAGATGGCTTGGGGAGGCTGCCTCCTCCCCGGCACAGGATATTTTGAGCAAAAGCCATCTATTAGGAGCAGTTGAAGGTAGTGCCATACAGTACCTGGGCACAGGTATGATTGCAGGATCTTTCAAGGGCTTTCTTTTATTGTCTTGTCACCCTCCAGCTCTGTCCCACAGAGGGCACTGACAAAATTTTTGCCTTCTATAGGGGCAGGTAGCCAGTATTTGAGACAGGTGCTTACTCAAAAAGTTATTGCTGTCCTCTTGGTAATCAGCCATGGTTCTTCTAACCAGAGTTTTACATTGTGTCTTGTAATGCACACACCACCTTCCCTCTGCCAGCCGAGGAAGAAGCTGACTTGGAGCCAAGACAAATGAAATGTTCTCTGCTCATTGCCCAAGCTGAGTAAAACACTGAAGACAGACAAATGTGTGCCTAAAACTGCTTGGATTTACCATTTTATATCCCAGGTTAGCCTTGTTCAGGGAAGGATTCTTAGGGACATTTTTAACTTGAGCAACCTTAAACGGGGAAGGATCATGGTGCCTAACTCCCTTCCCAGGGGAAGGAAAATCTTAAAAGCTGTCCATGATCAACAGCCCAGCTTCTCAAACAGCACTACATCTGCTTCAGCCAACACTGGCCTCTGGGAAGTTTAGATCCAAACTCTACCTGCTGGGCCCACGTGCAGATAAAGCTACCTTTACCCACCTTATATGTTGCACTATGCAGGCAGGTAGTGGAGAGCAGAGCCTGCACCTGGGGAAAAGCTCTTGCTGGCTTTGAATAATTTTGCATGTTTGGTAGCACATCAAGCTATTTATGTCTTTATGATGCTGCACAGCACTCAAGGAGGAAAGTGCTTTAAAATTATAAAACATCTTGTAAAGAAATTCATAACCTTCCTGTTCTCATCAGAGTATGGTTCTCAACCTAAAGAGAGACCTGCAAGCCAAGGTGATCCTGCTGCTGTCTAGAAGGAGGGGATCCTATAGATTGAGGGAAGAACCCACAGCTCCTCATTGTGCAGACTTGTATGATAAGACATTGTGGGTTTACCCTGACTGGATGCCAAGTAGCGTCATCGGATGCCTTGGCACTTTGGTGGCTAAGTGCCCACCAAAGCCACTTTATCCCTCCCCCTCCTCAACTGGATGGGGGAGAGAAAGCCTAACAAAAGCCTCACGGGTGGAGATAAGGACAGGGAAGGATCACTTACCCATTAGTGTCATGGGCAAAACAGACTCAACTTGAGAAAAATTAATATATTATCAATTATATCAGAGTAGGATAATAAATAAAAACAAAATCTTAAAACACCTTTCTCCCATCCCACCTCTCTTGATGGGCTTATCTTCACTCCTGATTTTCTCTCTCTCCTCCATCTGCCTTGGAGCTGGCTGGCATTGGCTCTGTCAGACATAGGAGAAGCTTCTGGCAGCTTCTCACAGAAGCCACCCCTGTAGCCTCCCCACTATCAACACCTTGCACATAAACCTACCCCACAAAGTAAATGGGGGAAGCAGAGCTCTGTCCTGGCAGCACATGTGCACACTGAGAGGGTTTGGTGCACTGTGGTGGGCACTGGTTGGAGCCAGAATTTAATGCAGAGCAATGCGATGCTGTGTGGAACTGAAACAACCGCTGTGGGACGGGGGCACCTGAAGTGCCCTTCCAGGACTGGTCACCACCACAGCTTCACCCAGGCAGGAGGAGCAGCATTCTCCTGTGCACAGCGTGGAACAAGGCTGGTGAGGAAACGCAAGAGGGAGCACAGAACAGTGTTTAATAATGAACATCTGGCTCTCAAAGCACAGGCTGAGAGGCTGATTTATCGACACCGAGACAATAGACTATTGTGCTGTGTCACAGGGACCATTCGACTGGCTCTATTCATTCCTACAGATATATGAACTGCCCATCTCTTATAAATGATCTCCTCCTGTCTTAGGTTGTTGCCTTCTCACTTCTTTTCTCTCCTGCTCTTCCTGGAGGGTATTTTTGAGCTGTAATATATAAATATCTGACACCAGTGCATTATTTTTTTTCCTTGGCTGTGGTCAATGGCAGCGTGTAAGAGTGTTGTCTAAGGAGGATTTTCCTACTTTTAGCAAAACCAGATCCTCTCACTATGGTTTGTTCTGCCCTTTCATACTCTGGCAGGTAATGTGACCAGGCAATCAGTGGTAATTACTACTGCCTGAGGACTAAGAAATCAGGTGCCCTGCTGCAAACAGCGAACCTGCTTTTGCCAGGTTCTTTATGAATGGTGCCACCAAACATTGGTGAGGCCTTGAAAATCCCTCAGGAAAATTGAATCTGCATTGTTATTGTGTAAATAGGAAAACAAAGGCACAGTCAAGTCCCAACACAAATTATGAGCTGTGATAATGGGAGACCCCAGTTTTTGGCTTCCCAATGTTGATGCCAAGGGCCCCTTTCTCATGTGTTGTGAGATCTGTATTTCCCACCAATGCAGAGTGGAAGAGAATTGCTGTTTGAGAATAGAAGGAAGCGTTTGCTATCTCCCTTCTGTTTCCATTTCCTTTGGCCCAAATAATGCTGTGAAGTACAAGACTGGATGAGGGAAAAGTATATTATAAAAGTTGTCAAAACTTAGCATTCAACTAAGGAAATGTCAGCACTAATAGTGCTTGAGCAGAGTTAATTCAGGCTCCTCCGTGCATATGCATTTGAAGACAGATTATAGTTGCACACATTGTTTCCTCTAGTCCCCCACCTCATTTAGTACCCAGAAAGGATGATGCTTAATTAGTGAGCTGTTAGTCAATAATCTCTTCTATCCTTACTGCTGTGGAAGGGTCCTGTGTCTTATTTAATGACCATCTTTAAACCCTGTTCTGAATACAGCATTACTCACTTTCTCCTGGGCACATCTCTGGAATTCTTTGGTGTTTGGATACTTCACAAACACAAGTACTTGTTGTCACAGCCTGCAAGTTAGTTAGTGAGACCACCCCTTGTACCAGGGAGCTAACCAAGACACAGACTGAGGCTGGAAACCATCTTTAAATTTGAATGTTCTGTGGAAAGATGTTGAGATGCTGCAGTATAACAAGAGAAAGGCAACAGAGCTTGGGAAGGGTCTGGAGCACAAGTCTGATGAGGAACAGCTGAGGGAGCTTGGGGGTGTTTTATCTGGAGAAAAGGAGGCTCAGGGGAGACCTTATCACTCTCTATAACTACCTGAAAGGAGGTTGTAGCCAGGTGGAGGTCAGTCTATCCTCCCAGGCAACAAGTAGTAGGACAAGAGGAAGAAGCTTTAATTTGTACCGGGAGTGGTTAAGATGGAGATATTAGGAAAAATGTCTTCACTCAGAGAGGGGTCAAGCCTTGGAACAGACTGCCCAGGGAAGTAGTATAATCGCCACCCCTGGAAGTGTTCAAAGTAAGTGTAGATATGGTGTTTAGGGACATCGTTTAATGGTGGACTTGGCAATGCTGGGCTAGGGGTTGGATTTGATGATATTAGAAGGCTTTTCCATTCTTAATGATTCTAGGATACCAATGACTGTTTCCTTTGTTTTTAACTGCTTAATATGATCCAAGCCTACAGCAGAATGACTTCAGTTTAGGATTACCACTGTTCAGTTCTTTCCCTACAAAACAGCCATGTAGGCCTCCCTGCTGTTGCCCGTGTATGAGCTGGGGAGATGCTGTGCTGGAGCTCTGAGCCTTGGCACTCAGCAGTGACAGGTAGGTCAGGCTAGTTAAACATGGAGTAAACCCAACAGATCTGCTCTGGCAGGTCCAGCCAGCCAGAGCAGGAGAATGTGTAAACCCTGCTGGCAGAGCTGCCTGGGCAGGCTGTGAGCCAGCAGCCTGGGCTCGGACACGAGGGCTGTGGTGGGCAGGAGGCTGGGCACGCGGTGCCAGAGCCTGCTCTGGAGGCTGATCTTTCAGAGCAGTACAGGCAAAGCTGTTATAGCCTTGGCCTCGTGTTTTCAGGATTAAAGGCAGCACTGGTGCTGCTGAAGCCAAGAGGAAGCATCAGTCTTCAGAAAGTGTCACCCAAAAACTGCAGGTCTGTTTCAGAAATAATCTGCAAGCAGTTTGTCCACAGTCATATGGGAAATCCGTGGCAGGCTGGAAATACAGTGTGGACATCCATCTCCCAGCCCAGTGTTTTAATAACAAAGCTGTACTTCCCAGATATTCACCTACTTAGTTATTTTTTCCTCTGTCAGAAACATTCTTTATACATGTCTGTTTCTTTTTCTGCAACAGCTTTGCAAGGGTGGATCTCTGTTATAGACCACTTTTTCACACTGAACACTGAGGATATTCTAATGAATTTTGTTTGTAGAGCCCTGTGAAAATATTTTTGACAATTAGTGTTCAAGCACTCCAAATACATTTGCTAGCCTGCAGGAACATAAAGTGGTGAGAATTTAATTCACCAGTGAGATGCCTTGCAAAGGGACCTGCAGCTAAAAGGAATTAGCATTTTAGGAATCACAGTCCAAGGGGAAAAATGCTATAGTGTGTTGCATTCAAAAATATGGGTGAGTTGGAGTAAACAGAAATGCTGTTCTGTGAAGTGATGCTTGGGGAACAGCTAGTCAAACCTTTCTGCTTTGTGAAATTTATATTCAATACTTCCAGGCACAAGACTGATCTCTTTGAAACTTTTTAGTCTTTTAACTCTTCTTGTTAGTGTTTTTCTGTGCAAGCTTAGACAAGACTTAAGCAGCTTATTTCAACTGGTGCTTAATTTTTGCAGAAACTGGATAACTGGTGACTCAGGAGGTGAGGTCAGTGAAAGGACCAGTCCAAGCCATTGTCCAGGAGATGGTAAGGCCAAATTGGTCAAAGCTTCATATATATCAAAGAAGAGCACACTTCCCTCCACACTGCATCATAAAAGAAATGCAGTTAGCTGTAAAGGTTATTGTGAGAAGCCCTGTTTAGACACTTGTTACTGTGTTTCTTTACCTGCATGCCACAGAGATAGTTTAAGAGCAAAGTCATCCCCTCTGCAGGGTGCAGAGCTCTATTGGCTATTTTAAGACATAGAGGCAGCAGGAGAGGAAGGACTACTGATGATTTGAGAAATGATAATCACTGTGCAAGGGCAAGATGCACAAGCGCCAGTGACTCAGAAAATTGTGTGCCAGCCGGAGGGAGGACTGCGGGGTGAAGGGGTGGTGGGGGAACGACCTATGCACAGCCCAGGCTCGGGAAGCTGCTGTTCCTTTCAGGCACAAGCGTGCTGTTGTGACTCAGTTCAAAGCCACAGCAGCCAATTGTGAGGTATTTCTGAGCAGTCAATTGTGAACAACTTATTCCTTCCAAAGCCTGCATCTACCTCTTTGAAATCACATTGCAGAGAGTTTTGTGGTGCCAGAATTATGATTTAAGGACAGGTTGTGTTTTTGTGGCAGGGGATAAGAAGGGTCATTTCTGGAGAGCTGTTTGTGTAAGCTGCAATGGTGAATTAATGATTAGATGGGGGAGAGCAAGCTAAAAAACCAAGTAGTTAAACCTGTGCATATATTTTGGACACCAGATTCTTCCGGGGTTAACGTTGCTTACAAGCACCTAAAGTAGCAGGAGGCAAATCTGGTGAAATAGCTACCCTTGGGGAGTCACCAAGACTGTAAGAGGGAACATAGTCAGGGTATCTAACTTGGACATCGGAGGTTTGGTATGATGCCACGACATGGAGAATGTGAGGTCAAGAGGACCCAGTGTCGTTCCCTGGTGAGGTGAAGGTGGGTCTCTGTGTTGTACAGAACACAGAAGCCTTTGCTGAAAATGTTAGCGAAAATATCTGTAGGAATTCAGATGAACAACTGCAGAGATGTTTGGGAAGTGCAGTAATACTTAAGATAATTCAAGAAAAGGCTATTGCTAAAATATAGAGGCAGAGACAAAGATGATGAGAAACAAACCCACAGGCTGAAAAATGTTTTTCAGCACTATGAAACACGTGGTGTCCTTACAGCAGCAGAGCATGGACCACTTCAGTACTACCCAAAAAAGTCAATTGCCTGATTGTCCTGTGCAATTCCTCGTCCCAGTGGGTGCCTTGCCCTAGGCTCTTGGCATCACCCTGTCATTATTAGCAGTATTTGTGGCTTCTGGATCTCAGGATGAATTCATAGGCTAGTGAGACCCCATGGCTTCTTCATCAGTCTGTCAGCCAGACAGGGACCAACTGGCCTTGCTATGAGCCTGCATCATTGCATGCAGAGCAAAACACAGCACTAAAACATGAAGGGCTTTCAAAAAGAGTACTCGAGGGGTTTATTGACATTTTGTCCAGAGGGAAGTGGGAGAGAGAGATTTGGAAGAAATGTTAGAGAAGTGTTAAGAAGCTGTCAGTGTAATGCTGTCATGTGTTAATTAATGCAGGGGAGAAGATGATTATACTGAAATTATACAAATAGCCTTATCTCAGGTTAGCAGCAACTGACTGGAGTTTAAATCATTTGCCAGAATTAATTAAACATTGCATCCAAATGCCTCAGAAATTATCGTGGTGCAAATCATCCCAGAACAATAGCAAGCCTCACCATTAGTTTGTATGAGTTAGTTTACTCCACTGACTTCAAAATACCTTATCAAACCAGCCAAACAATAGGAAACAATAATCAAAGGACTTATTTCAACCACTGAACAATTCCAGCAGCAGCTCAGAAGAAGAGATGATATTGTTATCAATTTTCCCAGCACAATGTCTCAGACCTAGCTCATGTTATCAGACCAAAAGCAAAGAAAGAAAAGATATCAACCTGAGGGGCTGCATCTCTGCTCCTGGAGAGATACTCAGGCCCAATTTACCACTTCATTCTGAGGCAAACTTAGCCACCATCTCCCCATCCACAGTAGGCCTGTGGATACTTCCCCACGTGGTTATAGAAGTGAGAGAAAATCAACATCATCCATTCCAGGAGCAGGTGGGTGGACTTGGTTTGACGTGAGGCTGTCCTTAGATCACTAAGAGAACATAAGGTACAAAGTTTTTGGAGACATCCAGGCTTCAGTGAGCTTTGGAGATCCTTCAGCTTCAGGGGTGACATAAAAGGTTCTCCAAAGCTGGTGGGATTGCTCAGGATGGAGAGCTGTATGTGTGGGAATGCAGACAGTCCAGGAAAGGACCACTTCTTCCACCCTGCTGCCCACTTCCCTTCTTAAACTCCAGGAAGATATGTGAGCAGAAAATTCTTAATCCTACAAATTTCAGGTAATGTTAATCTGAAAAGCCTCCTGTAGCTGTAAAAGCAATTCCAAACTGCAGATGTTCACAGCTTGTAAATCTCCTTATGGCTGCATGCAAACCCAAGTAAAAGCACAGGAAACCCATGTACCCATCACCAGTGAACAAATTAAATTAACATCTAGCTTGTTACTAGAATCCTTGTGCTACAAACTTGTCAAACACTCATCACAGCAGAGGCAGAGGTGCCTTTTGAAGTGGCCCTGTGAGCCACCAGCCAAGCTCATCAGCTCAAATAAGCAAAGCCTTCAATCCTCTGCCTGCTACATCACAAGCATGCCCTTCTCAGCTCATTTGATTACTCTTGCTGGACTTTTTGACATCAGATGCCTCTCTCCAGCTACATTTTTGTCAACAGTGCCTAGGGACTCTCCTGTGACAACTGATGATAAGGTGAATTTGTTCTACACGAATTGCAGTTGCTGTTTCTCCCTTCCCTGGGGAGAGCTGTGATTATTTCCCTCTCAGGAGTTGTGCTGGGTTTCTGGCATTTTCACTGTCTGACATGTCACTAGGAGGTGGTGCAAACCTGTGTGACTTCCAGTGCATCTCTTGGCTGCTGGACTCCCAGGCACTGGCCCCCAGTCCTGTGGGTCTGGTCCTCAGGATATTGCAGGATGAGCAACAACCATCAGTCAGCTAATGCCTCTTAAATTATTTTTTTTATTGTTACACTGCAAACAGTGTATTAAAGACAATTTGAGTCAAGAGGGAAAGTCAGGATCACAATTACTTGTTTTTTGATACAGGGCGTATCCATGGCCACCATCTTGCTGGGTTCTCTCTGAAGGCACTTTATTTTCTCTCTCCTACTGCAAAATGCTTGTGCTGGGCAGCATTTCAGCATCATGGTTTACTCCCTGCAAAGGGTGCATGGATTGTTTGCAAGCTGAGAAGCTTTCCTCCACCTGCAGTGGGATCCCCCAGGCACTCCCACTGCAAGTCACCCTGTTGGGGGCTGCCTGGGGAAACCAGGCCACTTTGCAGTGCTACAGGTGTCAACAAAGCAACACCATAAGGCCAGGGACTTTCACCTCCTACCACCCATAACTCTGAGGTGCCTTTACTCATATTATGACCATGTATACAGCTCTCCAGTGTACTCAGAACTGGAGTCACAGCCCCAGGGTCTGTCCCACAGGCAGTCAGGCAGAGCCACAGGGCAGCTGCTGCCATACCACTGCATTTCAGAGAAGCACAGTGAGCAGCCAGGGCTCAGTCATCCCATGTGTGCATGTCAAAGTCAACACAGGAAGGCTGCCCTAAGGGAAAAACAACCTTCCTCTTCACCACTCACCTTTGTCACCTCTTCTGTGAGCGATCAAATTCCCAGCTTTGCTCTGGAAACCTTCCAAAGCTCCCCTAATCTCTGCAAGTTTTCTGTCTGCCTTTTCCTATCTTTGTGGTGGTTGGCAGTTTTCTCATCCAGTTATTAAAAAATGATCCTAATATGCAAAGGGCACCTACAAAAACAACAGCAATAAAAAAGATGCTTTATGCATAAAGAAATTAGTACCATAATCTAGTTGGAGGAAAATGCAATATTTTAATTGCTGTGTGAGTGGCACACAGAGAAGGACACAGTTTCCATGTGTGTTCAAGGAACCAACACATTTCTGATGTAATTACAGGATTAGGTGAAAACAGAAGCAGTCAGCAGTGTCAGGAGGTTTAGAAAAAGGAAATGTGATATCTAGATGGCTGCGGTTCAGAATAATGCACCAGACAACAGATTATAAAAAAAAAAAATCATGTGTACCCAAAAATGGAATAGAGAAAGGAATAGACGAAGCCACAAGATCATCTGAAATGGAACCAGGCAGGAAAACTGATGAGACCAAATCCCTCCAAAAATGCTTTTGTTTTGGTCCATGGAAGTTACTTACCAGGAGGACAAGATTTGTGCAGCAGCCACTGATGCCACTGATGCAGGATGCCCAGGAGCATCTCTAACCTCCTAAAACAGCAGAGCACAAGCTCTCATCCCTACAGTGTGGGTATGATGCAAGTCTGAGTGCAAGCCTTGGTCTGGCCTGTCATTTCTGTATCAACAAGGTGAGCAGCGCCTCTTGTTTTGCTTACACTGTGGACTGCTGAAATTCCTTTCATCAGTTGCCAGCCCTTGGTATATCTCATTTTGGTTTGGGGGCTTTTTTTTGTAGCTGAAAAACTGGAAGTAAATTGGATTTTGTGTTTGCTCTGAAAGCTCTCCAAATGTTCATGTAAATAGAAAATCTTTGTCCTCTACACTCCTATGGCAAATAAAATTCGTTATTTTTAAATCTATGGTAGGACGAAGGAGTAAAGCAATAGTAAATCTTGTTTCCAATGATACTGGTTAGAAAGAGATGCTGTGATGCCAATTGTATTTCTTGTGCCCTGAAAGGTCTGCTGGTCTGCTGCAGAGTGAGTGGGGCTGAATGATGTGGGGAGCCCTGGATGGAGCTTGAGCACCTGAGTTTCATTTACACCTGTTCTAAGCCACACAAAGGGCAAAAACAAGATCTGTTTTCAGTTTCACTCTTCCTTCTGACCCAGGCTTGGTAGTGGGGTCAGGCATCTCTCTTTGATAGGAAAATGCTGCAGTGGAATTTTGCCAGCAGTCGGTGGTGAGCAGCAGTGGTGCAGCTTTCCATGTCCATGGGGTTCAAGCCCCTCTCAATAGGATGGATGCCGGTTCTGTAAATGAAAGAGGATTACATTGAAAACACTTCTTTGCTGTTGACTCACTTTATCTCTTTCACAAAATACTTCCCTTACCATACCACCTTCATTAATTTATACAGATACAATTAATTAGAAGGAAACACTGACTTTTCAGACTCTGAGAGAGAGGGAGACGAGAGGGCTCAGAATTTCCAGAAATTTTTCACCTGTCTGCTCTAACACTGTAGGGAGCTGTACAAAGTCCTCACTAGCTTGGCCGTGGGCAGGCTCTTTGGACGAGGCTTTGTTAAGCTTCTCCTACAAGTAACCCCAGAGAATGTCACTATGTACATGTACAGCAAATGTTGTTTAAGTTCCCATCTCTGCCTCTGGATATTTGTTTCGTGTCTCAGGAGTGGGGATGGAATAAGCTTACATTAGTTTGTCTTCAGCAAACATGGAAGCAGCCCTGTGAATGTAGAGTGCAAATATCCCTCTTTACATGACTTCTGCTACCAGGAAAAAAAAGCATCACTCATGACGTTTTGTCAGGTTCTGTAATATAGCTTGACCTTTCACTTCAAGTACCCTTTTCAGATTTTTAAGACAATGTGAGAAAAGTTTTATTCATCAAGGTACTTGCAAATTGTTGAATTAAGTATTGAAATCACTGGAAATCTTTTTGTTGGCTTAAGAGAAATGCTGGTGGGTCACCTGTGGTTCTGCACGTGGGACAGATCTCCTGTCTAGCATCATAGGCTTAGCTCCTATCAAAAGGATTGTGAAGTCTTCAGGAGCACCCAGCAGGTGAACAAGCAGCTTTCTGACCTTGCAGACATTTGGGTGGCTCCATGTCCCTGAGAAGCTTTGGCCAACAGCTTTGTTTCAGTTCTGCGGTGTGTTACCAGGCAGGAGGAGGCACAGGTGATGGGTGCACCCCCTGATACAGTTCAGTCTGTTGACAGGTGGAGAAGTTCCTGCTTTCCAAAATGCAGGGAAGAGCACATAGAGCCTTGTTCATATCTCCAGCTTTCCTTGACACATCTGAAAAGAGATTGAAAGTTTTCTTCTCTGGAATTTACTTCCAACAACTATTAACGGCACTTTGGATTCAGTCTTCCTTGGTTTCCCTTCCTCGGACCTTTCCAATGTGCTGCCCAACACATCTTGCATTTTCTATAGTTTTAGGCAGAGACATGCCTTGGAGGAAGATGTTTTAAGAACAGCTTCCCTGTTTTTTATATCCGTAGCAATAAATCCTGTTCATAGGATAATGCGGTGCCCACTAAGTTTGGCCCATTCTGGAACAGCAGTTTGCTGCAGCCTACAAATAAAATGGATTACTTCAGCTATTTTAAGGTATTTCGAGTCACAGTTATTCCTCAACAACACGGATGGATATTTTTCCAAACTAGGACACAGCTGGTTTATATTATAGCTGCACTCACAGCACCCGAGAAGGAGTCAGATGAGTCATCCCAAGAACCTTTCAGATGTGGGGTAGGAAATCTATTCATGTATTATCAGGAGCTCATCCAATATCCAATGGCCTCTTACATAGAGCACATAAGCAATGGATCTGGTGTGAAAATCTCAGCTTCTGATGCCCTTTCTGTCTTTCCAAAGAGAGAGAAAAAATAAGATAAGAGCCAAGCTTGACTGTTCACAGGGGAGATCTTTGGTGTGTTGCAAGGAGAAACACGGCACAAAGTTAAATCAAACTTCCAGCAAAACCAACAACAGGCTTTCAAATCATGTCTGTGGGGGTTGGAAGGGTTAGTATGGGTGCTGGCAGAGCCAGGTGCTGTTGGGATGTGTCACACCCTGCAGGGACCTGCCAGGCCACCTGCCTGGCTTTGGGCACCTGGAGCCTGCTGGGCAGGAGGAGGTACAAGGCCACCCTGACCAGCACTGGACTCAGCCTCCAGGGAAGAGGGAGATGCATTGGCCACAAATGAGCACTGGAAACCTGACTGGTGACTTTGGTCCTCAGTTGAAGGCCATCAGAGAATGTCACTATCATGGTAATTCATGTGTCTAACCTGTAAATAAGAAATTCCCTGTGGCTGCCTTATCCTTCACCTAGGAAGGGGATTTTTGCAGGCCTGGGCCTGTCGCTGACTGTCTGCAGAGCCTTGGGCCAAGAGCTGTGGAGAGCTTGTTAGTGGGCAGTGCCTCCTGCAGGAACTGAAGGTTTGGAAAACACCTGCCAGGCTGTTTGGGTTTTAAATGCATAATTGTTCATAGCCCTGCTGTGCCTTGTTTCTGCACACACACAGATGATATGGGACTAATGTAGGAGAACCACAAAGCCCTTCACCCCACTGTCAGAGTAAAAGTGTGTAATAGGGAAGGGAAGGTCATTTAGGCACATTCTGACATGGGGAGCAAAAGGGAAACAAAAGCCTTATTTCAATAAATAACTTTAATAGCCATCCAGGTTTTGGCAAACTTAGACTCCATAACAGTGCTCCAAAACATTTCCTGAGAGCCTGAGTGGGACCTAACTAAAGGCAACCATGCAGATGAAAGTCTCAATGCTGCTTATGTCTTACATCTACTGTCCACTGCCTGTATGAATGTGGCTGGTAGACAAAGGGCTTGGCAGACTAGC
Source organism: Dicrurus megarhynchus (assembly GCA_013399195.1). Classification (NCBI taxonomy): domain Eukaryota; kingdom Metazoa; phylum Chordata; class Aves; order Passeriformes; family Dicruridae; genus Dicrurus; species Dicrurus megarhynchus. The sequence goes on along the minus strand of VXAD01011242.1, from coordinate 520,131 downwards.
AAGAAAAATGCCATGTGGTAAAAACACAGTCAAGACCTCAGCTTGTCCATGTTCAAGGGAGAACAGGTCTCTTGTAGAGGATGTAAATGGTAAGCTCCCATCCCTCAATGGGACCACGTGTGTCCCTCTGTGGGGAAGTCTGTTGTTCACTGCTGGCCTAGGAGAAAGCAGCAAAAGTTCAGCAGGGACCAAAGCAAAGGAAGCCTCCATGGTTCATGTGTACAGCAAGGCCAGAGGATGGAAGCTCTTCTGCATGGTACTGCAGCATGACAGAAGTGGAAGTACTCTGGCATGTCTTTCCTTCCAGCTCCCCTGAAGCTTAATTGGGAAAAGGGACTGGAGGAATCGCCTTCCTGCCATTTTATGCTTCTGCGTTATGGGATTTGTATCCTCTGGTCCAATGGAAGAAAGTCTTTGTTCTTGGCATATTATTTAAAAGTCCTCATTTTCCCTGATACTTTTACCACACATTACCAATTTTCTAGGCTTCAGAACTTTGCATTTTTATCAGCTCTGATCTGCTTCCCCTCTCCCTCTCTGTCATATGGTGCTTTTCTTTATCTGATTGGAGTCTTCCCTTTGCCACAGAAACTGGAAGGGATTTTAGCCAATGTTGCCTTCTTTATTGATTGTGGGAATGTGATGATTTTGCTTTGAAAAATTGTTGCTTTCTGTTAGCCTTCTGCCTTTGCCTTTCCTCCTGTTTGCTTACAATTTTCTTAGTCTGGAGGAATTAGCCCTTCTGAATCATTACACTTGTGTGCCATTTATTAAGTGGGATTGTCCTCTTTCCCCTATTAAGCAGTAAGACTGTCACTCATTGCCTGAGGTTTTGCAGTGTGAGATGTGCACAAAATCCCAGGACATAAATCTCTCCCTGGATGTCAGCAGCACCTTGCTGCTCCCCTCTTAATTGCGGTCAGACCTTGTAACTGAAGTCTCAGGGTTTTCATGTCTGAGGACATGTCTGTGCTAAGGTGAAGGCCTGCAGCATTTCACAAACACTTCTTAGCTTGAAATTACCTACAAGAGGTTATAACCAAGGGGAAAATGTAGATTTACTAATTTCAGCCCTAAGGAGCTGCTCAGCCCGTGGTACCAGCTCCCAGGTGAGCATGTTCACAGGATGCTGCAGCTCCTGAGGAACTTTGGGCCCTGCACAGGCCCTGCATAAGCAGAGGCCACCCCATTTCACAGCCACTGTTTTTCAAACCTCCTGTACCCTCAGGGGCAGAGTTTCTCAGTGTTAGAAACTGTAATATGGTCTGTGGGCAGAGCAATTATCCCAAGGCAGAACTGCGTAGTTGGAGCAAAGAAGCTTTATCAGGAATCTGCAGAGCTTCCCCCTTGACCTTGTGCCCAGGGATGTGGTGATACCCCCACCCTTCTCATCCAGGACAGCTGAGGGTCAGGCAAAGGTTCTAAATGTATCTGCAGTTTACACATAAGAAAACCTTTAACACATCTGCAAACAACCAACACTGAAGGTCAAACACAGAACAAGGGGAGTCTTGCTCCAAGCTGGCCCTGTGGGCACTGAGGGAGGACTGGCAGTGCCAGAGGCCCTCCACAAGACAAATTGGACAGGAAGGGGGCACTGATCCCACAAACAGACTGAGGCTGATGTAGCCAGCAGCCAGGTCTGAGCTTGACCCAAGGCTGCTGGAAGTGGGAAGGGTTCCACAGCATCTGCTCATGGCACCACTGACAGCACACTGGGGCTGGCAGAGGTATCACAATCCTCCCCTTGACTGTAAATAAGACAGGCAGGGATGCTGGACAGAGCAGGAACAGGAACACATACAACCAAGGTCTCACCAGCTCCTACTATTCTCACAAAATATTGTGTGAACCTGTGTTTTTGCAGCCAAGGCCAGCTTTGGCTGTAGGGCCACAGTGCCAGTGGCACACAGGTGCAGAGGGTTTGTGCACCCAGGAGTTCAGGAAAGACGGTGGCTGAAGGCCAGTCACATCCTGGCTGTGAGTGCCTGGCTAGACTTGCAGACAAGCTGCAAATGTTTCAGTCAGGCTGAAGTTACAAAGACTGGACTGGGGGGTACAATCCTGGCATATTGTGAATGTCTTGACATATAATGTCTGCAAGCACTTGATACAATCCCTGCTAAGGAGACGATGAGGAGTGGAAACAGCATGGGCATTGCTGTTTAGCTCATTACTTAGACACATAAGTGCCTCATGGTGCCACTGACTGTGCTTATACAGCTTCATTTTTGAGGTAATTAGTTGTTGGATTAAACACAAATCAACTGTGATTTGTCTCAATAGGAGAGGAAGGGAAGATCTTTGCATTGGCCGCAGAGAAAGCAGGACTGAGCAGGAACAAAGGAGTTGTGCTGGCAGCAGAGCAGACCTGCTGGAAAAATTAATGTTTCAGAGAGGAGAAAAATGTCATATTTTTCTTCCTTTTGGGAAGATATGAAGCATACCAAGGCTTGCAAGGACCTTGAACTACTTCTGGGGATACTTTTATCAAAAACATTATTGCAAAGTCTGATTTACTAAGTGCTTAACGTGTCAATAGACAAATTTGTGGCTAAATAAACATATTTTTCGGCAAAAAGGAAAAAAATCTTAGTAACTCCTCATTTTTCATTACTAAACTTTTGTTTCCCCAAGAAAAATAATGAAATTTCCTGAATGCTGGCCAGTTCCGCCTGGGCAGGACTGTGAGAGGCTGAGACTGGAAGCTGCAGAAATAAGTCACCTGCTATGTCACACTGCTAGGGAAGTATCACTGCCAGGAGAGGGTGAGCAGGAGCACATGGATAAATACCATTATATAGTGAGTAGCAAAGCAAACAAGACACCGGAAGGAGAACAGGAGAATGTTTATTTTGGAAAGGATGTAAATTTTCTGGTACAGAAGCAAAGATCACAAAAAATGCAGTCAAATGCCTGATATCTGAATCACCATTGCATTTTAAGTACTTTTGTACATTGTCTCTGGGGTGGAACAAAACTGAGCTAGATCCAAGGATGAGAAAAACAGTACATAAGGTCCAGTGCCATTTCCCACAGAGAATCATAGAATCACAGAAGGGTACAGGTTAGATCAGGTTAAAAACCGCCTCGTTCCAACCCTCCTGCCATGAGCAGGGACACCTTCCACTAGACCAGGGTGCTCAGAGCCCCGTCCAGCCTGGCCTTGAACACTTCCAGGGATGGGGCATCTGCAACATCTTTGGGCAACATGTTCCAGTGCCTTACCACCCTCACTGTAAAGTATTTCTTCCTAATACTCAATCTAAACCTTCCTTCTTTCAGTTTAGAGCCGTTCCCCCTTGTCCTATCACTACATGCCCTCTTGAAAAGTTCTTCTCCAGCTCTCTCGTAGCTCCCTGATAGTGATCGTATCTCGGCTTATCTCTGATGATAACTCTGTTATAGTCAATTCACCGTCCCTGCTGTAAACCTACTTGCGTTTGTCAAGTGGAAGACACTTGTGCCCTCTCACCCCAGAGATTAGGTAAGAGAGTTTGGTAAGTAAAGAAAGAAGTAATTTATAAATGTTTGGTTTGTGTTATTTTTCTTCAACTCATTATCTGGGCAACAGAGTTTGAACTTTGTATATCTTTGAAGGTCAGTTCTGAGGATCAACCTGCTAATTAGATAAAAATACAACTTTGTCATTATTGCAGCAACCAAGGGGACTCTTCACTGCTATATTTAGCAGAGAGGGGTTTCTGCTTAATTTTTTCCTTCATGGACTACATTGCAGATGTAAAAGGTAATATTCCCAGCCTGGGACCTGACTAGGGGCTATGTGAGGGTGGAAGTTCTGTGGTTGCAACCTGGGTCTTCTTCTAAAATGTAATTAAATCACGTTTTTTGAGCTCCACTGTGTTGCACAAAAGCATGACAAGCAAAGGGAAAGTTTAATAGTCAGAGCAGCTAGAGAAGTAATGAGATTTTAAGGCTCAATTTGAATAGAACAATGGATCAGAAAGGTGCCTTGAAATGTAAAGAATTAGCTTTCTTGGTTCACTTAAAATAAAGTAAAAAATGTGTTCTTTCTCCCAGAAAGATTATTTAAATCCAGTATTATGCCAAATGGCATTAGCAACACACTGTTTCATGTCATTTCATTCTGATGCCCTAAATACCTCACCTCAGTCACTGAAAATGTGATGGAAGGCTCATCCCGTAATCCTGTTCAGCCTTGAGAAGAGATGACTGAGAGAGGACCCTATCCATGTCCATAAGTACCTGAAGGGAGGGTGTCAAGAGGATGGAGCCAGGTTCTTCTTGGTGGTTCCAAACAATAGGACGAGAGGCAATGGGTAGAAACTGGAACACAGGAAGTTCCTCCTGAAAGTGAGGAAGAACTTCTTTACTGTGAGGGTGACTAAGCCCTGGAACAGGTTGCCCAGAGGAGCTGTGGAGTTTCCATCTCTGGAGATTTTCTAAAGCTACCTGGACACAATGGTGAGTGACCTGTTCTCAGGGACCCTGCTTGAGCAGGCAGGTTGGACTAGAGAACCTCCAGTGGTCTGTTCAAAGCCCAACCATTCCTTGACTCTGTGACTCTGTGACTCTGTGAGTCTGTGACTCTGTGATCCTACACAGGAAGGTGCCCTCTTTCCAGCATGTATCCCTACAATGCTCCAGTCTGACACACTGGCTCAGAACCCATCCACACTGTGACTGAGGAGTGCTGGTGCGCCCAGGTTATTTTCAAGGATGCTGCATGGTGGCAGCATCATGTTGCATGATGGCAACAAACCTTACCTACTAGTNATGTAAAGAATTAGCTTTCTTGGTTCACTTAAAATAAAGTAAAAAATGTGTTCTTTCTCCCAGAAAGATTATTTAAATCCAGTATTATGCCAAATGGCATTAGCAACACACTGTTTCATGTCATTTCATTCTGATGCCCTAAATACCTCACCTCAGTCACTGAAAATGTGATGGAAGGCTCATCCCGTAATCCTGTTCAGCCTTGAGAAGAGATGACTGAGAGAGGACCCTATCCATGTCCATAAGTACCTGAAGGGAGGGTGTCAAGAGGATGGAGCCAGGTTCTTCTTGGTGGTTCCAAACAATAGGACGAGAGGCAATGGGTAGAAACTGGAACACAGGAAGTTCCTCCTGAAAGTGAGGAAGAACTTCTTTACTGTGAGGGTGACTAAGCCCTGGAACAGGTTGCCCAGAGGAGCTGTGGAGTTTCCATCTCTGGAGATTTTCTAAAGCTACCTGGACACAATGGTGAGTGACCTGTTCTCAGGGACCCTGCTTGAGCAGGCAGGTTGGACTAGAGAACCTCCAGTGGTCTGTTCAAAGCCCAACCATTCCTTGACTCTGTGACTCTGTGACTCTGTGAGTCTGTGACTCTGTGATCCTACACAGGAAGGTGCCCTCTTTCCAGCATGTATCCCTACAATGCTCCAGTCTGACACACTGGCTCAGAACCCATCCACACTGTGACTGAGGAGTGCTGGTGCGCCCAGGTTATTTTCAAGGATGCTGCATGGTGGCAGCATCATGTTGCATGATGGCAACAAACCTTACCTACTAGTTATTAATTTTTTCATCATCTGAAACAAGACACTGAAACACAGATAAGAATTTTGCCATGGTGCATCATTGCCTGGACAAGCCCAAGGAGACTGATGGAAGGTATAGTTCAGCTGATTTTCCAATCCTCCAGATTTTCTTATATGCCAATACAAGCTGGAGGGATGAGATCAGTAAAGGCATTTAAGACACAAGAAGAGAAAACCTGGAAACACAGACAATCAACTGAGCCTGATTTTCAGTCAACCACATTTTGGGACAGGATATAAGCCAGAAAAATGATTACAAGAGCATGACAGGGGGAGAACGATGACATGTACAGAGGATTTGGATGTCAGCCCTCAAATAGGCAGAGAAGCTTACAGTCTGCACTGTCTACAAATGACAAGACCTAAGTGTGGGATCAATACGAGGCTGACATGCTAAATCAATGTAAAAGAGACCTAAACCCAGTGTCACAAATCACATCTAACTACAGACACTGAAATATAGAGAGGCAAATCGCAGCGGTTGCACAATTACATTTCAATCTGATCTGTGTTTGCTTATAAAAACATTTGTGCACGTTCCTACCTGCTGTCTCAAGTGACAGGTGTGAAGATGAGGGATTTGAAGGCACAGAAAATGAAGCAGAGCAATGGAAGTGTGACATGGGCTGACACAGTAAGTCTTTGACCTCTTTGTGGCCAGCATGGCAATCGCAGCAGACTCATATGCCCCGTCTTCTGCAGATTGAATGGGGACAGAAATTCACTGAAAAGAGTAAGACAAGAGCAGGTTTCTTTCTTAGCAAAATGTTACAGAGAAGTGCACGGCCCTGGGCACTAAGGGCCAGGCTGTGGGATGTCAGTACTGTGAATAACTAGATTGTGGGAAAAACCTTGGTCAGAAAATGCCAGAATCTGCCAATTTATCCCTCTGAGGAGGGTTTTTGAAGCAAGGATATGGCAGCCATGGCCTTGGTATTGGGGCAGCTGAATGCCTGAGACAACACCGAGCATTGGCCCATCAGCCCAGCCCAGTGTATGAACACAAACAGCTTTTAACATCAGCCTGAAGTTACAGTCCCCCATGATGGCTTCCTGCTCCATTCAAGCAAGGATGCAGCTCTTCATTAGCAATTCCTGTCCAGAGGCTAACAACATGCTGAAGGAAGGGTTTAGCTTAATGGCATGTTGGTCCAACAATGTAAACACAAAAAATTATAGTAATTAGAAAGGGAAAGCTGGGTCAGGAAAATACCTATGGTCTGGACTGCACCCAAAGACATTTTCTCCACTTCTGTTATGGTCTTCTGCTTCCAATTCTACACAGTTTTGGCCTTGTAAATACTGTCGTTAATTGTTACCTAACCTCTCCTCAGTGCATGGTTCATGGCCTGAGCTTCTGCTTAAGTTGTGATAGCTCAGGGAGAGCCATGCCATGGGGAGCTACTCCACAGATATTCATAGGGCAAATAAATTCCTATCTGAGAGACAGAGTAAGATGAATAAGACATCTATTGTCTCACTCACCAAGGGAGGCCAGGCCAGCTGCTCTGCATAAAACCTTCAGCATCCGAAGGGGATAAACACTGTCTCTTCTGAACAAACACCCACACTTTGCATCCTCTCCATTCTGCATAACATCTGCTGAAATCAGTGTTTGCTGCTTCAGACAGGAAAATGTGCAGCCATAAAGAAGGGAGCTAGAACAGAAATTATGTTCAAGCTGGCAAGAGGGTTTTGCATCCACTTTCCTTTAGCAAAGGTGGGCAAATATCCTTCCAGCTCTGCTCCAGAGCTTAGTGGTACCACCAAGCTTGCTCAGTCTCGTGGTGCTGTTTCCTTTGGGTATGCTTCACTGCCAGCTGTAACTGATACAAGCCTGTGAAATAATGTGCCATTTATTTCAAGATCAGTTTTGAAAGGAATTGTTGGCTCAGTGTTATCGGCTCAAAGGAAATATCTTCTCCAGAGAATGCACTTCCTCAAACCAGGCATCTTGGCACATGACCACCGAGAGACTGACGCTTCATTCTGTGGTAACGGAACACTCAAAAGAAGCCGTGACTGGGGATCTGAAGGATTTCTTTATTCATTTTAGAGAAGAACCTGGTCATGTTCAGACTTCTAAGGAGCTCCAGTTCTGCACGTGCACTGTGCGTTTTAGGAGTATCTATTTCAGCTGCATGCTGTGAGGACAGCAGTGTGCCTGAGTGCCAAAGATCAGAAAATGGAAATGCAGTCCTATGGAGGCACATATCCAAAGGCGTGTACCTTGTGGGACAGTGCTTTCAGAGGAGAAGATAGCTCACAGTGTTGAGCTTTACCACAGCAGAAACAGGAAGCCTCCGAGAGACTCCCCAGAGCGGCAAGGTAACAACCAAGTATTTAGGAGCATAAAGACCTTTACAGTAGAGTTAAAGGATTTATTAATATCAGTCTGCACCACAGAGAATGCTGGGAAATATTGGCCCCAGATGTATTTTTTCAGGCTCAAATTGTAGACAGTGAGATGTTAAAACATGAGGTGTTGAACAAGCTAAAGAGCCTCAAGTTGCTAGGAATGAAAGGTATATACCCCAGGAGAACTGGAGGAATTTTAGGAAAGAGGAGCTGAGTTGCTAACAAAAATACCCTGCCTCTCATTTATGTCATATTGGTGTTTTAGAAAGAGCTGATCCTACGATGGGGGACTAGTGAGCCCTTCTCCAGTGCCAGCTGCATTGGCTGAAACTAATCAAAACCAGAAGTTTAGTTGGATGAACATGACAGAATGGGGACGACTGAGTCTGGATTCACTGAAGGGAAATTGTCTCTAATCTACTAGCTCTTTTAATACATTGCCAGAAGAGTGGATGTGACTTTCTTAGACTTCCAAGAGACATAGGACAAAGTCCTCCACAGGAGGCAATCTGGGAAACAAATACCCTGGTATATGAGACCAAATATTGTCACGGACTAGAAATTGCCTAAGAGAAAACAAAAGATCAGTTGCAGTAGCCCAAAGAATGTACACGAACTTTCCCCTACCATATTCTTAATAGGACTGATGCTTAGCATTTTTAATAAGGAATTAAAGAATTGACAGAACTGTGAGATGGGTTGAATGTGCTGAAGGCTGTGAGGAGGGTCCCACCATTGGGTGTGCTCTGTGTCCTGCGTAGTGGGGTTTTGGAATGCTCCACACAGAACAGTGCCACTAAGCAGCTACTTGCAGGTTTATGTGACACCAGTGTTGCAGAGACAAAATGCCAGCACATCAGTTTTGGAATCCTTGTTTTCAGTTGCTTTGTAACTGAAGCTGGTTTAGATTAGTTTTTGTCACTTTTCTAGGAATAAATACATCTTGCAGCCCTTTCTCAAAACCACTGCTCTGTTAAAATCTCCACACAGAATTCACCTTTCTTGCAATCCCATTGACATACGTGCAATTATTCCATAAAGGATTGCAGCCTAGTGGGATGGCAGGATCAAGCTGTGATTCAGTTCTTACCACTTCTGGGCCGCTATGCAGCAGAGTTAACATTACAATTCCTCGAGCTCACTGCGTGGTGCTGGACATTGCATGATTCCCCATAAGCAGCACAGTGGTCCTTCATCTGAAGTTTTTTGTATTTCTTCCATCTGAAAGATCCTAAGAACCAAGCATCAACAGAGCTGTTGTTTAAAAAGAGGAACCATAATTTAAAAGGACTAGAAAACCTCCAAGATGTGTATCTCCTTATTCAAGATTGCTTATTTTCCCATTAAGTCATCTTTGAGTTGCGTTTCAGGTTCAATTTTTTGATAAGGATCCTGCAGACATAATATCTCCTGTTCCCAGACAGTTTTCTCTACACCATGTTATGTGTCTAAAGGCCTTTTTCCAGAAAGTATCTTGCTTATAGTACAGAAACTGCCACAGTAAGGGTTTTTCAGGTACTGATTCTGTTATCAGCTAACTTTGCCAGTTCTTACAGTCTTCTACTATTCAGACATACTTTATTATTCCTTCTGTGATATCTCCTCCTCATCCAGAGATACTGGCAAATTAAAAAATGGCAGAGAAGTGCCAGTGGTGAAACAGATGACTACTTTTACCACGGTTATAAATACATTATTTTAGCAGCTAAACTGCTCTGGAAACGTTTCATGTGAAGGAAATCTAAGCTTCCTGATCCATTAAGCAAGCAGAAGAGAAAATTGTATCTTTGTGAAAAAGTAGCCAGATTCCACACAGTTTTTTTATTTGTGAGTTTTGACAGGTCAATTTGTATTCTCACTGAAAAAAGCCCCAACCCTGTAACCACCCAAGTTCTTTAGGCCAAAAGACTCATTTCATGTCTAAAATATAACTTTACTGACCAGCAGTATATAAAGAGAGATCATAGAATCATAAAATAGTTTGGGTTGGAAGTGGCCTTTAAGGATCATCTAATCCAACTCCCCTGCAGTGAGCAGGGACATCTTCCACTAGATCAGCTTGCTGAGAGCTCTGTCTGATTTTTCAATATAAAATGCCTCTGATGAATGTTTTTTAATGGACCCATGGGTGCATTCTCAGCACCTCATCAGCACCAGCACTGTGACTAGCCAGAAAAGGACCTTAATATTTTTAAGAAACATTTGTTTTCCCTGAAGATCTTCATTGAGCTCTGATATACACAACTCACCAGCTGACTTCTCACAAATATTTAAATTAAGTAGATTCAAGAAGAGATATGGGTTTATTTTGCCTAATGCTCAATCACACGCACACACACACATCTACAAGTCTTAGGCTCATATAGTTAAATTGAGTAAGGCCAAATCAGTTTCTGTTGTAGTCTTTCCCCATTAATTCCCCAGTCTTTGCCAATTTACAAGGTACCTTCTTTTTTTTAAGACTGAGTCATTGACAAAATAGTAAACTTGATGAAGTCAAGAGAAGTATTGTTATCAGCATTCATAGGCTTAGGGCAACACCCCTGTATTTCTGTGTCTCCTGCAAAAACATAGACAGTTTTGGGCAATAGAAATGATGCTCATTACAGACACAGAACCCTGCACAGCTGGGTTTTCAGTTCTCTTTTGCAATAGCAGGATTGTACAGGAGCATTGTGCTCTGGTCCCATCACAGGGGTGGAGGTGAATGGTAAGACTGTAGCATTTAAGTGTGTTAATCTCACTACAAAGGGTCACTTATGATGCAGGAGTGCAAAGGTTTGCACATCAACCATCACTCTTGAGTTAGCCAGAAGTGCACGTTCTTTCTTATGCTGTCAAACACAAATCATCATGAGAGGGCACTAAAGAGCTGTCAGTATCGAGGCACTTTGAGACAAGGGTTGTAGTGAGAGGTAATTGTGGGGTTTGAGATCATCAAATACTTCTGCTGAGATCTGAGATAGTGTGCTTTCAAAATGTCTTCAGAATACAGGGAAGCTGAAGTTCCCTGAGCCTTTCAAGACCCTGCTCTAAAACCTGAGCCTATGAAATATCTAGTCTGTCAAGATGAGAGGGGGTTTGTGAAAGGCGGACAAGCCCTTTTAATGATGAGTTTCAAATACTTCCTGTTTTAAAAGACATTCTGCTTGGGAGACTAGAGATATCACGAGGCCTTAGAACACCTGGCAGCAAAATGGAAATGAATGAATGAAATGCAAATTGGACATCTTGACTAGTAAAGATGGACTATTTTCCTCCAAACACTGGGTTGTGAATCGAGTACCAAAGCTGGTGCAGTTGGATTCAGCAGAGTTAACCCTGAAAAATTGTAAAGAAAATCCCTTATCTCATAGACAAAGCAGAGACTTTTCAAAATTAAAATGGGCTGTTTCACAAGTGACTTGTGAGCATTCCTGTGGGACAGCGCTGCTAACAGATGTCCTCAAAATTCTCACAGGCCCCCTTGAAATGGAATGCACATATGGCACAAACTGCAACCAGACACTCGCAGCACAGGCTGATCACTAACTTTGCAATTCTGGTTTAAATCTGAGCCACTGACTCAATGGAGCAAGGTCACTTGACATCTCTCAAACCCCGGGAAAGCCAGTAAGAATGGATTTGGGATTTAGGTTAATCATAACAAAACCAATATCTGCTTACTTGCAATTAATTTTCCTTCTTAGACATTTCTTTACAGGGAACATTTGAGGGAATAATACAAAGGTGTTTCCAAGCCAGGAGCATACGAAGACATGTTTGATTAAAATCCAGACTCCAAATTTGTGCCTCATAAGGCCAGAATTTTGTGACCCTGGTCTTCTAGGCCAACACCTTCCCAAAGGTGAGATGTGAGCCTTCTCAGAGTTCTGTTCCAGCAAGACTATCTTCTTGAAAAAAAAATCTTTCTCTTGATCCAAATGCTTTAAAGACAAGAAGCAGTGAAATGTGGAACATATTTTTTTGTAAACTGTTCCAGTTGCCAGTTTCCATCACTGGTAGAAACTTCTATTCTGAAGCTGTCTGGCCTCAGCTCCTCGTAGTTGGACTCCTGCACCTTTGCCCATAAAAACGAAGTCCTTCAATGTAATACTTCTGCTAGACAGTGATCAAACAACTCAGTCACCTTCCATTTTTTTCATAAGTCACAGAGATGGTTTTTCTTGTCATTGTTTTTCCAAGGCACATCCTGAGTCAACTATTCCTGCCCAAATTTATTGACACTTTCTTGGATTCCAGACCCCAAAAAGCAGCACACCAAAGAAAGCAACATCCACAATGGACATTTAGTCCCATTTGCCTTTCTAATCACTGCATCAGCCTGTAGGCCATGGCTGGCTAAACAGCTACTGCTGCTTGTTAATGCTTTTCCAAGTCAGTTTTCCAGAGAACTGTGTCTTGGGCTGTGAAAATTTCTTAGAGTCTCTCACTCTAAATACAGTATTTGCATTCTTTAATGGTAAAGTCGTCTTGTCCATCCAGTTTCATGTTTGCTCAATACCTCCACTCTGTGGAGGTGCTTCTCTGGGCAACCTGTGCCAGTGCCTCACCACCCAGTGAGCAACAGAAACACATAACGGCATGGGAACAAGCCCCCTACAGCCTTGGTAGAAATTTACTTCATTAATTATGGTTCTTGTAATTCTGAAATTGTCTAGTTTAGCCAGTTTGCCTCCCTTTTAGTGTATGCTGAGTGGATTTTTTAAATCTTTTCTTCAAAACTTTAAAAATGATCTTTTCTTTCTATTGTCAATTGAAACTGTGTGTTTATTCAAAAATGGACTAATTACTTGATTTTGCTTCTGAGTAAGGTTTTCAGAAGTTCTGACTCTTGACTGCAGGATTATGAATATTTTTTGACCATTTTAAGACAAATCTTTAAAAAGCTTGAGCTAACAATCATATTTTCACATGCTTCTTTCCAAGTTATTTGTATTATCACTATTCCTGTTTGTAGAACATTTCTCTAAGGGATTGAATATATGTATCAGTTCACTACAATAATCATCTGGGCTTCATTTTGCCAGTATACAAGAAATCCAATTAAGTAAAACCATTTGTATCAAAGCCATCACTAAAATTAATTCTGTGGTCAGTTCTTCTTAGACTGTCAAGATGAGGTTTAATACTGAATTTCCTGGATTAGATGTAACAGTTTGAGTAAGGAGATTAACTTCTGTAATTTTTGGAAATTCTAAGGCTATTTAGTTTTGGCAAAAAAAAGCCTCCAGCATGTATTAGAATAAGGATACCCTCTCTTTCCCTCCAGCTACGTTTGATACTTGTGAATTCTGTGTATCTACGAGCAGATAACTGAAGTGTGAATGGTTGGTGTGTAGAAGACACCAAATGTTATCCTCTTTACTGGTTAGGATACAAATCACTGACTGTCAAGGACTTGTTTCTGAGCTGTCAGACAGATCCCAGCATTCTGATCACATCATTGCCTCTCCTTCTTTTGGCCACTTAATCCTTTTTCAATATAGTTCTTCCCTTTGTATGTCTGATAATTTGACTAATTCAATTCTCCATATTTTGATTTTCTATTACATGACTGTTGACTGTTTCTTCACTTCACCCTCTGCTTTTGGATATGAGTTAACAGTGCAGTCAGACCAGTTCTTGGAAAACTGATTGTCTTCTTCCTTCAGTCTGTTCTTCAGATGAGGAATTTTCTGCTACAGTCACAGCCCTTGGATTTCTAACACTGGCTTGGCTGCTGACTCACTGCCAATTCTTTTCCATCTTGCATTGTTTACAGGAGAGAGAGGTTTTATGACATCTCCAGGTGTTCCTGTTCACTAAGACCCTTTCAAGTTCCCTAAATTATTGAGAAAATTATCTCCCTGTTCTATGCCGAGGATCTGGCAATTTGGGCGAGTTTGGAATCCCACTGCTGCCTCCTTTCTGCAGGCTAGAGGGAGTCCTAAACACAGGTGGGAAACGAGCGTGTACCACAGGAGGCCTGTCCCTATAACCACATCATAGAGAAACAAAGCTCAGTTCTACATTTTCCTGTCATCAAGAGTGCCCTCACATCCATGACATTCCCTCAGCAGCACTCCCATCTGTTGGTATTAGCTTAGCACCAAACCACCAAGGGGTTTGTTCTTTGTCTCTTCAGTCTTTCCATTCACACAGCTAAAATTATAGTTTTGTAACTATGAAAACTCCCATGAGGCAGATTTTGCATGATTTACAGGCATCAAATGAGAGAATTCAAATGCCTTCACCAGAGTAACCACACCAGGTTTACCTCTGAAGATACAATTCTGCTTTCTCTGAGTTTTCCAACCTGCTTCCACACAGCCATGATCCATGCTTACTTCACCCATCTAAGTCTTTGCCTCCTGCCACGTCCTACCTTAGTATCTATTACGACCTCACTTTTCTTTATTCAGTCTTCCTGTTATTTCATAGGGATATAACTCAGAGCAGTCACAGCCAAGGACATTCTGATTTTTATCTATCTCATTATAAAATTATATTTGTCCTATTTTTTTTTCTTCTTCTGCATGCTTAATATAGAAACTAGTAGAAGAACCTTACAATTAGCAAGGTGAGATGACTAGGTTGGTTAAGGCTACAATAACCTATTATTTTGGTCATGGTTGAATGAAGCTTTACTGTAGATGAGGAATATAATATTTGTTCGAGCCAGGTGGAAGAAGTGGTCAAGCTCTTTTTATAATGAGCAAATTAATACAGCCTTTGGGCAGCCAACCCCTACAACTAAAATCTTCTTCATCGAATGATGTTGTGTTATATGGTTACCAGCCTTTGACTCCAGATTGAAACTAAATGCAGGGACTTTGGCATTTTTCAGATATTTGAGTGAATGAGGAAGAGAACTAGAGGTGTAAGTCACAGAAACCTATAGAAAAGGCAGGAAAATGAGTTTTTTAAAATAAGAACTGTCAGAGAGGCTTTAGAAGGAAATCTAAGAGATGTTAATGGCAGACATAAAATCATAGCTTGGAATACTGGCAGCTGGTATAAGTCCAGGGTATTTTGTGTGTTCATGTGCATTAGCAAGATTATACCAAAGAAGGTCTATGTTACCCCACAGAGAACAGCACCTAGCATCCCATTTATAAGGTATCTGCTTGCATCAACAGAGTCATACTCAAGAAAGAACATACTTTAAAATATTACTTGTAATTTTGTCTGGATAATTATTTTTTCCCTCTAATCCTGCATTGTTTCAGTTGTGGTTAGACAGTTGCTGTTTTTCAACCCAAATTACTACAATGTCATGGTGAATAATACCCATGAGTGTTGGGAGTGTGTTGGAAACTTTCCAGACAATGCTGCCCCAACTCTTCCCCTGCATTAGCCGCTCCCAAGTTTCAGAGTAAGGGGCAGCAGTGATGGAATGTGTGCATACTGCTCTCACAGAAAGGTAACCCAAAGCGTGCATTCGTTTGGGTGTGTAGGCAACTCACATTCCAACGTATGTTTTCACTACACATTTCAAACTACTTCATGAACCCTGCGCAGGTCATGGGCCCTGGGTGATTCTCACCTGCTCCAGATTAAAAAAACCAACACTGTAAACCAAAGATTGCTATTATTAGCAACAAGACTAATTAGTAACATATGTCATTTCCTTAGTGAGCCTTTCCAAGCAGGTTATAAATGTCCATAGAAGATGGCACACTATCAACCTACACGGCTTCACATATTTTGTCTATGCATATATGATTATCACCATGCCTTTGGCATGATGTTGATTCTAAAATTAGCCAAGCATTAAGGGGTGAAAGGCATGGTAAGATGCAATCAGAGGGAGCAGAACCAGGGTAGTGGGAGAAGGGGCCAGGAAAGAGAACAGGGAGCAGCATATTTCACATATCAGCATTCTCTTGATCCAATTTAGGAACGAGCATCACCCTGCTGTGGTCATGGTCATACAGTATTTATAGAATGCCATCTTCTGCCTCACAGACATCTAATGGCAACTAAGCATTTACTCCAAGAGTAAATTTGAACCAGCTGGCCTTTGGGACCAATGAGATATTTTAGAGAAAATCAAAACAATTTGTTTACTTGTGTGATTACCCCCAAACCCAAGTGTTTAATCTTTTAGGGTCATTAATGGAAAGCTCATCAAAATCAATATTATTCCCTGGCCCAGGTCCAAAAAGGTACTTAAGTGAATGCCAAACTTCATGCATGGAAATAATCCCACTGATGAGTGTTCCTGATGAATTGGGACTTTCATTTTAAAATGCTTACCACTTTTTCACTCTGTGGTGCTTGTCATGGCATTATTTAAATCTCAATTTAAATTAGTGTACACATTAAAAATACTGCTCTCTATTGCATCTACTCTGTATGACCTTTAGAAGAAAAGGGAATTGTGATTGCATGCAGGTTTTTGTGAAAAGCAGCTAGGTGTGCATGTTAAGAATTAATCTTCATCAGCATTTGGAAACATAAGCCCATCAGATCTGCTAGGCAGGCTCACAGTCCAAGAAGTACATTTCATTTTCAAGCATCACATCACATGTTTCTGAACTGCCATTTTCCAAGAATTTTCAGTTTGTGAGAAGCTTCAGACAGCTAGAGGTTCAGCACACTTCAAACCACAAACAAATTTCAAGTAAGAACACCGAAGACATTTATCATATGCTAGAAATTCTACTTTCACATGTGGTCTCTTATTCCAGGAGCAGCCCAAGGTCTCTGTTAGGGTCAGAGAGACACCCAGTGTGGGACTAGGCATCTTTTGCACCTTCTACAGCTAAGTTTAGCTTTTGGGATCATATTTGGGGGACACCTGAGGTGGAATTAACTGGGCAGTCTTCACCAGCATTGCTCTGCTTCCTTAGGAGGTGAATACCCAGCTCTGTGCCATTTGATGGGGTGACCCGAGGCTCTGGCAGGACAGTGTCCTTTGCCTGCCAACCACTCAATCCCTGTAGAGAGAACCGAACACCACCTTATAAAGGTGCTGAACATGCAGCTCTTGTATTTTAGTATTACCTCTTCATAGGTACACATCTTGTCTAACCTGGACATTTTTGTCCTGTCGTTCACCTCCCGTGCTGCTGAGCCACTGCTGGTCTCCACACCCCTCCTGTAAGGTGTGAGGACTGGCTGAAACACAGTCCCCATCCTGGTGCTCCCTTTTGTTGGATCTTCAGGATCTGCTTCATGAATCAACACCAGTGCAGACCTGAAAAAAGGCTTCATTCTGCCAGAGTGCTCTGTTTTCCAGCAGTGCCACTTCCCTGGGAAAGCTCTGGGACCTGCAGCATAGCTCCACACAGGAAACAAAGAGCACATTTAGACAAATGCCATCGGAGAGACTGTGGTTTTGGTCTGCAAAGGAAAGCAGGATCTGACGTCCATGCAGTTCACAGAAGTTATCTCTGTCTTCTATTAATATCTGTTCTGTAGCTGTTGGATTAAAATATATTGCACTCTGAATATTAAGTGATACCTTCCACCAAACCCACAAATTTACAAGACAGTCATTGTGGATACAGATATGATATTCTGTGGAGAGGGACTCCACAGAGAGAAAACTAACAAAGCTACAAAATATAAAATACTAGAAATGCCTGTGATCCAAAGCAGAACACCGAAATCCAATGCAAAGCAGGATGCCCCATAATGCCTTTGAGTGAAAGAGGCAATCGATATGACGGGGGGTTTTTTAATCTGGTGGAATTACACTGTCTATGCAATATCTGTGCCTACTCTTTAGGAAGCTAGCTGGGGGGAGCATAAATTTAAGCACAGGCTAAAGATTTTATACTCTCACATAAAATGTTCAGTATCTGATTAGGGAGACACAAGCACTGTTTATGGTTACAGATTTCAAATTATGGCAGCACCAAATTCAAATATTCCAAAATCATGAATCAGACTTCTAAAGCTTGTCTCAGCGTGACACTGAACAGTTTCTATGGAGGAAATCACCTATAATTGCCATTTTACAAGATTTACAAGTCTTCCATTTTAAGATTGACTTCCAAATAATGAGGTACAGAAAGAAGCACTCTTCCAATTTATCTTACAGTTTGCAAGCTATTGGGATATTTCAGATCTGTGTTTTAAACTTGCGTTGTAACCCAGAGGACTAGAAACTTATTCTTTTGAATGAAATGTGACTTTCTTATGTAATCAGTTGCCCTGAGAGCAAGATCTTTAAGATAAACACTGAATTCTGTGAATCTTCTGATAAACTCTGAAGAATTGGAATCACTAAATCAAAGAA
This sequence comes from Dicrurus megarhynchus, assembly GCA_013399195.1. Lineage (NCBI taxonomy): Eukaryota > Metazoa > Chordata > Aves > Passeriformes > Dicruridae > Dicrurus > Dicrurus megarhynchus. The sequence goes on along the minus strand of VXAD01011242.1, from coordinate 501,978 downwards.
TAAAAAATGTAATCACAGGGTCATACTGTAGGGCCTGTGAAAGTGACCTGAATGATGTCAGAAAATCAAAGAAACAACTTCATCTTGCAAAATGACAATTATGGGTGCTTTCATCCCTACAAATTGTTCAAATGTCACAATGTTGAAACAAGCTTTAGAGATGTTAAACGAGTACCTCAAAATGTCCTCTAAAAATATTCTAGTGGAGCAATTCCCGCTTGGAAACAGTGGGTTCAAGTGACCAGTGACAGACTTTTCAGGCTATTTGGGTGATTAAATTATGGATAATCATCATCCATACATTCATACTGAGGATGTCCTACAGTACAAGCATAGGAGTCCCTCTGCCCTGTCGTGGTCTACACCTTTTCTGAGAGCTGTACCAGAATCATGGTGGTTTGTGTTGCAAGCCTGGTGACTGCGTCGTTCTCTGTTATTCTGCCCAGGAATGAGAAATCGAGATGGCACAATAATTGGTGAGGTTTTCAGCAATCATTCCTGCAGGCTGAGGGACTAGCATGAATGATGGCAGGATGAGCCACTGTGTGTTTTGGTACCACTCATAGAGGACTGCTGACTATTTCGATTTGCACTGGACAGACTTCTCTTCCTCCCAATGTATTTTCCAGACTTCAAGTTTAGCATGACTGCAGAGGCTAAATTCAGGCAGGCATTATTGAGTGGAAAATACATTCTGGTCAGGTACCACTTTCTTTCCCAGTTAGTTCCACACATACTTAGCTGGTTTCATCATTGTTGTGTGCTGACAGCTCCTCACAGGAGCGAAATTATTTGTGTGATCTAGTGCCTGGGCTGATTAATTGGTTCACTATGCAAAATGGCCCTACTGAGATCTGGCTTTATTGAGAAAGAACAGGAGGCTCATTTTGTCCCTGTTCCTGCAGCAACAGATTTCTACAAACACTATTTGTGGTGTTGGTAGAGAAATTCAGAATGATTTCTGCATAATTCTTGTTGGAACTATTTCCCTGGATCTTTCCTGCACCAAAGCGAGTCTGTGCAGCACCCTGCTAGGGTCATCAACTCTGTTATTTGTGTTCTTCACTGCCTCTCACATTATCCTCCTGCCTGGAATGGCAGCAATCGATCACAGCCTAATGTAGGCACTGCCTCAGTGAGGTTGTAGATGCGATCTGGGAGCACAAATCCAATCTACCTAATACTACATTTCCCTTTGCAATCAGTTGGGTTTGGCGCCTCAGATAACCTGTGAGGAGAGGCCAGTTTTCCTTAAAATAGTCTTTTACCTTTTTATATTTATTCAATAGGAAATTAGGCACGTCCAGAACATAATTCAGTCCACATATATTAGACATACACATTTTCCTAGATGTATCATGAAAATCAGTAGCTTCGAAAGTGCTCCCCTGTAGATGTACCAAGGTGGATTGCAGCTGCAGATTCCCAGCAACGTGCTGTTGAGTTTGTGGTGCCACATCTTCTCGCTATCATTTCCCAAGGAGGTCCTGGAGAGCCTGGAGAAGGCCAAAGCCCTGCTGGTCTCCACAGGGTGAGCCCATTACACAGAGCTGATGGAAGAGGGGTTGTGTCTGTGAGATGAGTTGAATGCTCCCAGGATTGAAGATAATTCAGGCTGAAAGGGACCCCAGGAGGTCTCTAGTCCAATCTTCTGCTCAAAGCAGGGCCGGCTATGAGGTCAACCTGTTCTTCTGCTGTCCTCATGATGAAATAATTTCCCCTTTTTCCTGGTCTGAACTTCTCTCATATCAACTTTGCCTGCTGCATCTCATCCTCCTTACATGCATGGCAAAAAGCATGGATGTAGTTGCTTAGCTGAAAGCTGCCTTTGAAATGTACACAGAGCATAAGGAGAACAAGTAAATATAATGCATAAGGAAGATATTCAGATAGTCAGTATTTCTTTCTGTGTTCGCACATTACTATTAATTGTTTTGTTAGCTAAGGAATGATAAGGTCTGTCACAGACTCATAATAGGCTGAGGTGCAAACACTGAACAAAGACAGCATTTTCAAAAATCTGAAATTATTTGTCAAATACAGAAAAATGCAAAAGTCGTAACTGACATTTTAGGACTAATTGACTGTAGTTTGGAAGCAAAATATGACTTCTAGAGTTTGAAATATATAAGTGCTTTTCCTAAGCATACAGCTTTTTTCCTACTTGAGTAACACGTAGTAACTACAACAATAATCATTCCTGGGAGGACCTCAGACCTAGCTCATTACCTTACCATGTCTGACAGTCACGGAGCTGCTAACAGGACCGACCTCTTTCTCTCTCTCTGTCTCTCTTTCTGTCTCTCTCAGCAACCTTGTCCTCCTGAGTGGTTGCTCACTGCCCTTTGCAGCAGCCCCGCTCTTGCTGCTGTCTAAAACAATCTGAAATGACAAAGTCTGATTTTCATATGCAAATATCATATTTTTTTTAAAATCACCTGTTTGTATCTAGTGAACCCAACCTGACTGGCCCCATTCTGAGCAAATGACATGGCTTGAAGATTTTGTCCCCTAGCTGTTGGGCAGGAAATCTTAGCTTGGACTCAAGGAGACTTAGACTGCATGTTTGAAAAACACTTAATTTTCTAAAAAATTTAGATCTGAGGAAGAAATCTCTATCACTGAAAGGTTTTAGGTGTAGGTTCGACAGTCAGCTGTCAGGAATGCATTAAGTTGCTTTAGTCCTGTCTTTGGATGAGGGGATGGACCCTTCTGGTACATTTCCTTTTGGTTATTCAGTTACCACGAGGCAGTGTCTACCTCTTACTTGACTATAAACAGACACAAGGAGTGAGCCTCCAAACTTGGGACCACAGTTCAGAGCCTGGAGCCAGATAGGGTGAGCTCAGATTTTAGCTCATTAGTTAATGAGTTACTAAATCTGCCACTTGAATAATTTCTGATAGGGACAAGAGAGCTGGTGTCTGGTGATGGCCATTCATATTCAGCTCATGTTTGAACTTTTGTGGCTGCACCTCTGGATGATCCAGTTCACCAGCCTGTTTTATGGATGCTGATCCTGCTCATTGGGATGCCCATGTGGACTCCAGGCTGGAATTATTCAGCTCTATTATATGAACATATTGGAGATTAGGTGAAGGCAGGGGAGGAAGAGGACATGATCATCAGCCTTAGGTTCTGTTTTAATTTCATTCTCTGCTAATTCAATAGTTTTCCAATTGACCTCAGACAGAGCAGACAGAGACCATTTTAAGAAAAAGTCCTCTTGCTGATGTTTATGACAAAGTGGAACCTCTGGTGGTTAGTTGTACCCAGCCTAAGTAATTCATCTCTCCCAAGCAAATCTCAGCTATTTGCAGAGGACATTTTCACCATTCCCTTATGATACAGATACGACAGGAAGTTTCCTGATATATGTGTCAGAAAGCAAACCCAGCTCTTCTGACAATACCAGATCAATCTTCAGAACACCATATTGTTGCTACCTGAATAAGCATCACTGTTATTTAGCAAATTTGTGCAGCCTGCATAACACAAATTGCTGGAAGACTTTAATACGTGAGGAAACCCATCTGATCCTATGGGCAAGCAATTTGTCTGGGATTTCTAACTGCAGGGAAGCTCTCAACTTTTGCCTCTTTGCACTCACCTAATTACCTGACTTTGTGCACCTAATTAACTTGCAATGCTGTCATCAAGGGAATCCATGATATTTCCAAACAATTTTGTGGCAGCCGCAGATGAGCCCTCTGTAGAAAAGACACAATCTGCTTTTTAATTGCTGTGTCCATTTTGCTCTATTCCCCTTCTGTATTCTCTTTCAAAAGAATCAGAAGTGAGGAGAAACAAAATTGAATGAAGGGCAGAAGAAGTGCCATGTACTCCTGAGACAGCATTGTGTAACTCTGAATCCTAAAGAAATCATATGTACATGAAATGTAGGTTGAAATTCCCTTCACCTTTCACTGCAACAAATGGCTTTTGATTATTTAGCTTCCCTTTAAATCTGATGGATTTAACCAGGGCATATGAATTTCCACATCCTTTTTCCATCCTTCCAAGGGTGGTTCTTGAGATGATGTTTTCTTGCCTGGCCAAAACATTTCAAGAACAAACTCCACTTGGCATCTTCCAGGACACTTATGGACTCTTGTACTTGAGTATAACATTGGGAGTCAGGAGTTTTGGGACTATTTTTGTCTCTGGCACTAAACACTGGAGGAGAGATTCAACAAAAGGCTCTGACCTTTTAAAAGATAAACTCAGGTTTTCACCTAGACCTCCTCTGCTGAGAGAAGGAAGAGAGATACACTTGTGGATGTATCATTCCACACCAAATAAACATGTTTAAGTTAAGGAAAGTAACTCACCTCCAAGGTAAATACTGACTGTAGTAGTGCCTCTGTACTGCAGTGATATTCTGTGTGGAATGGAGACAATAATGTGTATTAGGTATGATATGAGGGCAACCGGGAAATTTTAGCTGCTAATTTATGTCAAATATTTTTAAATCCCTGTTCAGGAAGCTAAATTGAATTTATTGTCATTTTTACTGAATATAAGAAAAAACAACAACCCAAAAGTATAAAACTTTTCTCCAATGAGAGAGATTTCCAGAGGAAAACTACAAGTACCTCTGCTGAGTCCAGACAGTGATATTCATGTAAACAGAGACCAGGAGGATGGAGAGCTCTTGTAATTTATGCACAGCTGTATAGGCTGTTCATATTCACTTAAAGTCTCAGTCTTGCCTTGCTCCTGTCCATTGCGTGCATCAGGTGATATGGGTGGTACTGGAGTTATAACATCCAAGTGCAATTCCGTGTCATGCTCTAAGAGTTTTCCTTTTCCTAATTTCACTTTTTTAGGTTTTTATTTCTGGTGCACTGATTTTGCTGCCCATGACAATGTGTTAGTAAGTGTTTGTTCTGTCTTCTCAGCATTAGCCTGTGTTTTTCTGTTTCTGTCAAGTCTTTGCCTCTCACACCAATTTGCCTTTTTACTCGTCATACCCCTTAAGACATGCTGAAGGATAAAATTCCTGGCAGAACTGGACTCTTAAGTTAATTTTTCCGTGGGTTTGTATTAAATCTTCCTAGTCTTGGCTATCCTGAACATTTTGAGCCAACAGTGCATTTTAGCTGCTGGCTGGGCAGTGGTAAATAAACACAGCCCCAGTCTGCAATACTGTCCTTGCAGCTACCCTTGATTAATCTCTTTCCATGCTAAGAATTGGCCATTTGTTCCTACTCTTTGCTCCTTATCTCTTCTCCAGTTTTTAATCCATGACAAGATTTTACCTTTCACCCCTGGCCAAGTTTCTCAATAGGCTCTTGTGCTGGACTTTATCAAAAGCCTTTTGAGAGCCCTCTGAATCCTCCCTGCCCTGCAGCTTTGTTAACCCTTTCAAGGGATTCAAGTTCTAAAACAAGAACATGAGAGAAAGAAGGTTTTGGCTCAGAAGCAGTTTGCTGGTTGGCACACCTATCATCATTTCTGTGTTTTCTTGGCCAAATGGATTCCGGTTACAGGAGGGATGTGGTTTATATGAACCTGCTTTCCTTGGGGGTGGTCTGGCTGTTTGCTCCCTCACCACATTTTGGGAGGGAGGAGGGGAAGGCCACTCAAGACTTTATTTTAAATCATGGACTTATTTTGGTCTCTAGATGTCTATGTCAGACTCTGAAGTGACTGTTCCAGATCCCCAGCCTTGGAAACAGACTTGTGTGTATCCTGTCACACCAACTGTGTATCCAGTCTAAAGGCACAATTTGGCTCCTTGAATGTGGCCCAGCACCATTTAAGAGGGCCATGAGTAGGTGGTTATGTGCATCGTGGAACAGCTGTGTAGGTAGGTACCAAATGGGCAGTGTGGGAGACCTGGGCAGTGCTGGACAGACAGCGGGAAGTGGCCATGTCTCCAGAGCCAGAGTACACAGCTTGCAGCTCGAGGTTGGGCAAGAGGCCTCCAGAGGTCCCTTACAACTCTGTTTTCTTGCATATGCTCTGATACAGTCTTAGCAACACTTGACACTCACTGGCTCCTTGCCTTCCCTCCAAACCCTTCTGGAAAGAGTGGGGCAGCAGCTCCCAGGCCTGCAAGGCACTTCCCATTGTGCAGCCTCAGCGGGTGACTGAGTGGGGCTGGCAGAAACCAGGCCCTTTCTCTGTTCAGAAGCTTCTGTTTGCAGTGACTTGCCTTTTTATATAATCTTACTGAGCCCCTTCTGTACCCTATTTCACCAAGGCAGTGTGTCTGCTTTTCTGCCACCCTGTAGACTTTCCACTGATAACATTCCATTTACTGTTGTTGTCATTTCTCTGCCTCCACAGAAGCAGGTCCCTGGTGATATGTTCCCAACCCCACAAGAACTAAGCCTGGTCACATTAGTGTCCAGTCCTCAGCCAGCCCTGAACAGGCTTCCCTTCCTGCATGTTTATCCTGGTGACTGTGTCTGGACCTTTCAAAGCTTCACCTGGCAAGATGTCTATTAAAAAAATCTGAAAACCCTCAAATCTACAGTGCCTCCACTTCAAAATAAGCTGGGTGCATTCAATATCTTCCAGGGCATAACTGGCTGATGTCTCTGGCTTTTGCTCTCCTTTTTACCTGTCATTGTGTCTGGATTAACATCACCATGGCTGGACTTCTGTTTTCACTTGATACTGTTATCACCATAAAACTGGCAGACGGAAGAGAATATAGGCAGTAAGGGACTCTTGGTACATCTCCCTTTGCTTGTGAGACCCATGACCTTTTTCTCCTGCAGCCTTGATTCTGCTGCACTTGCTTCATGCACCCATGCTCCCAGGGGCTCAGTCATACATGCTCCAGAACTATTTATTTTGTAAAGAAAATACCAAAGTTGTAAGTGCATCTGGACAGGATCTCTCTGGGTCTTTGGGGCAGACAATGGGAATTTCACCATTTGCTTCCTTGTTTTTTTTTACTTTATTAATTTTTTTAATCTACTCCTGCCTGTAATTTATACATATATTAATAATCCAAGAAGTACTTTGACTATAAATAAATATACAGTTTTGCTTTCTGTAGTACTGTCACCTTACAATGAATACAGCAGGAGTTGTGGAGCATGTACTGAAATCTCTGCCTTTGACAAGGCATCCCACAATTCCCAGAAGTAAGAAAGTTTTTTAAAAAAAGTAAGGAGAAATACAATAACATTTTTCAGTCACTACCTGTAATCCTTAGGGGCATCAAAAGACTCTGGAGGGATCTGCTACATATACTGAACAGTCTGAAGAAATACTGTCATCAAGAAATCAATTCCCAGCTCATAAACAAGCAGCTAAAAGTTTACAAAGGAACACCTTCAACAGGGATATATGACAGTCCTACAAAGACAGCTACCTCTCCTGAGGCAGATGCATTAAGAAAGCTTTAACCCTTCAGGCAGTGATCAGAAAACCCAGCCAGTCCTTGGACATGTTTTTGTTAACCATTTTGCCTCCTTAGGAAGCAAACATCATAAACATGTTTCTTGGGAGAGAGCCAAGGGCTTACTGAGGACAATGGTTTTATCCCAAAGCTCTTGTAAAGAAACACTGATGTTGTGTAAACACCATTTAAAGTTGCCAAAACAACAACCCTGACAACAACAGATAATATAATGTAATATAATATAATATAATATAATATAATATAATATAATATACAATATGTAATGTAATGCAATGTAATATAACTGTTTGAAAGGAGGCAAGATGTTCAAATCAGTGATGTCACTGCCCATGCCAGGTTGATTCCCTGAAGAGGAGTAAATCTGTTATTACCAGAGCACAGGGAAGTGCCCTCTACAACGTGACCTCCTTGTTCCTTCACCTTTTGTCAGAGTTTGACAGCTTTTCATTAAATTTTGGCACTTACCTATATTCATGTTCCAGCTGTCTTGCCTTTCTGAAACACTGCTGACCAGGGGTACAGCAGGTCATCAATTCTGCAAAATACCTGGATTTTTGGTAGAATTTTTTTTTACAGGAAGTTTTCTGACAGTTGTAAAAACAAATTGTTCTCATTATGTTCTGTTTTAACTTTTCTAACAGAATCAAAAGGGTTAATCTGAAGGAGAAGATTTGAAAGACTGGAAACTCACTTGCATGCCACAGCTTCTTGAAGCCAAAAAAGAATTAACCAAGAAGATATGAAACCAATAATGCTGTACTACCCTGGCCAGTGAAGGATTAGGAAAAAAGTAGGTAATATTTGCTGGAAGGGGAAAGGTTTTATACACAATGGGGAAATCGACCATCATTTCCTTAAATGTCAGCAGAGTGAATAATCACATAAAATAAAATTTAAAAAAACCCAACTCTTCTGCACCTGAAAAAATAGAATACTGCTGTGGGATTCCTGCAGGAAGCATATGACTTAGGGTTAAATCTGAGTAAATCAGATTCTGCTCAGCTCAGCTTCAGAGCATCCAAACAAAAAATGTGCTGCTTTCTTTTCCACAAAAACACAGCTTTTCCTCAATTTAATTTTGGGACTAACAAAAGGGGTAGATTGTATGAGTCAGAAGTAAATTGCTACCATAGGAAATTATTTTTGTTATTCTCACTCACCTCAACTGTTTTCATTTGGCTTTCTTAAGTGCAGTACAGAGAAACCTTGATGCTCTGGTGTCTCAGGGATTATATATCAAGCTCATTTTAAATCACAGATTTAACACATCATGTGTTAGCTTTCAGCATCTGATAAATGTTATGGGTTTCCTACTGAACTTGCAGAATTGGAACCACCAATCCATCGGTTCTCCAACTGTTGTTTGACTATGTGGCATTAAAGGCCGAATATTTTATTAACAAAAGGAAAACAACTCTTAAATTAAAATATAATACTCTACCCAAGAGCCCAACTGCATAATGCTCAACCTCAAATCCAATTTGGGCTCCTAGCTGGCTTCAGAATATACAAATTTGGTTGTTTTGACAATTAAAAAATTTTCTAGTAACATACTAAAGGTGGATCACATTCAATCACCTGCTACAATCTAAGGATGTCTTTTTAAAAGGAAAATAGTCATAGCCAGAGAGTTTCAGAAGTTGAAATAATAAAACACTGAAACTGAGTGGAAATAACCCTAGAACTGCGGACACAGTGGTTGGGAGTTCTGGAGGCCTCTTGCCCAGCCTTCTGCTCAAAGACAGACGGCTGACAGCTCTAGATTAGGTCAGATGTGGCTTTGCTAGCCAGGTTTTGGAGCTCCCTCTCTGCAACCTGTTTCAGTGCTGCACTACATTCCTCATGAAATAATGTTTTTCCCACTGTCTTTCCCAAGCTGCAGACTGTCCATTCCCCTCTCTAAATGCCCTGTGCTCCTGAGAAGGGTTTGTTTCCATCATTTTTATCATTGGCTACCAAGGAGTGGTGGACAACTGCTGAATTTCTCCTTTCACTCTCTTTTTCCAGACTAAATGAGCCCACAAGGGCAGGGGGTCCCTGACCATGTTACTAGAAATGTGTTTTGACATTGGGGACCTAAAGAAGTTCCCATATGGAATGCAGCAGGCAATATTGGTTTAATGCATGGGCAGAAGAAGGTCCCACCATCCTTTGGAGACCTGCCCAGGATGGAAACCTCCAACAGATCAAAAAAAATTGCACAGCCTTTTCCACAGAGCAGGGATGAGGTTGCTTCATGGAGAAGGGGAAGAGGAGGGTTTGACAAGGCCATCTCCTCTGCAGAAATTGCCTCCTGCCAAAACTTTCATTCCTCTGAAAGCATCTCAGCCCAATTATCTTGTAATTTAATCTCCTGTGTTTCATCTCAGGGAGTTTCAGCTGCTGTGGGTGTTATTTGCACATACGTGGTTTATAGTTAGAGGGATGCCAGCTCTCTCTCTCTGAGAGGACTAAGAGAACCAGCTGAACATTAGTCTGGTGTGGGCAAGCACCTGCAGCACAATAAATGCATCTCCTGATTTTCTAAATCTCCCTCTTTCATTCCCTGCTCTTTCCTCTTCCCTCACTAATTTTTCTGCATTTCTTCTTTTTTTTTCTTCCCCTGGCTCTATGCTCCTCTTGTACAAACAAACACCTCTTTTTCCCCCCTCCTTGGTTTCTTTCCCCATCCTCCCTGCTCCCTTCCTCCACAGCTGTGCATGAAGTCTTGGTGCCAACATTTGAGCCCAGTGTGCGAACCCATGCAGCTCCACATCCCAACAGCACTTGTGAAGTAAAGGAAAAACTCCCACTCTCTGCAGCAAGCCTGTTAAGCCAAGCCGAATTTGTAAGGAAGATCTATGAGAGCTAAGGACAGAAAGCACTTGCTACATGTGCACAAACCACCACAACAAGGGGAAGGCAGCCAGCTCAGTGTTCCTGGGGACGTGCTCTCTGTCTCTGCCGTGGTGGTATTTGTAGATTGCAGCACGTTTGTCCATAATTTACATGTCAGGCAGCCTGACTGGGGCAGCTGATCTTACCAGGCAAGCAGATGCCCAGAAATCCTGACATATCCACTGAGCATGGGAACATCTGTGCTGTAGGGTCGGAGCAGTCAGATGGAGACTCCCGGGAGGCCACGTGGGACCCTCGGTTGTGGCAGTAACATCAGCTACTGCGTGACTCCAGCATGGAGGGTCTGGAGGGCACATCCCAGTGCTCCTACAGCCTTTCACAGCTATAACAAGCAGACAGTGTCAGGGCAAAATAGGAGGAGATTTTATCTGTGCCAGAGGTTTGTCTTGTTGTTGTGGATGTCACTTCATTTATTGTGCCTGGATTTGCTACTTTCAGCATGGACGTTGTGTTCCCTCTCTGCTTCTCTATTCAGATCATCAGCAGTGATGCTGAGAATTTCTTGGTGTCCCTTAGTCCCAGCAGAGATGCAATCCTCAGCTGCACATCCCCTGAGTGATGAGGAAAACACAGTATGGAAGTACATGGTATTCCTTATCTTTTCTGGACTGAAAATAAGCAGGTTTATTGATATAGATCTGAGGCCTTTTTAACCATTGTGGATGAAGAAACATGCCCTAAGCCTGAATTCCACAAAGCCCAAGTAATTGACACTGAACAGGGAGGATATGATGCCAAAGCCTCAGGATTACTGTCAGAGCCAGCGGCACTCACTCTTCCTTCTCTGGTGTCCTGGCAGCAGCAGCTCCTGTGCAGCAGGATCCTCACTGCCCTCTCAACCCCTGCACAAAGCACTTTCCCATCTCTAAAGCCAGAAGGGCTCAGTCTGGATAAGCTTTGGTCAGACAGGAGTCCTCATCCCCATCCTGTTGTCAGTTTTGACTGAAACTTTCAGACATGGGGATTAGGATATGAAAATCCCAGCACTGACACTGACACCACATTTACAGAACCTAAGGCAGGGCCAGTCTGCAAGGCACAGTGACATATTTACCCAATAGGGACAGCAAAGCAGGGGGATGAATGCATCACCCTATAGCTTCCCCAGAAGAGTCACGGTAATAATGGTGACATCCTTACCACCATATATCCGTTTCCCTGGGGAACCAGGCAGCTAGGAGTAAAACTTCACCATATAGCTGACAACAGACAGGGAGCAATCCCCATCCCAAACTTCCTAAATCTAGCAGCCTTGATCATCACTATGGAGAAGGTGGGAGACATGGCAAGGGCGAGGGAACACTGTTTCAGCCTTGCCAAATGTTGTCACAGGCCATGTGTACCTCATGCTGCCAGCAGGCCGCAGCCCCGGTGCATTACAAGGTAGAGGCTCTGGGTTAGACACACATCCAGGACCAAGAGAGACTGATCGGGTCATCTGATGCTGCTGCCTCTTCATGATCTCATTGCTGGCATCTGTCAGCACCATACTCTGGGGAAAGCCCTCACTGATAAAAGGTCTCCACTCCCATCACCCTTCCCAAGCCAGACGTGGGGAAGCCAGCCTCCTCAGATTGGTTTCCATGTTTAGTCTTCTACTGCAGTAGAAGAGGCTGTGTCTCCACAAGGGTGCACCGAAGGGAGCCTGGGTGTCTCTCCTCAGCTCCCCAGCAACTCCTGAACCAGGGAGAACTAAAAAATACAGCATCTCCAGTTGGGAACAAGCATGCCTCTGTTTTCTTACCTGGGCCTCACAGACAGGCAGGATGCTTTGCTCCTGACATGTAGGGCCCAAGTCTGATCCAGCTAAAACTCTCTTTTAACTGGCTTAAAGAAAAGGTTGTATCCATTATAGATATAGATATAGCTATTTTTATTCTAGATAAAAAGTTATATGTAGCTTTGCCAATGTGGAAAAGTAAGCATGACTTCGCCCAAATTTTTCTCTCTGATTTTAATATTCTGCATTTTTTATTCTCTCAGACTCTTGGAATAAGAGGGAGTGGTTGTCCTGCATTGTCTTCAGTGTTTTGTGATGGTCTCTTCTGCAGCATATATGGGGCTCCTTGGAGGAAAAGTGTCATATGAAGGAAACCACCTCAGAAAGGGCTTTTAGAAAGATATATGTGCCACTCTCACCAATGTTATATTAATAAATAGTCCCTTCCCTTCCTAGTCCCAGGGAAGAGCTCTTTCCTAGATGGGAATGCAGCTTTCCGTGTCACAAGCAGAACATCTGAAATTAGCTGAGGGGTTTGAAGTCTTTGCCAGCAGTGCTCAAACAGCATTACCTCCTGGCGGGGTGCCCGGGCCCTCTCTGTCCCTGCTGGAGAGCCACAGCTGGCAGTGGCTGTTAACCCTTGAGGCCACCCCCCGATCCCCCAGCCAGCACAGAAAGGGATGGGGAGCTTTGGCTCGAGAGGTGGGCCAATGCAAACCTCCTCAAGTTCAGCAAAGCGAAGTGCAAGGTCCTGCACCTGGGTCATGGTAATTCAAAGCTGATAAGAGGACTGGAGCACCTCCCCTGCAAAGACAGGCTGAGAAAGTTGGGGCTGTTCAGCCTGCAGGAGGTTGCGTGGAGACCTCATAGGAACCTTCCAGTATCTGAACAGGGCCTACAGGGCAGCCAGAGAGGGACTCTTCATCAGGAACTGTAGTGATAGGACAAGGAGTAATGGATACAAAATGAAAGAGGGAAAATTCAGGTTAGGTATTAGGAAGAAACTGCTTAACATTCCATGATTCTGTGTCCTCAGTCAAAGCCAAACCTGCCCAATGAGCCCTGTGGAACAGCCAGAAGCTACTGACATGTTGGAGAGGAGCCCACAGACACACCAGGTCCCATGAGGTCACACCAGACCTACACATTCCTACTGCAGTCAGAGAGACCCCAAAGGAGAAGCGGGTCTGTGCTGCGTTACGTGCTTTAGAGATGCAGCCCAGGGAATTTGTCATCCCAAAGAGCTTAGCATCCAGGAGGAACTTATAAGTACTGCTGGGATCTCAGCTTCACTTGATTTTTTTTTAAGGACGAGGATTCTCCACAAGCAGCATAACTTGAGTCATTGAATACGTCCTCAACAGCAACCAGAGACTGAAGGAGCAGCGGGAATACCTTTGTTTCTCCCCTTCCAGGGATCTGGTTGGGATCTGCTTTCCAGCTGCCTTGGCTCAGTGACTGTTCCTGTCCACCCCGAGGGAGGGAGTCCCCATCTGGGACTCTCTCCGTGACTCTTGTGCCTGGCAGGACACAAGGCCTGACTGCCGCGTGCAGCCTCCCTCGCTGCCTTCTCTCCTGTTCCCTGTTCGATAATGCTAAATATTAACTCATCCCAGGAACTGATTTCACCCCATGCTTGACTTCACATCTCAGACCCAGGAGACGCTCTGCAGGTCTCAGAGCTCATCAGAAATCCATGATCCTTTCAGATGCCTAATAACGAAATGACTGCCTCTGTCTTGTTCCCCGACGAGACATTTTCCTCATGCACCAAAGTTAAATCCTCCCTCTGAAATACATCTTTATGAAAGAAATTTCCAAGTCCCACTAGCTCCTAACTCTGTGCCTCTGCTTCCCCCAGCCTTGGTGTCCTCCTCTGATGTCTCTTCCTTTCACTGCCACAGTCAAAGCAGGCTGGTGGAGGCATTGGCCCGACATTGCTGGGCAGGCATGTGGGCTGACACAGACACTTCTTAGCCCCACTGCTGGCTCCTTTTTCCACGCTCATCACAGTGACAGGTTGATCTGGTGTGGGTGGGCCGGGAGACAGCAGCACAGATGGGCGACCCAGACAGCCCACTCAGGAGCACAGCAGTAGGGCAAGAAGCAAGAAGATTCCTGAAGAGTGTTGAAGCTGCAGGGGAGCTGTGACCACAACTGGGAAACACAAGTGAACTTGCATAAATCACTCCACACGCCACATTTATTCCTCTAGTGCTCACAGAAATGGCAGAGCCCAGCTACCCTTTGGAGTTCATTGGATTGCTGCTGGGCTAACGAGATTCATGGGAAAATTAAAAATTGATCAGATGAGCTAAAAACATTGTGTTCTGCTGGAAAAAAAAAGTTGGCTTTGAGTAATTTTGCAAGTTGGAAAAGTATTTCTTTGAACCACACTTGACATTGCTGAACACATATTGTTTTGCAGCTGGAGTGGGGTGACAGGCAATTGCTGCATTCTTGGAATGGAAGTGAAACATTTCAGTTGCACACACTGGAATCTTTCTTCAGGTTTACAGCTGGAAAACACTTCGGTGATTGTGGCTTTTCATGGCAACTCATAACAGATTTATTATTCTTTTCTTTGACACCCTAACAAATTTCCCAGGGAGAGAAAACCACTCTCTGCTGAGCTCTGGCTACACGCATTTGGGGGCCAGGCATTGTTCTGCAGGGAAGGCTGTAGCGTGTGCAGCTAAAACAAGGGCTACCCAAAGCCCAGTTTTGCAACTGCCTGTTTAACCCAAACAGTCAGAATAACAGTCAGCAACCAGATCAACTGGAGCTGCTCCAGTCTCAAACAATGACATCTTGGAGTCTGGGTGCAAGTGTCCCCACCAGGCACTGCCTACCTGCACCAGGGTCTGGTTTTGCAAAGAAGAACCAGCACGGGCCCCATTCAGCTGCCCGTGCAGAGACACAGAGCACCATTGAGGGCGCTCTGCAGGCACTGGACCATCTGTAGGGGACTGGTGGCTCTGGCAGGGGGCCTGGGGCAGATTCCTGCCCATACAGAGTGGCTGGACACCAGGTAGGCTATGAAATGGCACCATCTTCCTCTGTTTAGGCAAGAACACTATACTGTCCTTATCTACTTAAAGAGAAAATCTTTCTCTACCCGAATGTTACTGGGAGAGTGAGATTATGGCTGTGTTCATACCCCTCCTTGTAGAGCTTCTCCCCATTGCCGAGGCAGTCGGATCTGGTGGGTGGATCCCATCCCTTTCCTGATGTTAAGCACCATGATTAAACTGGACACTTAATGTAAGACCTCTAAATTCAAACCAAAGCTCTTGCAGGGCTGCAGCACCTCAGCATTCTGGCAGGAGATTTCAGTGGCTGACAACTTGATCTCCCACACACAATGAGCCAAGGCTGGCTCAGGAGGAGAGGCAAAAATTTGCAAAGTGCTTTGGGGTGAGAAGCACCAGCAGTCTTGGAACATCCCCTGCAATGGCCACCTGCCTCTGGGCTCAGGAGGTGGATGTCCCTGGAGGAAGCTGTACCCAGCATGACATTTACAAGGATTTACAACCAGAATTTACAATGGAGATTGCCTCTGGTAGAAAAACTGAGCATTATTAGCAGTACGGTAAAATATCCTGAGCATCAGAGCAGGCCACAAGGGAGGCAAGGTGCTGGGTCCTTCAAACAGGTCCTTTTCTGTGAGTAAAATTGATTTTTAAAATTAAGGCACTGACTTGCATTTGCTCTCATCCGAGTGACCTGCCGGGATGGGTCAGTTTTGGTTTGATGTGCTGGAAGGGACAGGCAAGCTGGAACAAGCTCTGTTCAGTCTTCCTCATCTGGCATCCCGCTATCGCACTCCTCTCCTGGCCGGACAGCTGTTCCCTACAATCAGTCCCTCTGAGATAGCAGAACGAGCTAAACGTGCTGTTCCCAGAGTGTCCCTCCAGCCTACAAACAGCCTCGTGCCTGCCACAAGTAACGGAGGGAAGTCCCTGAGCAGGATGCGGATTCCCCTTGGGGCCTCTGAGACATGCCGGGAATTATCAAAAGCAGAAATGAAGTTTTCAAAACTTGCCCTCAGCACTGGGGCCCAGTGTAAACCCGACCATAAAGAAACCAAACCTCACCATGGTATGGAGCTGACTTGCCTTTTGTCCTTCTCCTGCCCTCCTTTTCCCAGAAGGTGAGGGACATCTGTCTCAGGTGGCCTTCTGTGACAGCACACCAGTTACATAAGCTCCCACCTACAGAGAGGAAAGGAAACCTGCGGGAAAAGCCCAAGGAGAGCAGATTTCCACCTTCTCCCTACAGGAGAAGATTTCCACATTCTCCCTACAGGAAGGGGAAGAAAAATGTACCCAGGCATGTCCTGCCAGAAAGATGTACTACCAGCCGAGGCTGCCTTGTTCCAGGAATGTCGCACAGGCTTTTGCACTGAGCAAAGACAAATCAAAAGCCTTGCAGGACAGATTCTGCTCCACTTCCTTCCCTGTCCACAGCACCAGAAGCAGCCAAAACCACCAGAAAGCTCAAAGCCAAAGACACAGGTTGTGTCCTCTCCTGGAAAGCCTCCTGGAGAAGTCGGGCAGTGGCAATGCCACTGGGAACCAAGGCAGAAACATGCTGCAAATCACAACGGTTGCAACAAAGAGATGAATCTGAGTTTTAGATGGGTCTTGGCTTGTTTAGTCTAGAAAAGGAAGCTAAAATGCCAAAAGATTATAATCTTTCAACATGTAAACTGTTACTGTACAGCTGGAGATGGTCAGTCATTGTCCCTCAGATCCTGACAGAAGGACATGAGATAATTGGAGTAATATCGAGCAAAAGTGGCTCAAGTTAGACAAGTAGCTAAAAGGAGATTTAAACACCAGACAATAAAAATGGAGATCAAGTTACTGAAGAAAGGTTCAGATTCCCCATCTGTAAAGGCTTCTAATGACAGATCAGAGTAACTTTGACCTGGAATAGTATGGAAATACTCCTTAGTTGATGAAGGAAATCTTCATAAATTCTGGTCCCATCTCAACCAGCAATGCTGTTTTAGACAGATGAACAAAAATAAAAAATAAAGCTACTTAGTGAAATCGCTGCCCACAAGAGCAAGTCACGCTATGAAACATGACATCCCCACATTTTGTTCTTTGCTTACTTCCCATCTCCTGTATTGCAGGTACGTGTACTGGTCAGTCACTCACCCTGCCTTTGTATCCTCCCCCCTTGCCCAAGCCCTGACCATGCTTTCCCCCAGAGCTGGGCTGCTACATGATATTTAATAGGTATTTTTAGCACATGCATCACTATGGCATCTCCTCCCACCTAACGACGCTGAAGCCAGGACCTGGTCATGCTGCAGTGTGAACCCGTGGTTCTCAAGAGTGGGGCAGGAGCTGCTGAGCTGCACTCTCCAGATCACACCATTTACTGAAACTTCAGGGCCAGACTGATTTATAGATCCTTCCTGAAGCCTGCAGGTATGGCAGTGACCTCGTGCTGGTAGCAAAGGCCAGCTGATCTTTCAAGGTGCTCATACTTGAAACAGGTGGATGAAATCCGTCCTCACCCCAGCAGAATAGCTATAAGCACTGAGCCTGTTTCAAAGTGGCATCCAGTGACCTCCTGGTAGCCAAGTGCTGAACCAGCTGAAAAGGTCAATAGCTTATCAGCCAGAACAGCTGGATCTAATAGAAAGTGAGTCAAGATGATGCATAGCTGGCATTGCAGAAATAACAGATGTCATCTGGGCCGGTTGTACCAGCATGTTGATGAGCTAAAACAACTGAAAAGAGACTCGCATGACCACAGCATATCACCCTCTTCCCAGCCTCTGAAACTGAGATGACCCACAGATGTTATACACAGATTTTCTGGAGACCAGGTTTCTGCACATGGCAGATACAAGGCAGATCCCATGGCAAAGCCCGGTCTTGGGAAGAGCCATTTGCAATGAGGGATATAGAGATGGAGCAGATTGCAGGGTAATAGATATAACCTGCAGTTTTGATTTACATTGGGACTCTGAAGTTTTCAGTCCCAAGCAACATGCTGCCATCCTAGATCAGGCATACCCAAACCCCAGATTTTCCATTTCACCTTCTCTGCTGTAGTTGAAGAGATGGTGATGTTTGCAGCTTTAAAAATAATAATAGTAATAAAAAGCATCTGCTTAGATCAGAGCATCTTTTATTGTCTGAATTAAAGGAGGCTCATGGGGGCAAAGTGAGGAAAGCAGGTTGCAGGGAGTGAGGCTGGGAAGCCAGTAAGTCTTTCTGGGGGCCCTGTGATGCTGCACTGGCAGCACCTTGCTCCCAGAGCTGTAAAAGGGATTAACTTAACACATTTAGAAAGAAAAAGAAGGCTAAAATAGGAGTCTAAAATAAGAATCAGAATCCCTCTGGTAAATTGCTGAGTTCGCTCCCTGCTGTAGAGAGCCAGTGGTGTCTGGGGGAGTGAGCTATTTTCTGGAGATGTACTGGAAATAGCATGGGGTAGTCAGAGAGCAGCAGAGGGTGAGCATCAGCGAGGGAACCTGTGGGCCACCAAAAGCTTTCCCACCAGGCTGGGCACCCCAGAGTACACTGGGAGGATACAGCAGGAACCAGGTGGATATGGGATGGGATGGGATGGGATGGGATGGGAATGCGATGGGAATGCGATGGGGTAGGGAAGGCTGTTGGCTCAGTGCTACTAATTCAAGTCTCCAAACCCCAGCAAGAGCAAGGCACTGAGCCCCATGCCTTGATGTGCCAGTCATGGAGGCACAGCTGAGTGCAGGGGGTGCTGACCCAAAAGCATGGGGCTTCTTGCAGCCCTGTGACTTATGGTACTAATCCAGCAACACCTCCCAGCTGCTCTGGCCCCCCAGCATGCAGGCAGTGACGAGCAGAGAGTTGTCTGGCAAAACTATTACTGCCAGGCCCAACATGCCACTGCCAGTGCAAAAATTGAATTTTGAAGCAGTCAGCAGCACTCCCCCAGGGAGCACCAGCGGGTGGATGGGGGACAGCAGGAAGGAGGTTTTTCTTACCAGGCTTCAATCCTCACTTGGACATGCTGAAATTAGACACTAAGCCTTGAACTCAAATCCTCTGATCTTCCCTTTTCTGTTCAGCACTGCTCTTGGTTTTTCCTTTATAAAACCTGTTTGTCGTGACCACACAAGATATGTCCTTGGTATATAAATCATTTGTCCTGAATTTTGAGATGATTCTGCCTCTTGCAGAGGGCATGACAGGAAGGTGATGGACATCAGGGAAGTCAGAAAAAGTCATGGAGGAGATTGGGGCTAAGAAATTAAACTAAGTAAAACCAGCTTTACCATGTGGTGCAAAGGGGTCACAAAAGAAAGCCTCAAACCTAATTCCTTGGTCATTGTTAAACCCAGGAAATCATCACCAAACCCTAGGGGTTTATATTGCTACTTTTTTTTTTCTCCCAGGAGCAGCAGACTGGCACGTAGAGCACTACCTTGTAAATGAGTAACCATTCCTTATGGAGGTGTTTACAATAGAGGCACATGAAGAAGTGGTGGTTGTTAGAAGGGTTTGATGAAATCACATGAAGCTGATGAGTTCAAGCCTTGTGCCTGTCTGCATGACAACACTAGGAGGGAGCATGGCATGGGAGAGCCCCTCTGCATCTCAAAGAAGGAAGGAGGGAAGGAGGCACAGAATTTCCTTACTGCACCCATTCCTGAGGGTGGGAGGTTATGTATGATGTTTGTCCTGGTGGCGCACTGTAAAAATCCTTAGGGCAGACCTTTTCTAGACCTTCAACATCTTTCCCACTGAGCATTCCTGAGCACTGGTCCCTCGTTGTAAGAAAGCACATGGTCAAGTCTGGGAAATGAGGTCCCTGACTGTCTCGCCTGCTCTCAAGTTCCATGTGCCCAATGCGCAGCAAGGGGCTGTAAGCAGCTGAGCCCACACCAGGTCCCAGACCCACGTTAGGACTGTGCAGGTTTATCTGCATTTCCAAGGACCTGTGCCTGAGAGCACCCTCCTAGAGAAGCTGCAGGCTCTGGGCCTCAGAAGTGAGAGGGAGCCCAGGGCTGCCACGGGGCACTGTCACACAGTGCTCTGCTGCACGGGCTGCACTGCCCTGTCTCCTCCCTGAGACCTGAAGCACAGCCTGCAGCCTCAGCCACCCTCTGCTTGAGGCACTGGCCACTGAAGCAGGGAGGAGAGGAGTAACTCTTCCGTATCTCTCTGCTTTCCTACAGGACCCCTCCCTGTGCACATGAGCGCTTGCTCACTCACTTGCAGCGGCAGGGGAAGAAGAGGCGCCTCAGGCGAGGTCCCCGTCCCTGGGGTGGCAGTGAGAGCGACAGTGCCAGAGCCGTGTAGTACTCGGGAGGGCCACTGGAGGTCTGTGTGCATTTGCGTTCTCCCGCTGCCTGCCCAGCGCTGCACAGTGCGGGACGAGCCCCACTCGTCCTCCCTTAGCCCGGCCAGGACAGCGCACCCAGCTGCCAGCCCAGCCCTGCCCCTGGGGCGGCTCCGCTCTCCTTCCTCCGAGCATCCCAGGGCAGCCTTGGGCTCCCTGGCTCCCTCTGGCTCCATGGTGGGGCAAAAATCCAAGAGCAAAACTCGAACGTAGGGAGATTAGCTCCTCTGGCTCCTCTTCACACGGGAGGCACCTCCTGCAGCTGAAGCTGCACCCGCTCTCTGTTTCCCAGGGAGCTACTTGCACCTTTCCCAAGCTTGGAGTGAATTCATCCTCGGGCCAGACCAGCACGAAACTGTCTACCCTCGGGATGTGCAAACCTCCTTCCTCTCCCTGGCTGGCTGGCACCAGTGACTGGGTGATGTTGGTATTCTCACAATAAGGCTCGTTGTCTCCAGGGTCACAGGCTGCTACTTTCTGGAGACAGCTGCTGTCATCCAGCCCCTGCACCTCTTGCCTGTATCCACCATTGCTTCCCTGGCCCCTGCTGCATCAGTTGCCCTGATTATGTTTTTAATCAAGTTCAAACTCATTTGTGATCTGCAGGATAATGGCATGAGTGTGTGCTTGCACAGCAGTTTCATTCTAGGAAGGTGCTCACCCACTTTCCCAGCGGGACAGACAGGCACAGCAGCTGTCTGACACAGAGGGAGCAGCTCAGTGCCAACCCTGAGGATGCAGGATCACACGTGACTCAAGGCTGGCTCACTTTGGCTGTGTGTCAGCCCAATTTTATCCACCCACAATGGCAGGACAGCGTCTTCCCTGCCCTGGCCTCTGCAGGGTGTCAGGCTGTGCTCATTGCTCTGGATTGTGATGCCATGGCAAGTCACTGTGTTTTTTAAATTTGTCCAGTGCCATCAATGTAGCAACTCCACCATTATGACAATTCCACTGGATCTTTCAAACTTCACAAGCTTTTAGGACTTCAGTTTTAAAGGAAATAGGGCACCAAATGATCACAACATCCCCACTACAGCAAAATCAGAGTAGCACACACAGAAAACCAAACTGGACTTCTCAGCAGAGCCCAGGCTGAAGCTGGTCTAGCTTTGTCTACATGACAAAAATGGGGACTCCTGGTTCTCCAGGCAGGTCTGCATCTAGCACTGGAAACCAGTCTGTGAAACAGATGTGTGGCTGTGACCTGCTCCAGCAGGTCTGTCTTCCTGCCCCACCAGTGAACTTTGGAGTGGAACCTTCCTTGAGCAGATGTCCAGAGTGCCCTTTGCAGGGGGCACATCCGAGCACTGCTGCCTGTGGCCAGCTCAGAGTCTGCCCAGGGCTTCCTTTGCTGACCCTAACTGATGATGCCCAACACCTCTCCCCATGCTCCCAGTCCTCAAGGAGGGTACTCGGCTCCCAGATCCCTGTGGAGAAGAGGAGCAAGCATCAGGCAGCTGTTGGAAGTGGGATTTTAAGAACCTGAGGTTCCCCAGATGGAGAAGGGAGGATCAGTCAGATGCCCCTCTCTGTGACAGGTGTTGCTTCTCCAGAAGGAGCCCAGGTCTCTGTGTCATCTGCAGTGAGTGTCCCCCCACCCCATGTACAGAGGGAAGGGGACCTGTGGTCTGTGTCTTGCAGCACTGGGGCCTGGAGGCATCACTGAGCGCGAAAACTGGAAATACCTGAAAATTTGCCTCAGCTCCTTGCTGAAAGGCATTATGCAAGGAAAGGAAAATCCCAGCCTGGATCAAGTGCTTGAAAAACCAGTGTAAAATCAGCTCTGACATGAGCCCTACCCATTTAGGGGATCATCTATATTGCCTCCCCCGAGGCTACACACACATTGCTGTTGGAGGAGCTGGGGCATTTGCTGGACCTTGCAAGCAGTTACAGGGCAGCCTTGCAGGCCAAGCTGAAAATGTGACTTTCCTTTGCTCAGCAGCAGAACTGACTCTCAAATGTCAGAAAAACTTCAAGTAACCTTGCCACATCTTTTCCTGCCTTATCATTGCAGAGCTCATCTTGAGCCAGGGCATTCAGTAGTCATATTTTGAGGTTTCTCTACCCGTGGTTGGTTTGACATCTAATTTTCCTCTCCTTGCTTCAGAATATCCTCATACCTTCCCTGCTCCAATTTTCTTCCTGTTTTCCTCCTTTTACCTCCCCTTGGCCCTTTTCAAACTCCTTTCCCCCTGCCTGCTGTCAGGCTGCAGTGCCTGCCATGTGGAGAGTAAATAGGATGCTCCTCATCCAAGTCCCATCATAAAGCTACAGCTGTACTTTGGTGATCGTTAGTTAAAACAATCACTGTTTAAAACACCAGCAAAATAGCTGTTGGTCAAAAGTACAGTCATTAACCTCATGTTCTCCCCTTCCTCCTTAGCAAAGATGGATACACATTGACAGAGTTGTTCATGATACAGCAGATTTTGTAATAGTGCTACCCTGCTGACCCAAGCAGGTAGCCAAAATTCAGGTGGCTGGAGGTTATTTACAGCAAGAAAAGGAACTGACTGTGGAGGCAGGTAATCTTCCAAAGCGATGTTGCTAATTTACAAAGAAGGTGCAAAGTCCTGCACTGAAAACCCCAAGAAATGAGCATTTCCTGGCTCTCACCACCTGGGTTATTCCCACGTGCATAAGAGCTCTCATGCTCTCAGCTTTTCTCAGGACACACATAGTCCTGTCCCCTCCTTCTTGGCATCATGCTCCCAGCACAGCCCCTGGACAGCCTCTCCCATACATCATGGGAGCTTTGCTCTGCTAGCACTGCTCTGTTTCCTACACCTAATTGAAGTGAAAGTCTCTGGTAAGATCTGGAGGAAAAACCCAAAAAAACCCTTTTATTTTCTTTTTTTAAATCTATGTTTGCAGTAAAAATATTATAAGGAAGAAAGATATGTTGTCTCCCCAGGACTTCACATCCAGTGTCAGAAAATACTACTCCTTAAATGAAGATGCTTAAAATCCCTATAGAATCATAGAATGGTTTGGGTTGGAAGTGACCCTAAAGATCATTCAGTTCCAATCCCCTGCCATGGGCAAGGACACCTTCCACTACACCAAGATGTTCAGAGCCCCATCCACTCTGGCCTTGAACACTTCTTTCTTTGAAAGTATTCCTGATGGCTGCACTGAGATGCTGTAGATAAATCTCTGAGTAATTGCTACATAGCTCAGACTTGAATGTTGCTTTGATCTAGAACAGGGTTTCTTCAACATAGATGTTATTGTACATTAAATGTACATGCAAGTTCCAAAATCCCCATTCGACAGAGGATAAAGCCAGCCGTGGGCGTGCACACTGTTTGGGAAACATTTGTATTTAATTCACAACCCACAAAATTCTTTCTGCCCAAAAAAGTTGTAGGAAGAGATAATCTTCAGAGATCCCCCGGGAGACTTACACAGCTGAGCTAGTTACCCTGAACTCCCTTTTACATATAAACTCAACTGCTTTTAGCACATGATTCATTCGATCTATTTGAGATCCACACTGGGTTGTGAGGCTCCGTGACTCCAACGGGGCCTGTTTTCCCATTCTGCTGTGCCCAAAGCAGAGGCCAGCCAGCTCCAACACCAGCAGAGATCTACTACATGTGTCAGCAGATCCCACCTCTGGCCCTGGTTATGAATTCATGGATTTTTACCAGCTGGAAATAATTTGGCATGTCAAAGGTTTTATAGTGACTTATTCACAGCACCCAGACAGGCAGGGAAGGAGAGAGCCTTCATCACTGCTGTGACGGGTCACAGTGTATGGCAGGACTGGGGAAATCAGGATGTGTGTGTGGTTACTGCCAGACACTCACACAGCACAGCCCGGGAGCCACTGCCAATGCCGGCTCCTGCGCAGGAGATTTGTGAATCCTCAGCCCTGGGGGTCTGTGCAGCGGGAAAGGGGCCAGCAACATGCTCTCAGCAGGAAACCAGCGTCCCTAAGAGGAGGCGCTGCAGAGCTGCTTCAGTCAGAGGGAGTGCAGTGAGAAAATCTTGGGATGCTAATTAATCCCCCTTTGGGAAGATATTTATTAGGCAAATGCCTCACATTCATATGCACATCTGCAGTCAACAAAGAGGCTTTTACTTTTTCCCCAGCCCAGCAAAGCTGGAGGGTGGGAGGCTGCTGTGACCGAACAGCCAGAGGTGCTGGGAGTGCTCAGCCTGCTCCAGGCATCTTGGGTCAAGCGTGGAATAAACAGTTGAAATGACCAAGGTCCAGGTTGGAGGAGAACCTGGAGGTAGCTGAGAAGATCTTTAAACCTGAATATCTTCCCCCTGCTCACTGATGGAGACATTGCTAAGGACAGGGTGGGAGCCATCCCTAACAGACAGCTTCTTCCTGCTGGGATGAGCTGTTCCAGAATCACTGCATTAATATAACCTGGGGCAGCTTTTGCCGTCAGCCAGTTGATTGCTGAGGTTGATAGATACAGCCCCTGATGAGCAAAGGATTGTGGCTGCTTGGAGCTTGTGCAGAAGAGCCAGCAGGACCTCTCTTTTTCCAGCAGACACTGAGCAGTGCGTCACGGAGGTTTGCAGGGGACCTGCCTTGGTGTTCCCCACTCTTTAGGTATAGGTGCTTTGAGAGAGCAACTGCTCTTCCTGAATTGTTTGCTTCATTTGCAATCAAACAGATCTCACTGCTTCAAGAGTTACTGTAAAATCTAGTTGGAAGATGTTTCAAGTCATGCAAAGCCCAGGGTTGGACAGAAAACCTAAAATTTCAGACCAAAAGCAGGGCATGATCTTGTCAGCAGGGGAATTGGTAATTTTGTTCTACATTTGGTGGGTGCTTCCTAGGGCTCGTGAGAGGGAGTGACTTCCCTTGACCCAAGATGAGAGCTGCTGATTTGGGAAGGACAAATAATGGCATTTCCAAGGCTTACTGGTTTGATGTGCTAATCCAAAGCAAAGTCAGCCTAAAGCAGACCTGCTGAAGGCAAAGCATGTTTCTTACTGAAATATGCAAACATCCTCAGCCCCCAGAGTCACACAGCCTGCCCTCATTATCCCAGGTTTTTTCCCCAATGTACCAATGTATCAAACATCTGTACATTCTCCTGTTTTACACTGAGCAGCGAGTGCTACTGAGAGCACTGGCACGACATTCAAACTTTAAACTGTCCATCTTAATTAAATTAGTTCTATCCGTGAGGTTCAGCAGTCGGTCATGGCATGTGGGAGATTTACCCTCAGGTTCTGAAGGAGCAGAAGTAAACTCAAGAGTAAAATCCTCAGTGACTTGGGATGACAACTGTGTTCTTAAAGACCAAAAGCTCCTGGCAGAGCAGTTGCCTTGCCAGCAAGTCGCTGTTAACAATATCCTTTTCATTCCAGGGACCCAAATCTGCCGTCTGTGAACCTGACTGGCTTTAGCAATTTATTTCAGAGAGGCCCTTAATTTTCACTGACATTTGCTTCGGTCAGTCACAGCTTTCAGCTCCTCCTTCCCTCCTACACATTGTGCAGCACCCACCGAACCTCCCCTTCACCCCCATCTACAGAGAAAGCTGAATCCTGGCTTTGCAATAGGAAAGGCAAAGTTTGGCACTCATACAGTGAGGAAAGACTCAGGAAATTTGGTCTGGTGTTTTGTGTCTTCTTTGAGTCACTGCATGATGGTGCATAAATCACTGCGTCCCTCTGTGCCTCAGTTCCCTTGCTGTGGCCAAAAATGATACCCCCTTATCTCGGGGGAACAGGAGATATTAATTACTGCTCATAAGATGCTCAAATGTGGCAGCATAAATAGTAAACAAGTATTTAGTGCTTTTCTAAAGATAACTCATCTGCAAACGCTCAGGTCCATAGCCCAGAATTGGGAGCTCCCTTGGCTGTTACATAACTGAAGTAGGTTGTTTTTATTTTTTTAAGGAATGAGTTGTTTTTATTACTGTAGTAATTTCATAAATAAGGAATTCATCTGACTAGAAAGGACGAAACAAAAATAAATGCCTGTTTAACTCAGGCATGTGGGAACTAAGCATTATCTTAATTATATTTCTGAAACAGCAACCTCTTATGTCTGGCCCAAAGCTTTCAGAATTCAAAGGCAAACACTGCCCTGATTTTTTCAATTTTTCTCTCCCATTCACTGACTCTTTTTGTTGGTGAATTTGGGGTTGCCAGGTATCTCCCAAGAGCAGGAGTCCAACTGCTCCTTCCTTGATGAGGTGAGATGTTGGGGGGGGTGCAGGGGTGCCATGTGCCTTGCCTCTCCTCATTGGGGTGATCTCCCTCCCATGGGAGGCTCCACTTTTGAGCAGGAGATGCTCTTTTGGCCAACTCATCCACTATTGTACCTGTGCCACGATGCCTTTTATAATCCCGTATTTTGATCTCCAGTGCAGACAGTCAGAGGCTTTGGGAGCTGGGGGTTGCTCCGGCTGCAGTTGCAGATGATGCTCGTTAGAGAGGGGAACTCTGCGGGTGCTCGAGCAGCCTGGCAGCGCTGCAGTGCCTGGCCACGAGCAGGTCCCACAGCCACCCGAGGAGCAGCTTCTCACCAGGGATGCCCAATGCAGCGCAAGCCTGTGGGGTGCTGGCACCACTCCTCTGGGTGGGAAGGCTTCCAAGTCCTAATCTAAACCTTCCCCCTTCCCTCCTCTCATACTCCTGAACTACTTTTAATAGAAAAGTGAAGCAATGAAACCACTATGAAATCATCACAGTGAAATCAAGCTTTAGCTTGAAGCAAAGATCCAGTCAACTGCATCCTCCTGAGGACCAAAGGGTAGCCTGTGAGCTCCGGGAAGGCAAATCCCGCAGAGTGCCAGTGACACAGCCGCACTCCCTGACGGCGGAGCGCAGCTCCCAGGATATGCAAGGATGAAACTTTGTAGGGAAGGGTGCACGGGCGCACCTCACAGGGACATGTGCACCTGGCAGGGGGATACGGGGACGTTAACGAGAGATGAGTGCACGGGGGGTGCACAGGTGCACCTTACCGGAGCAGGAGACACAGATGAAACTTTCCTGGGGTGTATGGGTGCACCTTGCACGGCTGAGGCTCGCAGGGGTTGCAAGTCCCAGGGGGATGCACAGGTGAAGTTTGAGGAGAGGCACAGCTGCTACGGCTGTGGGCTGTCACCGGGCAGGGGGAGGCGCAGGCGAAGCTCTCGGGGGATGCACCTCACAGGACTGAGGGGGTCCGGGGCCTCCCGTCTCCCCGCCCAGCCCCGTCCCTGCACCGGCCGCGCACGGCGCATGCCTCGGGCAGATGCCGGCCGGTTCCAACCGGGAGAGGCCGAAGCTTTTCGGGTCCTGCGAAGAGGAGGAGCCCGTCCTCCTCCCCGCGCATCCCCCCTCCCCCTCCATCTCTTCTCACCGCCCCGCGGAGGGGCGCGGAGGCGGCTGGGCCGGCCGCGCTCCCCGCACCGCGCAGTGGCGCGGGCACGGCAGGAAAAGTTACTGACCGGGGGGCGCTAAGGGATGGAGAGGGGGATTTCGTCGGGCTTGGGACGAGCCGGGGGCCGCGCGGCTGCACCTCCCAGCCCCTTCCGCCCCCGCAGAGCGTTCCGCGCGGGATGGCGGAGCTGGGGCGCGCTCCGCGGAGCTCCGCGCCAGGGCTGCGCCGGGGAGGAACTCACGGCGGAGCATCCGCGCCGCAGCCCGCCGGGACGCGGTGCGGAGCCCCCCGGCCGCCCCTCCTTCCCCGCGGCTCCGCGCTCCTGCAGCGCCCCGCGCAGCGCCGCGAACCCGCAGCGACTATTCCAGAAAGCTGCTGAGTGCACCGTGCGTTCGCCATAGATAAAGAGATACACAAAAAATAAATTGATAGCTCCCCCTCCGCGTGCACCGGTGTATGCGGGCAGGGATGCACGGCCCCCGACTCTCCGCGCAGCCCCGCGCCGTAGTAATTTGCAAGGGGCGGTGCAGGGATGGGGGGGCAAGGGGGAGGTGTCCCGCCCCCCCGATCACATGGCGACCCCGCGCAGCCAATGCGGGGGGCTCTAGGACCCCGGGGACCCGCGGCCCCCCCGCCCTATAAATGCCTCTCCAAAATGCAGCGGGGCTCCTTCCTCCCGTCCCGCCCGGCCGCGCTGCTCTGCGTCCCGCTGCCCGCGGGTCTCCGTGCCGGCTCCGCGCCCCGCGCCTTCCCCCNCCGGGTTTAGTCGCCGCTGTGGGTCTGCACAAAATGGTCGGAGTGGCGGGAGGCGCCGGGGACCCGCGGGCGCGGTGCGGCCGGGAGAGCGCCGCAGCATCGTGCGGGGCGGCCGCGGAGCCGCAGCGCTGCGGCGGGGGCAGGCGGGCTGGGAGGGGGAGCCTTGGGCCGCCGGGGGATGCGCGACCCTGCGCGGGTGTTGAGGGCGGGTCGCCGCGGGGGTGAGGGTAGAGTCGTCCTTCTGGTTGTTGCAGGGCTTGGGGGTGCGCGGAGGGAAGCGGAGCGCACCGCGCACTGGCCGCCCCCGCGCAGCCCGGCGAGGGGGGGCACGGCGTGCCGGCGTTGCCTGGAGACAGCCGGGGCCGCCACTGAGCGCCCCCCATTCCCCCCCGGCGTGGGGAGGGGGCACCCCCTGCAGCAGGACCGAGCGGCGGGGTCACCTCACCTCCCTGAGTTAAATGCCCAAAAATAGCGCTCGCAAGGTGTCCCCTCCCCGTGCCAGTAATTAATAATGCGTGCCCCCCCGCCCTGAGAGGGCTTTGGGGTGGTCCCCTGCCCTCGGAGGCTGCAGGCGGGTCGCACCCCATGTCCCAGACACCGGGGAGGCCGGGACCCCACGCTGGAGGGGGGCCCCCGGCAGGCGCTGGGGAGCAGGGGGACCCAGCCCGTGGCTCTGGGCCGTGTCGGAGAGAGCCGCCGGCTCAGGGGCACCCGCAGAAGCCCCCCAGGATGGGAGCGGGCAGGGTGGCTGCCCTGGGAGTTGGTGCTGATGGAAATAGCACTGCCGCAGTGGCGAACACATGGCTGCGGAGCGGTGCCCGCAGCGCGGCTCCTCCGCCCGGCCGCGTTCCGGCCGCACCGGGGACAGCGAAGGGGGCTTGGGGTGTACGGGGCCCTCGGGGTCCCCACGGCCCCGCTCTGGAGGGGCTCGATGGGCCCTGCCGTGGCGTGGCGGCATCCTCCCCACCGGCTCCTTCAGGACCTCATAAACTTCTCCGGGTTATCTCGTCGCGATACGCCATCCCTTAACACGATAATCTCGAGAGCGTGAATTGTGTGTGTACTGCAAATGTATATTTTGACTGTGCTTGTTTTATTGATTTATTTTTATAATGAGTTTGTATTCCGAAATCAACACTAAATTCTCTTTTCTGACAGGTGTCGTTTATTTCTCTTCCTTATCTCCATAGTAATGTGCTTTGTTGTGACCAAGTCCTTCCTGCTGACCTGCTGTTTGCCCATCTTTCTGATGGGCATGAGGTACTACTTCAGTAGAAAAGTTATCCTGCACTATCTCGATTGTGCGCTGCACACGGACATGTCCGATATTGAGCAATATTACATGAAACCGCCAGGTGAGTACGAATTCCCTGAGGGAGCCTTCCTTCCCCCAGCCTGCTGGGGAACATGGCTGCTCCCTGCTGCTGGCGCCTTTTCCTCCTGTCAGCAGCACTGAGCAAGCTCAAAAGTCGCCAGAATGCAGCTCTTTAGCCACACCAGGCACAAAGCCATCTCTGGGTTTGGTTTGGCTTGAGAGATTTTTTGCTGGTTTTGGGGTTTTTTGGGTTGTTTTTCATTACTCCCCCTCCCCCAAGTGCCTAGTCATCCCAGGCAGCCTCTGTCCACCCCTCGAGCGCAGCGCTGCTGGGTCCCACAGCCACCCCGAGGACTGGGCTGCGGGTGCTTGGGGACACTGAGGCTGGAGGATGGGGGTTATTTGCTGCAGCCTGGGTCCACCCCAGCCCTTACATCTCGAGCTCGGTGTTTCTTTGCTCCATGCATTTGGTATTAGTTCTGACAGTAGGAGAAGAGGGAGATGAAAGGCCTTTTAGCCCAAATGCTCAGAGGAGCCCATTTTCCCATGTCATTCAAGAGCATTCCCTAATGCAGGTGTTTTGGAAGAGGCACAGATCAGGTATGTAAAGGGCTGCTGCCACATAAGCTTGTCCTAATATGGGTTCATCCATTTGTTACATATATAAATATAATTAAAAATACAATATCTAATGATAATGTTATCTTGTTAAGCAGTAAAAGACAACTTATGTCATAAAAAAAAAAAGTCTCTTTAGAACCTGTCAGGTGCTATTTCTCTTTTTGTAGGCATGCATCCATATTGAGGACAAGAGCAGGGGGATGCCTGGGCAGTCACTTGGGGTTTGAGGTTTGCTTTTGGTGGTCGCAGAGTGCTAGCGGTGAGCTGGAAGAGCAAGGCAATGCCAGTATCCCACCTTAGTTCATCTTCTTAGGGCACCTGCTCTCTTCTTGGGTACCTCCTGTGTTGTTTTTCCGTGTGACCGTGTTTTTGCTGTATCATTTGCTGTATCATTCCTGTTCCCCAGGTGTGACAAACCTCTCCCGGGGCACTCCTAGAGAACTGCTAGGAAGTATCCTAGCCACAAACCTTCCCTCCCTTCTAATATTCAATGTTACATTTTGCTAAAATGTTGCTCCTCTTATGAAAAGCATTAACTAGCTTAATTTAGAGTTCCTTTCCCATCATACTGCGTATCTTAGTTCCATCTTACACACAGGGTGTGTTTCATCTACAGGGCTTGTTTTTGTAAAAATTAAGTGATATGTGACTTGTATTTAAAAAGCTCAATCTTCATTAAAGGCGGTGTCACAGAAATAAAAGGGTTCATAGCAAAACATTTCTGTACCTCTATAGTGAGGTCCAGCAAGGTATTATGCTGGAGAAAATAGCAGAAGATTCCAGCAGAATAAGAACATGTAATATGGAGTTAGTAGGTGTTTGGGCTGCTTCTCTTGTTAATGCTGAGGACTCGCGTGGTCACAATTTAGAGCAGGGATCACAATGCCTGTATTTGTAACACTAGCAGACACAAAAAATAAGGGAAAGGGACTCGATGCTCTCAATTTGTTTAGGGTCAGTAATGTAAGCTGCTTCAGCTGTGTTGCCAACATGTCTTCGAAATGTTAGCATTGCTTTTATTTGGTACCTGAAAGGGCTAATTGCAATTTTAGAGCAAGTGTGTGGGCTTTAATTTTTGACAGAATTTAATCATGTAATTAGGCTCCTGCCATGCCATAAAAAAGCAGATTTATGGGATTGTTGTTGCTTGTTAAAGGTTCTTGATGATAGTGGTGTTAGCAAGTTGGCTGGAGTCATAATAGGATAAAGAGACCAAAGAGGCTTTGGGGTCTGGGTAAGGAGAAGGGTGTCTGTGCGTTGGGACTGGCACCATCCGTGTGCCATGAATCCATGTGGTGCTATTTGGTGTAGCTGTGCACAAGGCATGAATCCAGTGGTTTTCTTCTGTTTCCTCCAAAAATGGAGTTGGTGGATTTTTTCCTACAGGACAGCAGTATAAATACAGTCATCCTAGAAAATCCTAGAGTTTTGTGCGCCTTGAAGACTGGCTAGCTGAACATCCGGAGGAAGGCAGCAATGTGCCACACTGGCATTGCCCGTCCCACCCAAAGGACAGAACAATGGCAATAAAACAAATTCAAGCCCCAAGTTTGTCTTTTATTTGCCTAGTTTACAAATTAGCACCCAGGCAGAAATGATTGCAGTGGGAATGAGAAGGGCTCGTTGTTTTGCTGCAGCTGAGATATTTGTGAGAGCTTTCTCAGTGAGGTGTTAAGAGAAGAACTGGTCACAGCAAGAGTAATGAGCTCTGGGGACAGGGTCTCAGAGAGGCTGGAGATGGCCAGAGCTTGACCAGACAAGTTAAACCCAACCTGATACAACCACAGCTTGGCCTGGGAGTATGACCAGGAAACTTCCTGCTCCTTCTTTAGAGAATCAATGTTTTCCTCCTTGAATATTTCTTTTGCAACATAGAAAAAAGAGGAAGGGAGCATTTTTGTGGTGGGGTTATGAATTCCTGTTTCTCAGGGTGCTGAATGCAAAGGTAGAAGTGAGACATGGTCGTAAGGTCTGGGATAAAGATGTTGGTTGCAAATTTGCTGATGTTTTTCCCCTTGGAATCCAAGCTACCCAGCCACAAGAACCTGTTGTTTGCAGCCAGTTCTCCATGGTGCCCGGGGCTGGGGTACTGTTGTAGAGAGCATCTACAGCAAATAGCCTCTGGTTAGGCAGGCATCTACAGTGAGAGGATATCTTAACTATTAAAATGGATCATTCTTCATGGTGTTGTGAAAACATCCACAAAACATGTGGGTCAGTTTTATAACCAAGCCAAAAGGACCCATTTTGCAATGGGATACTATAAGCACCGAGGTTAATGATTAGTGTTGAACAATTCCATGAGTTACACCATATTAGGGTTTTTCTTGTGCAGTTTTTTTTGAACCTCTCGCCTCCAAGTTAGTTATTGTTTGAATTTTCCTCTGCTGGGTTTGGTACAAACTGAAAAATATGTGCTGACAGTGATTTTGCAGAAGTATACTAGCCAAAATTGAAATCTTTGTTTTCTCTTGCCCTCCTACGCTTACGCCAAGGGTCTGGCAGAACGTTTGGGCCAGTGCTTACCTTGGAGCTTGTACACAGTGGTGTGACTTGAAATTGCTTTCAATGTGAAAGGAATTGTTTGTGTTGAGTCCATGCTGGAGTCCTAAAACAGAAGGTTGAATGGTTCCAACACCTTCCTGAGCTCTTTGTAAACTTGCAGTTTTCATTTTAAAATAGCACTTTTTGGAATTTACTTTGCTTTTTTTTCCTTCTTCAAAGGCTATGAAGAAAGACTACTGGGGTGGTGAAAAAGAAAGGAATTGGATAATGGGCTTAATTGTCAACCAGAGTAACAGGCTCTAGTAAACAAAAAAAACCCAACCAAAACCAACCAAAAAAAAAAAGAATTCATTTTAAATAGAGCCCTGCCTCTTGCATTTATCCACACAAAAAAGATGAGCACAGCTGGAGCTTCTTTTATGGTCTGATGATTTTGATGACTAATCAATTTTACAGTGTCTCTTCAAGCTTCTGTCCCAGTTGGTTGTGTTGTATGTTTTTTTGCAGTGGTTGGTGCATTAGAGAGATGCTTGTGAGGCTGAGGTCTCTGCTGGAGAGCTTGTGGAAACCAAGACTCCTTGTATCCCATGCAAAACTGCTGCTCCCCAAAGCGAGTGGAGCTGGGGCTTTGGCTGACGAATTTCCATGTCTTCCTGTGGTTGTTTAAAGAGTTACCTCCTGCTGCTGGCTGTCCTGGCAGGGTTTGCTGAGGGGTGTGCATATCTGTCCTGGTGGTGCAAAGACCTAGTGGTGGTGGCAGCTGGCCTTTGTCAGGAGTTTGGGGACTGGTGACAAGCTTGGTGGCTGCATCTCAGTGCCCAGTGCTGCCGGGGAGCGTGGACAGACAGCAGAGATGGGCAGCCTGGAGGGCTGAGGCCGCAGGACCTGGTGGGGTGTTGAGGGCATCTGCCTGGCGTGATGCAGCAGCCAAAGCTGGAGTGCTGCTGCAGGAGGTGTCGGGTCACATTAACCACGCCACACTGAGGGCTGGGGCTTTCTGCAGCGGCTGCACAGCTCTGGCTCCCACTCTGTGAGTGGGTGGGCACCTCTGCTTGCCTCATGCTGGGAGGGCACAGGTGCTTTGCTCTCCTGTGTCCATCCAGGAGTGAGCAGAGCCTCCCTGTCCTGCTGCCCTTTGTCCCCTGTACCTGAGGGTGTACATGAAGAGCCTGCACAGATATGCCAACCTCCCTGGGGGACAGGGCCCTAAGGAAGAGGGACTGTGGGGGGATGGCTCATTAGGGTCCCATTTCTGCTGCTCTTGGGTGGCACATTCCTCAGCTGAGCTCAAAGGAGGGATGTCCTGCCCTTCTTGGCAGAGGTTCTGGGTTCGTGTCCTTGTGCCAGAAGGGCATCAGTTGAGGTGGGTCTGGAGTTGGGTTGTGAGGATGAGAGGCCCTGTTCGCTGCCTCTACCTTTTGAGGTGTCTCATGCCTGCAGTGAGGTGTTTGGGTAACAAGCTAGTATTTGTGTCTTGCATCAGGCCTGTTGGCAGTGGGTTTGATTGCTCTGGTGTGATGTTTGCGAGGTGAACATCTGCTGTGGATCGTGTGGCTCCTGCTACCTCTGCTCCATAGGCTGAGCCTTGGGGAGGCTCTGAGGTGAGCACCAGTGACTTTTGGGGTGCAGGGAAAATACAGGGTCTACCTTGGGAGGAGATCCCCAGCCCTGGAGCTGTGGTTGCTCTGCCATGCCTAAACCCTTCCAAAGACAGAGGGAGAGGGGGTGGGGGGGGATTTCTCCCCACTGAGCCCCCGGGCAGAGGGGTGGCCACAGAGCCCAGTTCTTCCACATTCTGGATAATGCTCAAGCTGCTAGATAAGCAGGAGTGAAGCTGCCAAATGATAACATTGTTTGGAAAGAATAGAGCAGCTCTTGCTTTGCAAAGAAAGGGCTTAGTTACCTGATGCCTGAGAGGGCTCAGGGCTGCTGCTTCCCAGTGGAGGAATGTGTTTTTGGAGAGCCCTGCCCCACTCCTGGTGCCCAAGAGGCAGCTGGAATCTGAAGCATCCCTATCTTCAGCATTTCTTGCTGGCTTTTGCAGTGCCCTGACCTCATGTATCTGCCAAACCCCTGAGCTGTCTGTCCTGTATTGGGATTTTCATGCTTGCTTTTCCCACCCTGCTGTGTAGAGTGGTGAGGAGTTCTGTGTGGGGCTGGGAAACCCATGGGAGAGGCTGTCCCCTTATCTCCACCTGGGTGTTTCCCAGCTCAGTTTCCTATCACTGCTGGGAACTGAAGTTGGGTCTCCTCGGGCAGAGGCGGGTCTGTCCCGTGAGCATATCACTGCTGGCATGTCTCTGCAATTCCACGAGTGTGCTTCCAGGGATGCAACCTCCATAGCAGAGAGATCCTGCAAGATTAGGATTACAGGCTTGTCGTACACTTTATCGTGGGAAATATTTTGTCAGAAAGTATTTCCAAAACTGACCTCCTACAAGTGGGACAGTCAGGGATTCTTCAGCTCAGCAATTCCTACTGTTGCTTTTGGGTTTCTACAATTTAGCAGCATGGAACTGCCTGGTTTGGCATCTCTCATCTCCAGTGCAGAGTTTTTTGGGAAGCAAGATGAAAAACAACTCATGTTTCCGAGTGTTAGGGATGCGCTTCGTCCAGCGTTACGAATGGGCTGAAATATTTTGGTTTCATTTGATTAATGTAAAATGTCTTTAGAGTTGGGTTGCCTCCCAAAACCCACCTCATCTGACATGGGTGCTCCATCCCTCGTGGCTGCCTCATTTCGTTGCGCTGGAGCTTTGGCTTTTCCATCTGAAAGCAGCCCTGTGCTGCAGGCGTGGAGCATGGGCACAGTGAGCAAGGCAAAGCTCTGCTGGCACCAGCTCCTACCCCCACCCTGTATTCCCAGAGCTGACCGAGGGCTGTCCTGGTCCCAGCAGCAAGCACGATGCAGAAGCCCCAGCCCAGTGCTGCAGCCCTGCTGATAAGAGCTTGGGTAGATCGGGAGGTGACACAGCTTGGGTCCCTTGCAGTGCTGAGCCACGTGGGCCAGCTCTGCTCCACCCTCTGGAGGGCCTGTAGGGTCTTTCTACCCCACAAAATCTTTTTTTGTTTTTCCTCGCTTTTGGGGGGCTCAGGTAGTACAGAGTAGAGGAGCAATGCTGTCAGCAAAGGGCCAGCAGAGGAAAACTGGAGCTGCCTGATGAGGGGAGCAGTCTGTGGGTTCAGGGCTGTGTCATCCACAGCCAGTGGAATAAACACGTTTGTGGGCAAGCTGCTGCAGCCTGCCCTCCTTCCTATTTATTTATCACAGGAGCAGGAACATATGCAACAAACCCATTACTCAATGTGTGTATCCATAAGATAAAAATAGCTCTCCCTTTAGATCCACGAGTTTGGCACAGTCCCCTGTCAAAATTAGATGAAAATAGGTTTTATAGTAAATTTTGCAGAGTAATGTGACCTTTTTTTCCCCCCCCATGTGTTTGAGAATTCTCTCTAAAAGTAGTCAGTCCCTCATAGACATGACCATCAGTTAATGCAGCGGTGTTGGTGTTGTAGCTATGACTGGGTGGATATGATGCTACTGAACCTAAGCTCAACCTGCAGGTGTTTAAAATCCTCAGTACATGCCAGTGCTGGTCATTAATCTTCAGGACAAGAGGTAACCAGTTGTGTAAATTGAACATCAGTAGTTTTTTAGGCACAGTTAACTTCTCAAGACCAGCAAACAAGCCACACTGGGACTTAGGAACATGAAGGAGGCAGAACATCATGTGTTCTGGGTTTTTTTCTAGTTTTGAGTAATTTCTTTAATGTTTTCTTCAGTGTTAGATGTTTTCTGGTGTGATTGTATGCAATTTCTCAGGACTGTCTTAGTGAATAAACCAAAAAGGATTCTGACTCCAGAATTTTATTCACAAGTCTAAATGCAAATTTATTACTCTTATAAAGTGTTTTAGGCAGCTCTTCTTCTTTCTCTTGCTTTCTTAGGAATGGCCAAGATTTAAAACCATTGCCCAAAATTCTGTTTCAGGTTATGATTTCATAATAGCCTAAATTTAGGCTCTGTGTTGGATATCTGACTAGTGGCAGGAGTTTTAAAGATACAAAGCTTTCAGCCCCTCTTGACACTGAATTTTGGATGTTGGAATGTGAACTGAAAAATCTTATTCTCCCATTGTTATATTTATTTATTACATTCAGCCTCTTAGGATTACCCTAGGAGTCTGTGTCTGTGGTCATGTTGTTTCCTCTCAATGTGTGCCACCAGTGGTCTTAATACTTTAGAAATTGCCATTGGGGATTGCTCTCTACTTGAAGACCTCTAAATATATTGAAAAAAAAACTGGTTTTATGTAAAAGTCTAAATGCATGGCCGGATTTTTCCAGAAGGCAAACCATTCAAAATCTCCCCGAATTTCAGAGTGGATTTCTGAAATTCCTTCTGTAGGCTTAGATCTTGATTCAGGCAGGTTATATTTAATTCCTCAGGATGGGGATGACTTTTGGGGTGGCCGTGAGCCTCTCCAGGAGCTCGCAGCGTTGTGTGCTGGTGTATTGCAGAGCGCATGGTTTTATTTTGGTAATGCAGTGCTGGGGATCTCTTACAAATAATCACATGCTTGATGCTACTCCCTTCCAGACTACGACAAAAAGAGAGACCTAGAGTGTTTTGCTGGTATCCGGTTCTGTGATGAGCTGAGGGATGTATGAGCCTTTGTTGTTACTTTCTGCATCAGCGAAACAGGGAGCTTCAAAGTATATTTTTAGATTTTCTTTTTCCCTTTTATTTTTTTTTTCATTCTGTAGAAAGCTGAGGCATCGTTTTGTTATCCTGACAGGTGGCTAATGAAAGGAGACTTAAAGAAAATCCAGAGATAGCAGCATGTCTTACCTTGTTTCTATTGACAAGTTTATTCCTTGCAACCAAATAATAGGGTTTGGGGTTTTGTGGCCTTTTTTGTTTGGATTTTTTTTGTTGTTTTTTGTTTGTTTGTTGGTTTTTGGTTTTTTGTGTTTTGTTGTTGTTTGTTTGTTTGTTTTTTGGTTTTGGTAATGGGGCCGCCTGGAATTGCCAAGAAGCCTCATGTCCTTTATTAAGGGTGCATCAAAAATTAGTTCATAGTGGTCTGGTCAGAGCCAGGTACAAGCTGTGGTATCTGTTACAGATGGCTTTAAGCCATTCTTTTAAGTCATCTATTGACCCATTGGACCCCAGCAATCAATTAACAATTTATGACAGCATATACAATATCACTCGTTATCTTCTACAACTGTTTGAAGAGGGTTTCTTACAAAAAGCAAAAATTATGTTTCTTACAGGATAATCCTGAAATGTAGACCTGTGATTCCCAGGGCTTAGTGCCAAGCTGGGCTTCTGCTTTATGGGATTCTGTGAGTGAAAGGAGACATTTCAAAGTTGGTAATGGGAAACATGTATTACAGTTGTATTTTTAAGTGGCTACATGAGATATTGTTATTTAAAATGGGATTTGCAACAGTGTAAACACTAATGGAATAATACAGCACATTAGTCCCACCACAGTGTGTCCTGCTTGAAATCGTAACTTGCAAGTAATATTTGTTACTTAAAATTCATGTGTTGCTTCTAGGACTTATTCAAGTGGCAAAACTGAAATCCAGAGGTTTTGTGAGAAAATGATTTTTCAGTTCAGGAACTGGAAAGTAAAAGGGAGCATAGTTTTGGTCCAAACTAAGCTGATTTACTACTCCCTGTCTGTTTTTTCACTATGACAAAGCAAGGATCTGTGTTGAGTGGGAGGTGTAATGCTTTTTTCAGCCCAAAATGGAATGGCTGGCTCTATTACAGCTTTCCTTAAGAAGCACAGGTCAGACCCAAGTGTATACTTAAAAATACTGGTTGTGATAGAGGCATGATATGGTTAAGTGTTTGTTATCCCTCAGGCATGTCCCTCTTTGTGTGGCACTATTAAATCCATACTGAGTCAGTGCTGGGATTTCCTGCATCCCAGGCCCTCTTTGAATTACGTATTTAGGTATTTTATACACGGTAGTAGTTGAAGAAGTGGTGTTGAGAGAGTCCATCTCTGAAGCCCTGGCTGCTGGGGCATCCCAGCAGCATCCCCTGTGATCCTTGGAGGACTGAGCTGTGTGCCAGTGTCCCGGCCAGTGACACTGGGGGCTGAACTCTGTGCAGGATTAGTGCCAGCCTGGCTTTCCTCTGCCTTTCACTTTCCACCTTTTGTGAATTCAGGACGAATGTGTGAATTGTTTTGCATTGACAAAAACTGCATTTTTAAGTAAGCTGCTTGCCTAGATTAACCCTCAATCACCAGTCATTGCTATACAAACTGCTCCCACTCTCTCTTGCCAGCGTGCTCGAATCCTGACTTGGAAACCGGCATCAGCAGTGCAAGTTTGTTTGCTTTTTACAGTTGCAGCTCTTGGGCTCTGTGCTGGTGCTGCTAATTGAAATGGGGAGTGCTGGACCAGCTGTCTGGGCATGAGTATCTCCTCAGTGCACCTTGCATTCAACCCTCATTTCAACAGCTATCAGATAACCAACAGTGATTATCTGAGTTATTCTTTTTCCTTTGTTTTCCCCTTCTTCCATCCCCTAGCACAGCAGTTCTGTATCCTAAATTTCCAGTCTCAGGTCAAACTGCAATATTTGCATTCCTTTGAATTCTGCTCAGCTCTCTTGTCCATCCCTGTGTTGAATTCTCCAGTGATTTTTGGTCTGGTCTAGTTCTTGCTTCACTCATCACTTCTGGAATTTCCCATGGGTGGCAGTCCCATACCCAGGATTTCTCTGTAGCTCTGATTTTCCCCTTCCTTCCATCAAACTTTTCAGCTTATGTGCCTTTACCTAATTTCATTGTATATGTACTTCCTTCTCCTTCTTAGATATTTTGCATGGTTGAGTGCAAGTACTTTTTTTTTTTGGTAGAAGACTCAATAACAAAGATAAGAAAATAAATAAAAGTCAGCAGCACTAGGATATTTTGTCTGCTAAGCTGAAAACAGTGCATCAGTGCACAAACCCACATGTCAGTGGTGGGGGGGAGAACATTTACCTAAAGACAAATGAACTGCCAGCAACAACATTTCTTACACCTTCTTTAGAGCACCTGACCCACATCGCTTCCAGATGTATCCATT
This sequence comes from Dicrurus megarhynchus, assembly GCA_013399195.1. Classification (NCBI taxonomy): domain Eukaryota; kingdom Metazoa; phylum Chordata; class Aves; order Passeriformes; family Dicruridae; genus Dicrurus; species Dicrurus megarhynchus. Next base: position 461,963 of record VXAD01011242.1, on the reverse strand, counting down.
GATCTTTTCCCCTGTGACTTCTCTTACAAACCTATTTCTTCCCATTTTAAAAGGATGTATAAAATCGTTATTGCAGTCAAAGTGCACAAAAAAAAAACCCCAAACCCAACCACTTCATTTGCTGAGACCAGGGCTTTTTGTTCTTTTTTTGGAGGTGCCAAATCTGTTCATCCTCCCTGGATCTAGATAACAGCATCAGAAACACTGTGTAACACTTCTAGTGGGAATCCAGGGAAGACCTAAATCTGTACTCTTCCAATTTAAAATAATGTTAAATAGTAGAACTGCAAAGAGAAGCTTTTGAAAACAGCCTGGTTTGCAGCACCTGCCATTTCTAAGTGCTAATTCAGATGATGGTTAGTGAGAGGCAGAGCAATAAAAGCACGGCGGATACCTGGCTGCTGAACAGCAGTGAGCATCCTGGTAAAGTCCTCCTTGGTGGAATTACATCGTTAGTGGTGGGATTTGTTGAAAAAGAGAGAAAGCAAGTGGGGAAGAAGTTACTGTACAATAGGGATGCTAATGAATGATTTTTTTTTTTTTTTTTAAATCCAAACTGTTTAAAAGGGGTATGTGTAAAACACCTTTTCAAGCTTTTGCTGCTTGTAAAGTCAATTAGGTTCACTTAATGGCTATGAAAATCTACGTCTGGTGGGGTTACAGGAGCTGTCAGTGTTCAGAGGATAACATCAAGCTGTGCCTCTTGGACAGCGATTTTCATTTGGGAATAAGCCATCATCGGGTTTTACGGGGCTTTTTTTGAGCCATCAATAGTCTGAAAAACATCAAAGCATCTGCAAGGATTCTTGAGAAGTGGGAACATTTTTCATGGGTAACTCAAATAGCTAAAGAGGACTTCAGTGAAATTCTAAAAAAAAAATCTTCACATAACCCCCCACATTCACTGAGAACTCTTGGGACAGTTTGGCTTAAAGATTCAGTGGAGCATTTGCTTTAACTTAATCATGGGCTTAAATCTCTTGTCTCTTGCTGGGAGTTTGGTGCATACTTAGGGGCAGTATAGGTCCAAGTGCTCTTTGGATAGTTACAGGAGACCTGTGACATAAATGGGGGTAAGCCTTGGGTTTGCTGTATATGCTATCAGCTGCCTGCAAGATGAATTTATGATGTTTTAGGGAATACTGGTGCATTGGAAAAAGGAGTAATAGTTGTGAACCTGCTCTTGGTTATATTCATTCTACCCTGTCTTTGCATCGGGTACAGGGGGTTTAGTGTTGTCTTTGTATTTGGGAAAATCCAACACGTCCTCAAAATACTGCAGTTCTACCCAGTTTTGTGTGGATTTGCATCTCTTCTGGCTCTGGTTGCTGTAGTGCTGTTCATATTCGTAAGTTGATCCTGTTTCTCCAGGTCCTTTGTGAATGAGCGTGCCTCAGTCTGAGGGTGCACGGTGTGAAGGTGTTTGCTTTCACTAGCCCTGAGCAGCCTGCCCTTCATTTGCCACGTGTCTTCCTGATGGAATGAAACACGGCCTGTTACCGACTCACTCCAATAACTTCTTTCACAGATGTCTTTCAAATCCCCAGCTCTTGTGACGGGTATTGAGGCTGGGGCTCAAAGGAGCCCTGTTCGTGTGATGTGGGGTGTAAGGTGGTGATAGATGCTATCACAGGAGATCTGGATTAGGCTTTTGTAAGGACTTTTTGGCCTGATTGTTCTGGCATGGTAGTCTGAACATGTGGCAAAGTTTAAGGTTTTTTTCTTTTTTAGTTTTGAAGATGTAGGGATTTACACATGTAATTTTCATTTTCTGTTAATACATCATCCACAACAGGTCCATTGTCTGTGCCCAGCCTGACAGATGTTCGTGTATTTATGGATGTGGAATTTTCTTGCGCTGCCACGTTAAATAAATGTGCTAGTTCCAGTCTGGACTAGTGGAGCTCAGTAGAACTATACCCAAGGCACATTGGCTTTGATGTGCTGGGAGAGGGACGTAGAAACACGTTGGCTTTAGCAAGAGCAGACATCCAGGTGTGTGCCTTTTCTGCACCACGGCAGGGCTCTGGCTTCACATGGTGCATTGCCCCTGGTTTGCTGAGAGTTAAAGTTGAAGCAAGTGTGGTGATGGAGGCTCCAGCTGCTTGGGAGGCCTTGCTGGGGTCTGCACCCTGCTCTGTTGAAAGATGTTCCTTCCTATGGCAGGGGATTGGAGATAGATGATCTTCAGGGTCCCTTCCAACCCAAATCATTGTGGGATTCTATGACTCATGGCAGAAGGAGGTGATGTCCTGAAGCAGTGTTTGCCCTCCTTGCTGTGTAGGGTGCCAGCAGAGTGGGTGTGGGGCAGCCCTTTACCTTGGCATGCACAGGTGGGACACGCTGGAGCAACCTTACCCCAGGGCTTGCTTTGGCTGAGTTAGGGATAAATATAGCAGCCCCCAGGGATTACATATTCACAGAAAATCTGGAGAAGTAAGAGGGCTGCAGGCAAGAAGGGTGTTCATTACAGTGGAAGCTGTGGTGGGACGGCCATGAGGAGGTGGTACCTGCAGGATGGTAGGTGGCCTTCACAGGCTTCTCCTGCTGGAAAAAGGCCTGTGCTTATCTTCAAGGAGAGAACACTCATTACAGTAGTGTCCCTGGCAGTCCTGGCTGTCCCAGTTGCCTCATAAGGGCTGAGGACCCTCAGACACCATCTCAGGAGGGCTCAGCATCTCCCAAAAACCAGGTTTTACAAACATAGGGAGATGAGAAGGCAGGGGTATGCTGTCTGCTGGTTCTGCCTGGTCATGGAAGTCACCACCCACCTGGTTGAAGGATGGGTTGGAGACGTGGGAAGGTGCAGATACCAGGAGGTGCCTGCAGCTATCAATAGGTCAGATTCAGCCCCAGCAGAACTGGGGAACACCTGAGGGTGTGGTGAGGAAAGGGCCTCCTTTGCTGCTCTTCCCAAATGGGATGGGCTGGTTGGTGTGTTGTAGGGAGACAGTCATTGCTCTAGGAAGTCCTCCAGTGTTAGAAGTGTGATGGTGTTTAAAGCACATCAAGAATACCCAGATTTGCTTCCAGAGAGGTTTGATAGTTATTTATTCATTTATTTATATGGGTCAGGAGTTGGATTTGCTACAAACTGTAGCACTAGTCCTGTTGCTGCCTCTAGCCTGATGTCAGAAGTATGTTGGACCCTGTTCCAAGGGAAAGGCCTTGTTTCTTGGCATGCTGCAGATGGAAACTGCTTTTTTTTCATCCCTTTCCATGAAAGGATGAGCATCTCTGCAGAGACAACATGCTGCCTTGATGGGAGCAGGGCAGAAAGTCTGAGGCTGGTTCTCCTATGCCTGATTCTCCTTACCAACTTGATTATCTTTCCCAGTTTCCCTGTTATTTAGTCATGTACTCCTTCCCCAGAGGTCAGGGGAATAGGTTTGTCCAGGTGTTCGGGGGGTTCGTGCAGGTCAGACAGGGTTGGTCCAGTGAGAAATGTTCAAATAAGTGCCCTTGGTGAGCAGCTGGGGAGGACAGAGGTAGTGAGCCACCCTCACTCCTCTCCTCTTGGGCTCTTCCCAATCCATTGTAATGGTTTTTGGGGGCTCGTCTTGGTATAGCAGCTGGTGATAGGGTGGGTTTGTCCCAGCTGATGATAAGTGGTGTCCTTATTGGATGCCTGTGCTCTGGGAAGGTTGTGTGTGCCAGCACCATTACAAGACGTTGTGCAAGAAACAGGGAATATTTATTGCTTGCAGCAGGCTTACAGAGATCAAGCCGTGTAGCACCTGACTTCAGCCTGTAGTTTGTACGAAATCTGTGCCCTCAACCTTTTCTTTTTTCCTGATGTCTTCCTCAGTATTGAGTAATGAATTCTTCACTGTAGTTTCAGAAAGACTATAACTCCTTGTGACTACTGTTTCACTCCTATAGATTGTGAGAAGTTAGAGGTCAGGAAGGTTTGATTCATTGTGTTAGCAACAAGTGATTTCTTGTGAAACCACTGCCATGTGCAGAAGGAAAGGCTTTGAGTGCAGCAGAGCTGTATTTATTGTTGGTGTTAGGAAAGTATCCTGGTAGCTCCTCTTTGCTGTGCAGGGTTTGTGAAGTGCCAGCTCCTGACTGTCAGTTCCCAGTTTGTCCCAGGAAGGAAAGTGGAGAAGCTACCCTGGGATCTGAGACTTTTCTGGTGAGTGTTTCTGCACCACAAATATTGCCTTGTCATTGTCGTTCCTCTGCTGCTGTGGTAGGAAAGTCCTCATTTAGAGACTCATGAGGGCAGCAAGAATGTGCTAAGGGAGTTAAAACCATGCTCAGAAGCACTGAAGCATGCTGTGCAGCACATTTTGGCTGAGTTTATGCACCCCTTACATGACTTGGTTTATTGTGGGGTTTTTTGTTTGGTTTTTGTCTGCCACTTTTTAAATACGCAAATGTTCTTCGTCAATCCCTTTTCTACCTTTTAGGGGAAGCACCTCTCAGCCTCATTTTTGACTGATTTAAAGAGCTTGCAGGCACAGATGAGTTATTCTGTCCTGATGCACGATTATGCCATATCTTAAGTTTGAACTTATATCTTGGGTGCAATTCATCTTACCTACCTTGTTCCTGACTGAAAGGAGTAGTTTGCAGTGAGCTCTGTAGGCTTTAGCTGTGGTCTTTTGCAGAAGAGGCCCTCTCCTGAAGAGTGACTCATCTCAAAGGATGTTGACCCCAGAGCAACATAAAACTCCTGGGAGTCTTTGTAGAGCTCAGAATTGCGTTTATTATTTAACCTTAAGTAAATGAACCTTGGTTTTTCCCTTTGCTGTGAAGCATTTGGTGCAATACCTGTGTAGGTACAGGCACTTCTTTTGAATAAAGAGCGCCTTGGCTAAATTTAGACCAGAAAAGTAGTGATGGATGGTGAAAATCAAATTGATTCTGTACGTTTTCCCTGTTTGATTTATGGCTTGGCCAACTGCTAAGCTAAAGAAAGCCATTTGATGGTTATTGCTCAGTCCCTTTTTACAGTAAAGCATATAAAGTAAAAGTCAGCCACCAAGTAATGAATTCTAGGACATCCAATAATTGTAGATTTTCCAGTTTGTTCAATGTTTGGAAGTGAAAATTGCTGCAAGGCAAATTCAGTACCTTCTGAAAGCAATAAAGCCATGAAGTGAAAGATTGATGTAGAAGATGGAGACCAAGCCTTAACAATGTCCTTTTAAGGAGCTGGCTTAAAACACAACCGGCAGCACTTTTGATTTGTAAACTAATTTCACTAACAAGGAGCTAATTGTCACATCAGTCTTTTGGAGCTGGCACGACCCAGGCTAGCAAAGCTGGCAGAAGGGCTTCATTTCCTTTTTCCTTGAAACTTCTAACTAAAAACCAGTCTAAATTCTAGAAGGTAGGCTTACTTAAGGCCTGACTCTGCAGTTGATCAGCTTAGTGCGTATTTTACATGCATAAAGGAGCACCTACCCTTAAAGTAGTTTAAGTACTTTTTTCTGGTTTTGTCCATTTGTGCAGACCAGTCCGTTCTGCTGAGCCAGCTCCATTGCACCGGGACTCATCATCCAGTCAGCCCTGAGGACAATGCCGGGCCAAAATCACGTATCCTGGTCTTTATCCACTCCTTTAAGCTGTTTAATTCTTTGCTTATCGATAACAATCGCTCACATGCCAAAACCACAGACGCTGCCTGCTTTCTCAATCTGTGCTTTCCCCTGATGACCCAGCAGCAGGTAGACCTTGGTTGCTACGTCCCTGGTTTTGTCTCTCCTTTCTCTGTGTCGTGTCCTTCTTTTCAGCAGCAGAGAGAAGAGCGATGGGCCAGGCTAAATCTGTCCAGATAACCAGGCTACTTCTAATCCCCCACAACTGCTTCTGCAGCTTTTTCTTGAGCAGTTGTTATACATCGGCTTTATTACAGTCTTTGCTTTTCAAGGTGCAGCATGGCCAGCAAAAAGAGCCTGATAGAAGATTTTAAAGTCCTGCTGTTACACTTCTTAATATAGCACCCTCTGAAATGTGCTGGAAGGGCTGTCTTTATCCCATCTGCGGCATTGCCTGGATTTCTAGCTGTCTCATCAAAAGCCTGTTCCTGCACTGTGCCAAGCACTTCCTGGGGCTTTGCTGAGCACCCCCTCCGGTGCTGTCACGCGTGGTGACACTCTGGGCCCCAGGGGACTTAAGCCTGTTTGTAAAATCAACCAGTGAAGTGCTGACATGGGGCATGGCCACTAACAGCTTGCATTGATCCAGGCGGCCAGGCTGGGTCCTCGCAAAGCTTTGCCAGGAGTAAGGTGCGTGGGCAGGAGCTGTCATAGAGGTGTTTCAGAGGAGCAGGCTGAGATTTAAAGCAAAGGTTTTAAGATGATTAGAAATGTCTGCTGGGTTATGTCCCCAGCAGTGACAGCAGGAGATGCTGTTTAGGACCAAAGCTGGCCACTTCCTGAAGTCCCTTTACCGCAGGATGTGTTTTTCTTTTTTCCTGTCAAAATATTAGAGTGAAAGTAACTGTAGCTAGCCATCAACATCTTAGGGGTTTTCTGGGGGCTTTGGCACCCCAAAGTGGACTACCTGTGCTGAAGTAGCTGGGTGCTTTTGAGGCTGGACTAGCTCCATCAGAAAGCACGGAGCAGGCACTGATGAATGTTTTTGTACTCTAAATTACAACCCCACCACCCTTTCCACCCCCAGGTGCAGGGAAAGCTGCAGTGGGACCATCACCTGATAAACCTCCAGGTTTATCAGCACTGGCATGTTACAGCATATACCGCTCTGAATGCAAATACGCTTTGGGGTTTGCACTGATGCTTAGGACAGCTGTTGCCTGCAGTCCAAAAACCCTTCACCCTGTCTCTCATTTCATGCTCAGGTTTATCAGTTCAGAGGCCACTTCTGAACTCCTGTCTCCTGGGGCTGTTTGAGATCCACTGCTGTGTTTCTGGTGGCAAGTGTCCATGGAACTGCACTGTGGCTGTGTTGCAGACTGAATGCTGGATGTCACTGTCATCCCACTGATTCCCTGCTGCTTGCAATTCTGGAGGCTTTGCCTGACTTCTGAGGTTGTTGCAAGTACCTTCAGCCCTTGGTAACAACACAGGTGAAAGGTAGCAAGGATGGAAAAGAAGGTGGATGGAGAAGTAGATGAACTGGTTGCTCAGAACCAAATCATCCATCTCTTTTTATGCTGTGTAGGTGATCTCATTGCCTGCTGCCCAGATGCTCCGTGAATCAAGGGATGTCACCCACCCTCAGCATATAGATGCACTGCCCTGTGCTCTTCCAGCAGGGAATTATTTATAACAGGGCAATGTGTCCTGCAGTGGTAGATTATGTGGAGTTATTGATGGGGAGGAAAGTGTCCCACAGCATTTCTCATTTCATGCATGAATAATTCTTGTGTCCCTGACTTTTGTTCCCCCACACCTGGGCCTTGTCTGGTGCACAGGGATGCTCATGGATGTCAGGAGTGTCAGAGTCAGGATCTCTCGCATCTCACTCAGTTTCCATAGCCATAAACTACACTAAAATGCCATTATTTTGTAGGAGCCCTCCAGGAATGCCTTTTAACTGAAGTCAAGTGTAGAGTTACTAGCAGAACTTGTGGCAGCTGTCATGCAGCCCTGCTTGAAACCAAGGGAAACTAGAAAGGTGGAAAGGAGAGAAACTCAACACATGGGAAAGATGGCGGTAAGGAGGGATGATAGGATAATGGCATGCGTCACGAACACAGACAAAAATCCCTCCCCATCCTGGCTAGCTGAGCAGTTGCAGTCAGTGACAGGGACAGCTGCTGCCTGTCCTTGGTTAGTCCCTGCACCCAGGCTGCTGTGTCTGGCTGGGTGGCAGTCGATGTGCCACGTCTGTGCCCCAAACTCCTCCCGCCGGCAGCATTCACATCACGGCAGCCAAGCTGTCCCCAGAAGAGCCTCCTTTCTCCCTTGATGCTGATGTAACTCGGCTGCTCTGCCCCGTGTTTCACCGAGGATGGAGGGGAAGGAGGAGGGAGAGTTGCCTCAAGTGCTAGGTAGTTCCTCTTCTCCTTCTTCAAAACCCAGACAGGATAAAAAGGCGGGAATGTAAACGGCATCAGCAATACACAGCCAGCTGTGGGCTGGGGAATCTGTCCACTTGCTGCTGTGTACAGCCTGTCTCTCTTAAAGTGATGTATATAAATAATGCTGGCAGGAGGAGAGCCCAGACACTGAATTTGGGGCTTTTTAACAGGTTATTGGTGAATAGGTAAAAATGGCTCTGCACTGGCTCCTGATTCCTTCTGTACTGCCCTGCTCAGACCGCCCCTGCTTGGCACAAAGAGCTGCTGCTCTGGCCAAAATCACGCCAAAAGACGGCACAGGAGATTGAACAAGTGACTGCAATGGCAAATACTTGAATCTCCGTCATGTGACAGCATGTTGCTCCTCCTCTGTGCCAGTGTTTCTGTGTGGTGGTGTCACACCAGGCTGTGCTGCACTCAGGGCGCTGCAGGGAAGGGTCAGGGGGCATTTGCATCTCTGGGATTAGCAAGCCTGTCAGTTTTGGCAAATCTTTACGTAGGCATGTTAAGAGCAAGGAGCTCAGGCAGTTGCAGACCCTGTCCTATGCACAGAAATTATTTTGAGCTTTTTGGTTTTGGGATTTTTTTCTTTCCTTTTGCCACTTCATAGCAGCCTGGGGAAAAATGTAGGAGAGGGATGTTTGCCCTGTGCAGGATGCTTCCTGGCTCTGCTGTAAGGATGTAGATGAGCTTGTGCTGTCCTGGTGGGTTCCCAGCAGTGGTGATGGAAATTGCCGAGTGTCTCTGCCAGTCCCCTCATCTGGATGATGCTCCAGGGACATCACCTGTGACAGCTTTGAGCCAGTAGGGGAATTGCTCACATTTGTGTTTCTGTGACATGCCAAAGCAGAACTGAAAGTCACAGCCTCTGCTTGAAGGGATATTGCCTTGAGAAGCTGCACGTCTGGCTAGAAATTATGTTTTGTGCATAAGCCTCTAAGAATTAATGAGAGCTCAGCTACAGAGATAGCAGTGCCACGCCTGAAGAAAAAGAGAGAAGACTGGCATGCCTCTGGGCAGGATTTCTGTACTTGCCCTGTGCTGAGCTTCCAAGGAAAACTCCTTGCCACAGGGATGCATCCATGCAAAATTGGCACCAACAGCTGGTGGTGGCTGCAGGAGCTGCTCTGTCCTCTCTCCAGCCCTAAGAAAAACAGGGATAAATTGTACCTGTCTCAACCCTCACCCTACAGTGTGTGGGTGCTGGCACTAGGGAGGACCCAGGTGTGAGTTCAGGAAGTTTTGGGGCAGCAAAGCTTTGCTTGCTCTTGAGGGAATACTAGAATTTTCTAGAAAATGTGTTTGAAAAGTACGTGGAAGACAGAGCTTTGCTTTTTCAGAGCAACACAATCCTGGGGCTTGGGGTAGTGGTCCCTGCATGCTGAGGGCTTAGGAAAGCTGTTGGAACCTGCAACAGTCAGTCATGTGGGACTCATGCTGGTGAGGAAGGCTGATGTCTCTGTGCCCCCTCCCTCCTAGCAGTACTCTGCTATTGCTTTTGGCTCCAGTCTTTCCACCCATCCACCCACCGGCCTTTTATTCATCAAAAGGTGTAGAAGAATTTGCAGCAAAAATAAATGAATTTATTTTCACCCACCATCCATCCTCGTCGGCTGCGTGGGGGAGAGCTGTGCAGCTCATGACAGTGGAGGAGGGTGGGAGAGGAGGCTTGCAGGCACAGCCGGAGGATTGCATGGCAGGAGTGGAGGATCTGTGGCCAGCGTGGTGCCACCGCTGCGGGGACGTCCTTGGGAGGTGGTGCCAGCAGTGGTGTGTGGAGTCTGAGGGCAGCCCTGTGCTGTAGGAGATGGGGGGATGGATTACAAGAATGCCCTCTTTGGTCTTCAAAAGCTGGGAATCATCCTTAAATTTAGAGCAGAAAGACAGTGCAGTCTTGTGAGCTTTCAGGCCCTGGTGCCATCAGCTGAGGAATTGTGTCTGACCTTGCTGTGAAGCCTGAGCAAGCCAAAATCATGTTCCTTGGCACTCAATGGTGCAGAGCCATTTTGTGCCTTTTTCATAGATGTGTGCATCACAAGGTGATTTGTTTTTTTTTGTTTTTTTTTTTTTTTTATGGAGTGGTTTGGGTTGGAAGAGACCTTTAAAGGCCATCTTGTTCCAACCCCTCTGCCATGGGCAGGGACACCTTCCACCAGACCAGGTTGCTCAAAGCTCCATCCAACCTGACCTTGAACACTTCCAGGGGTGGGGCAGCCACACCTTCTCTGGGCAGCCTGTGCCAGTGCTTCACCACCCTCATGGTAAAAAAAATTCTTCCTTTATTATATCTTTTGGCTGTGAGCTCCTGATGTCAAGATTGTGTGGTGAGGCAGCAAGGTGAGGGAGTGGAGAGAGCTGAGGAAGGTGGTAGTGGGTTTTCCATGGCTGCTTCTCCTCACTTTTGCTTTTGGCAGCCTGGAAGGAGGCAGGGGACAGTGCTTGGTGTTTGGTGGGAAACAGCTGGTGCCTCTGCAAAGTGCCTCCAGTGCTCCAGAGTAGTGTTCACAGGGTAGCTGTGGTTAAATGCAAGACATCCATGAAGAACAGATCCTGGAGTGAGCTGGAAGAGCTTTGGATGACTGCAGCGATGGGTTGACAGAAGATGGAGGCAAGTGAGGATGAAGGCAAAGACAGAGATGTTGCCACAAGATGAGTATCTGGAAGGGCAGGGAGAGTTGTAGCTGTCAGGGTCTGTGTTTATCTTTACAGCAGTGATTATTTTCAGATAGCATGTGAGAGAGTAAAACGTCAGCTCTTGCTAATAATAGCACTGCAAACAAGGCTGTTGCTCATTACTGACAGCTGAGATGAAGTTGGTTTTGTTTCATCCTAGGTATGAAAAAGTGCAAAAACAAGCCATGCTCTGAGTTGATATCCTCAGTCCAGAACAGGTGAGGCAGAGACCCTTCCCAGCCCTGGGGTGCGGCAGTGCAAGGTGTTTTTTCCTGGGTGCTTCCACACTGCTGCTGGAAGAGTGGATATGGTGAGGAGCTGCAGCTGGCTGGCATTGTGGAAAACACAGAATCATAGGATAGGACAGTTTGGGTTGGAGAGGACCTTTAGAGGTCATCTAGTCGAGTCTAGGTAAAAAGCAATCTGAGGTGAGGACCTTCAGCATTCTTGCTCTGAAACTGGAGAGTTTTCCCAGAGGAGGGGAAGTCTCATCCCAAGGTCAGCAGCATGTGGTGTGATCCCAAGACAACTTTCAGTAGCAAATCCCCATCTGAATGGGATGTAGCTGCCCAGAGGAGGGATTTGACAACCCCATGGGGGAAAGCTGTTCCAGGTCTTGTGGCCACCTTTGGGAGCTTGAGGTGTCTTTAGTAGGCTGAAGGATCTGGCTGCTGGTGATCCTTGGAGCAGACACAGACACGAGAAGGACAGCAGGGTAGAAGTCTTGGGGACTGATGGCACTGGTGTAAACGAGATCTGAATACAACTTGCATTGTTTGAGCAGATGTGTCCTGTCTCTGGCTAATTATAAGTGTTATGTGCACAACACACACTGGGAGATGTGCCAGATACTATTTCTTTTCACATTGAATTTAAAATCATTATAATTAAGCTTTAAAATTGTAAGTAAAAACTAACAAGGAGTGCAGGTTTGCTGTCATGCTGCTTGCAACCGGGTCCAGGCCCTTGTGGGATGGACAGGTGTGGGAGTATGGAGAGGGTGGTCAGAAGGGCTGGGAATGGGAAGGGTTCGGTGGCTCTGCTGTAGCGGCTACGTCCGGATTTGGGTTTTAAATATTCAGAATACCTCAATGTACCAGAAACGTGCCATTTTACAAATGTGGGAAGTGTTGCTGAGTGAGCTTTAGCAGCCTCTCAGGTTTGGTGGGCACAGAGAAGAGGTGCTTGCTAAGAAGAGAAAATAAGGAACAAAAGTGGGAAGCAGTCGTGGAAGCAATTGTGTAACCTCGGGTTGAGAGGAACCTTGGTTGTATCTCTGGTTTGAGGGGAAATGAGGCAGACTTGCTGAAGAAGCAGCTCCAGGAGGAGTTGCTGTGCATGGGCCTGGATGAGGGGGATGTGACTGCTGTGCCACCAGCTGATGGCTCCTTCGTGGCACCTTTCAGGTCTGCCCCAGGACTGGGGCCCAGGGAAGCATCCCGCCCCTGCTCCCCAGGCATGGGAAAATTCCCAAACCTCCTTTCTGGGACTGCCCCACAGGAGCAGTGGCCATGAATGTAGGGTGAGGATCACTGTGGCCCTGATGTTTGGTGTGCTCGCCGTGTGGCCAGAGGTGTGATGGATGGGCTGGGAAGTGAATTGGGCTCAGCCACCACGTGATGAGCAGTTTAAAACCAGCAGTGAGCTCTCTACCCTGTGATTTGTATGCAGAGGGAGGGTGGCTGCTGTATTTCAGTGCTTGTAGGTGTTCGTCTGGGGTCGTGTCTGAATAAATCACGTTCTGAGATCCAAGAGAGCACTGGGGAACAAGTTGCGCTGTCAATGCAGCAGCAGACCAGAGACATCTTAACTGCTTGTGATAAATGGGCCAAGATGGGCCCTGGTGTTTTAAAAATTAGCTGTTGGCCTAGATAGCAGCAGCACGATGACTTGCTCACAGTGGAACAAGAGTGAGCATGACTGGAGCTGCGCATTCCTCTGAATGTGGGGATGAGCCTGGTGTGCTGAGGTGAACCTGGGCTGGTTACCCACTCCTTGTTTGTACCCAGCTTTTCTTTTGAAGCTGAGCTGTGCCACAGGGAAGTGGGGAAGACCTTGGGCATCTCTTTCAAATGGTTTCATAGAGTCACAAGGTGTATTTGTCCTGCAGGCAGCAGCTACAAAGGCATCTCCCACCACCCCATGCTTTGCTCTCCTCCAGTGACAAAGTACTCTGAGTTGTCTTACTCATGTTTCCCCCTGGTTTTTGAGGAAGGGTGGTCCTTTGCCCCCTGCGAGCACCCCCCTGGGCTGTGTAACTCTGGTCTTAAAAAGATGTGCCATGCATTTGAGTTGGAGCAGTTGTCAGGGTTGGTGCTGAAGATGGAGCTGCTGCCCAAGTCAGGTTCTCTTCTGCTTAGCACCTGGGAAGAAGGCCATTGCCTGCACCAGGGTTTTCTCCTGTCATGGGGTCTTCTTCCTCTGGATGAAGACATATTGGTCCAGAGCACTGAGAGTCAGTGCTTTTCATCTGGGCAAGAGACCTGTCGGTGCCCATGGTTGGCTGCTGTATTGAACGGTGGCTTTCTTGGTGATGATTAAGCAACTGGTCAGGCCACACCTTGAGTACTGCGTCCAGTTCTGGGCCCCTCAGCTTAGGAATGATGTTAAGATTTTGGAGCATGTCCAGAGAAGGGCAACAAGGCTGGGGAAGGGTCTGGAGCACAAGTCCTGTGAGGAGCAGCTGAGGGAGTGGGGTTGTTTAGGTGGGAGAAAAGGAGGCTCAGGGGAGACCTTATCACTCTCTACAACTCCCTGACAGGAGGTTGTAGTCCCTGTGCATTTTCCTTGGGAAAACATTTCCTTCACACTGTCAAGGGAAAAGAGAGTTTGGTCCTTATTTATGGAGGTCGCCTGTCCCCATGTGTGACAGGTGATTTTGGACAGACGTGTGTTTGGCAATGGGCACTTATCCATCCAGGGTGGCCAGTGACTACATGTGCTGCTTTATCTCCCACAGGCTCCTGCTTCTGGGTTGCTGTCCTGGACGGCAACGTAGTGGGGATCGTGGCAGCACGGGGCAACGAGGAAGACAACACCGTGGAGCTTCGCCGCATGTCCGTTGACTCCAACTACCGCGGCAAAGGGATCGCCAAGGCCCTGGGCCGCAAAGTGCTGGAGTTCGCCATGCTCAACAACTACTCCTCCGTCGTGCTGGGAACCACGGCCGTGAAGATGGCAGCCCACAAGCTCTATGAGTCCTTGGGGTTCAAGCACGTGGGTGTTGTCGAACATTATGCCCTGCCAGGGATGACACGCTCCTTACTGGAGAGAATGTTTTTCCAGGTCCGCTACCACCGCTACCGCCTGCAGCTGCGGGAAGAATAAAAAAAACCCCCAACCAACCAAAACAACAACAAAAAAATATATATATTTTTTCCCCCCCTTCTTCCCCTTCAAAAATAATAAATTACCCTTCTAGTTCTCATCACCGTTGATTTGCCAATTTTGGGTTAGAGTTTTTGTACCCTCATGTCACGTTTTGGTTTGCTCCGTTCAGCTCGATGGGCCGGCCGAGCAGCGCCCCTTCCTCGCATGCTGTAGGTGGTGGTGCTGGGAGTCCTGCGACCCGGCGGGGCGGAGCGGAGCAGCGGCCTCTCCTTCCCAGGTACCTCCGTAAAGCACAGAAACTTACTGCAAAATAGTACAACTGCTCTGGTGTACATAGTCCTCTCCTTTTCCAAGTGTAAGATAACATAGTGATGCATTCATAATAGTGCAGAAATATTACTTGAATGCAGTTTTCAGTATTTCACGCACCAGTAAGTAGAATATGCATTCCTCTTACCGTAATCTACTGGTTAATAGTTTTCAGAGAAAAGGTGGGGGGCACACCCTGCCCCCCTGCCCCAACCCGCTTGCTACAATGCATGAAGAGGAAAGCGCGTGCACGCACTCAAACACATCGCACTGCCACCACGGCACTGGTGTTGCACTTTTTTTGGATGTGCCTCATTCTGCCAAATGTCTGAGAGACCCCGGGTGCATCCGGTAATCACGACTCCTCTCCACCTCCCCCTCCTTCCTAAGCCAGCACAGACTCGGACCGGCTGAACTGAGCCCCATTGTACCATAGTGTGAAGTTAAGATCAAACCTAAGTATCTCCTGCGCTGTTCCGTAGCCACGCGTAACCTGCAGTCCTGGGCCAGACTCCGCATGTGCGTTGGACTTTCTCTTTGCTGCCTTTTGGGGGTTTTTGTTTGTTTTCATCTTATTTTTAAGGGTTATTTTTTTGTTGTTGTTGTTATTTTTAGTTTTGGCTTTTGCTGAATGGTGTCGTTGAGGCGTAATGGAGGCTGCAGTTCCTATGGCAACACATTTGCACATTAATGTGCGCACCAAATCTCACCAATTCAGAGAAGCAACGTGTGACAGATAATAGCATTTTGGGGAGCGCCGGGGTGGGGGGGAGCGTACTTATTATCTTAACCAGCTGCTTGTTTGATAAATGTAGATGGCCTCACTGCAGCCTTCCATCAAAGGTAATTAACTGCTTTAATGATGTCAGATTTGTGAATTGTACAATGCAAAAAGCAATGCAAAGCAGATTCGGCATGTGTCTGTACCCGGTATGTATGTACAGTGCCTGCCAACTAAAGAATAACCAAGACTACAGCTTCTTCTAGCCTGAGATATCAACTTTTATAACTTATTTAAACAAATAGCAACTTTGCATGAATTACATCTTGGGGAAAAAGAAGACTGGTAGGTTTTAATTTTTAAAGCGTGGTATCAGAGGTATTACAGAAAACCATTTCTGGCTGCACTTAATTTTGGGTGGGTAGAGGGGTTTGGCTCTGCTAATACATTTAAAGGGAAAACCCCTTTAGTTACTGGGAAAAAACAATTATTGTTTTATGAATTATTATATGTGTGGTGAGGGGGAAACCCCCCCGCCTCACTACGAAGTTGATGATGGGGTAGAGCATGTGCTAACCATGCTTGCAAATACAATGGAAGAGTCAGCAGGAGAGCCACAGAAGGAAGGAGCCTTGGGGTGTGTGGAGAGGACAGGAGCCCTGGGGCAGATGGGGGGACAGACAGCACAGACCTTGGACATGGGGTGCTGTCTGTCCTACTCCTACTGGGAGCTGCCCTTTCCTCTCCAGCCAGAAGCTTTCCCAGCACTGAGATGTGGTCGGTGATGCTGACAGAGAGCAGAGGGGAGGGGGCTCAGCCCATCCCTGTGGGGCCATGGGCCAGGCACTGATGCTGGGGATGGAGGAGCCATTTGGCACAACCCCAGTTGCTCTTTCGGTGCTTGGCTCGGGCTCAGTCCAGCCTGTGAGGAGTCGGAGGGGCAGACTCCCAGCGTGTGTCCCAGCAATAAGGGGGTAATGAGGATGGTGAAGGACACTGTAGCAAGAGACCATGAGTTTAATTAACAAAATTTCTGTATGGGGCACTATATTTTTAAAAGTCTTTATATGCTGTACATTTCTCCTGAAGCTGAAATAATGTACTGTTGGTAGGGGTTCTTGTATAGTGTACAGAAATCGGCAGAATATTTTCTTGCTGCATTCAGTGATTTATTAACCGAAGTAAAACAGACAAATATAAAGTGTTAGCAAAAGTTGAAAGAAAAACAAAACACAAAAGTTTGTGCCTTTTTTAGTTTATTTTTCTGTTGCTATATAATCACTGCACTAAAACCTTTCCAGAGGGGTAAAAAAAAAAAACAAACAATAAAAACTAGTCTCTTAATAAGGGAGGAATATGTAAAGTCTAAATTGAGCATTAATTTTTTTTATTAGGCTATTTAATTAAACTAATGTTGCTGGTTTTATTTGATACCTGTGCCTTTGTAATAAAACTCCACATCCCGTCAGAAAATCCAAACCTGGAATAAATCCCACCAGATCCCACAGACACAGAAGTACCATCAGGTTACCAGTATTTTCTTTTAAAACGTCTAAACTTTAACTGATGCTATTACAGTATCTGATTGTGATACCTGTTGAGTTTCCTGGGGAAGAGGTGCTTTGGAAAGGTGTGGCTTTGGGGTGCTGTCTGCATTCCTCCCTGGCACATGGAAATGCACTGATAAGGATTGAGTTGTTGCCACTTGGCTGGTAGCTGCCAAGAAAATTTATTCCCTTAATGCTTCTGCCAGTTGCTTTGTGACCGAGCTTTTTGGAAGAAATCCAGCTGGTTGCTCCCAGCTCTCCACCCAGGACAGCTTGTTTCTGAAGGAAAGGGTTGGCTGCCAATAGGCTGGGATTTGCTCTCCTTGGAAGATGGAGTGGGCTGCCAGAGCTGCATCCCTGGTAGCAGTGGTGGGACAGGGGTGCACAGCCTCCTGTGTTGTTGCTGCTCTCCCCCCCAGAGCTGCTCTGAATAGGATTAGACAAGGATGGACTTAAAAGCCACTACATGATACTGTTGTTTTGTCTGCGTTCGTGGGAAGTTTCCCTAAATGTGATAGCTCAGGCAAGGCGCAGCTCTGGGGTCAGGGTTGCTGGTTCTGGACCATGCCAGGCTCACCTGCTGCCAGGGAAGTGTGTGGGCAGGCCACAGTGCAGCTACAGGGTGACACGTTGAGGTCGAGCTGCCTTTGGCAGATCCATCACTCCGCTCTGCATCTTTCAGGGTGCACTGGTTTAAACAAAGTGCTTGGAAAAGGTCAGCCCAGCCCTTTCTCTGGGCCTGAGCATCATCTCCTGACTCTCCCCACCTCAGTTTGGTGGCTGGGTGGGTGAGGAGCAGCACAAGGCAGTTGCAGGGTTGGTCCCGAGCAGAAGAGGTGCTGATCTGGACCTATTGCCAGTCCACGAGTTTTGATTCCAACAGAGACTCACATCAGTGTGAGAAGGGAGGGGATTTTCCTGATTTATTTTGAGGGCTTCTCTTTCCAACAACTATGCTGGCAGGAGCATGAGGAGGAGTGGAATGTCTCTTGGGTTTGAGCCTCAGCTGGTAAATGTGATGGCTAAGTAAGACCAGGTCAGATTTAGGTGGAGGATGTGTTAGAGATGTGAAGGCACTGCCCACAGCTGCTCTTACTTTGCAGTGCAGGTGGGCTTGCACAGGCCC
Source organism: Dicrurus megarhynchus (assembly GCA_013399195.1). NCBI lineage: Eukaryota > Metazoa > Chordata > Aves > Passeriformes > Dicruridae > Dicrurus > Dicrurus megarhynchus. The sequence goes on along the minus strand of VXAD01011242.1, from coordinate 444,258 downwards.
CTGCCCTCGTGCTGCCTGCAGAGATGCAGTTTCCTCACCTGGCTGCTCTCTCCTTAGAGTGGGACTTTTTTTTTTGCTAATCCCCGTGCACTAGACACTGCTCAAGTGTCCTTTGCTTGGAGGGGCCTGGGACAGAGCCCTTGGTCCCTGAGGAAAGCACTAGGTGTCATGCCCAAAAGTTAAAAAAAGAAAAAACAAAGGAGGAGAGAAGGGAAAATTTGCATTACTGTGGCTGAGGTCCACAGCCTTCAGGTTGCCCCAGCCCTCCAGCACAGCCTGGGCCATTCCTGATGGAGTGATTGGGAACTCCCTCCACATCCTGAGCAAACTGGCATCTCAAGCACATGTCATATTTGGCAATAAGCTCTCCGGGAAGCTTGGCCCCTGAACAGATCCAGGCTGATTATGCTAAGCAATCAAACCAACAAAGAAAGTGGTTTCTAACCTAACTTGAAACCCTTAAATTTGTATTTGTTGTAAATTCATGCTGTGTTTTCCCTTTGTGAAGCAGACAGCACCTGTAAGATGCTTGGGAATGGCAACTGTGTCTCTGCTAGGAGATGCAGAAAAGTCCAGGGCATTGCCATCAGTGGAAAGCTGTTCTTTTCCCTCCCCTCCCTGTCACTATGCAAGATGTGGGATGCTGTTTCTGAGAAACCCTTTACCTTTCTCCAGAAGTGATCCTGCCTCCTGTGTGTGGGTACAGCCTGCAGCACTTGTTCCAGAATTGCCTTTCAGCAAATGCAGGGGCAAATCACCCTGGGGACATTTGTCCCCAGGGCTGGGACCTGGGGTCATTTTACCCCTGTGTTCCTGCCCATGGGAAATGAGGATGATTCTTTAGGTCATGATGTCAGACTTTAATAGTCCCTGTGTAGGAGAGGCAGGACTAAGGGTCAGCAGGTGACAGCTGGGGTTGGGATGTGCCTGGTGGAGTCCTGGTGCTGCAAACCTGCAGTGGGAGCAGAAAGTGTTTGGTGCCAGGGGGGTCTCGGGCCCTGTCCCTGCTGTGGCCAACTGGGAGAACAGAAAGTGCTGTGGTCAGAATCCCCACGGGGACTGGTTCTGCAGAACCTTGTCCTGATCCTTGCTGCTGCTGTTGCTCACTGATCCACACCCGTATGTGATGCAGATCTGCTGCCTTTTAATTTGCCAGATTTGCTGGCTGAGGTGCAAATGGGTAGAAACTGACTGCAGGGACTTCCAAATTGCCAAACACACAAAGGCAGGAACCAGCTCTGGTTACCTCTGAATTAACAATCTCACTTTGGGTGTGCTGGGGCCTGTGTTTCATTAGTGCTGGTGTGATGCTCTTGGTATGCACTCTACTTAAAGCTTAATAAAGGCATTTTAATTCCACACTAACTGGAGTCTTGCAGTGGAATATACTGTACCACATAAGGAAAATGAAATAATGATAACTGTTAAATAAGCTTTAAAATGCAAAAGGAAAATTTTCTTTTTTTTCTCCCTCAAAATAGATCCACATAGAATCTTGAGGAAAAATTGGTGTGCTCTTGCATCCCTCAGTGATAGAGACTATGCAACAGCGCTTATTCGTATCTCCCACCAAAACCTGCTACCTGAATGGTGCTTGGGAGTACCTTTCATTGAAAATAAACCAGGAGATTAATTTGAACAACTGAGAGTTTAGTCAAAACACAGTATTGTTTAAAATAACAAGCTCCAAGTCAGCATTTGGAGTTTCATCACAGTTAAAATCGCTGTTCAGTGCTGTCTTTGTATTGCACAATGGTCACCTGCAGGAGAGAACATGCTTTTAACATCTAAATAGTAGAAGACAGAGACCTAGTGAGACCAAGAGCATTACAAATACATAATGCAACTGTAAATTTATTTACAAGTAACACGTTTGAATGCAGAAGCAGCTACTGCTATGTAAGCATAATGAACTTATAGCTAACATTGTTTCCAATTTCTTTTCCTCCAAAGCTTAATCCTTTTGCCTTGTAATATGTATATTTGATTTTTTTTTTAATGTAATTAGGTTTAACAAAGCGTCAGTTGCTTTGTGAGTTGTACTTATGATTGTGCTGGGCCGTTAGCTTTAAGCAGTTTGTGTGCTTGTATTATTTTATTAAAGCAAAAGTCTTCTTGAGACAAATGCAGTAAAGGAAAAAAATATTTTTGGTAGTGTTAAGCAGAAGTGTGGTATGCATTTGGAAAATGTCCAATGTCAGTTTAAAAAAAAAAAAAACAACCAACAAACCGGTTAAATTGCTTCCCAGAACTGCTCATGTTTAAGGCAGTGGCTTACTCACTCATGCCTGAATAGAAACTTGGATTCCCCCAAGCAGCCTCTTACTCTGCATCTCCTCACCGTTGTACAAGACCAATGTAAAATGAGTCTTGTGTTTTCTATGTTCAGCATAGTATGTACTGTACTTTGTAACGGGAAGTGGCTACAAGTCCTCAAAGAAAAACGAACCTATTCTAAAACAGCAATAATTACCACTGTAAAGCAAAAGAGCACGTGGGGGAGAGCCCAGGGAGGTAGTTAATGAAGGTGATGCTGTTAGGAGCACACTGGCAGCAGCGTGTTCCTAAGGGGTGCTGTTGCACCTGGGGAGCAGGATTAAGTACTGGGGAAGGCCATCAGTCTCTGGAACTGGATGTCACCTTGGCGGAGAACCTGCCCATGTGGGGTCCCTAGAGCTGAGTCGTTGTGAGCCCTTACGCAGTGCAGGTTTTTCACCAAAGTTAAGGGTGAGTTATTGCAAATACCGTTCCTGGTGGGAGGGACAGACATAAGGAAGAGCTGTCAGAGCCACACAGAGGAAGGTAAATGCTCATTGCTGCAGTCCTGTATCCCAGTGTACTCTGCTACTGCACTTCTGGGGCGCAGCAACGGCAGAAAATAGAATCAATTACTCTTATTTTCTGTGGAGGGGAGCAGGAGTCAGCTCTGTTGGAAAGCTGTTTGCATACCATCGAGGTACCAATGCAAACCGTTCCCCGGGCGTGGCAGGGTGTTAAGATGCGTGCAAGTTATCCCTTGGCGTGCTTTAGGCTTTTGAGCTCCAGCCTACAAAGTGCGACCCCGATGCAGCGAGGTCTCTCCATCGACAGAGCCCCGGGAGCCAGCCAGCTCTCGAGGGACAGCAGGGTGTCCTCAGGCAGGGGCAGGCGAGGTGCTCTGGACAAATGACTTGTAGGTACTTAAGTTCTGTTCCTGATGGCCGCTGTAACTGTGAAAATTAACCAGACCTGCTGTGATAAATTTGGTTATATAAGGTTTATTTGGTTAATTTTTTATAAGTGAAAACTGAACAGATGAAAGAGAATTGTAATATGAAAGCAACTGCTGTAAATAATGTACGAATGAATAAAATCTAAAACTTATGTCAGTTTTTTCCTAAACTGTACTGTTGTCAAGTTACTGAAGTGCAGATGGTGCCTGCATCTTTTCCAGCTCCCCAGTTCGGGCAGACACCACTCATTCCTGCTTCCATTGATAACTGGGATATCTTTTTGTGCCTCATGTGTGTCCTTAGATTGTATTTCCATGCTATTCCAGCTCATACTGCCATGTCCAGAAGCTGCACACAGAAACTGTGGAGACAGCCCTGCTATGGGACTCTGCCTGGCCCTGGCCACTAGGCCCAGGGCTGCCTCAGGCCACCTGCCTGGCTGAGTACTCACCCCAAATCCCCCATGAGATCAGAGGTAGCCCTGAGGAATGTGCCACTGGAGCAGAGGACAAAACAAAACCACGCAGTGTCTGCTCTCTGCCACCAAGGCCATAAAGTGATGGAGTGAGAGTTATTGAGGAGGATGCTTTCATGGTGGAGGAGCACCTTGGGGGTTCCCCAAGCCACACAGGCCCCTTTTTCTTCCATACATGTATGCATTACTTTAAAAAGCAGCAACAATGGGCTGTTCCCCACTGTTTGTGTGCGAAACCTGCACGAGGCTATTTCTGACCTACTGTGGAGCACCTCTGTGAGGCCGGGAATTCCTGGCCTCCCATTTGGGGAGGGGAAACGGGACTTTAGCCTCCAGTCACAGTTAGATACAGTTGGAATAAACTGGCTGCTGCTGAAACAGCCTCTGGGGATGTCTGCTCCTGAAAAGCAGTTTCTGGTGGCAGTTATAGATGCTGCAGGAGTGCCCTGCCAGCCAGCAGCTGAGGGACACCTACCCAGCAACACCCCCCCGGCATCCTGGCTCTGGATCACCCAGGCAGCACCCCAGGGCCATCACCTCCCCAGCAGTGCGGGCTGAGGCTTTGGGATGTGCAGGGTTATCTGGCGGAGCAGTCAGGCAGCGATGTGGAGCATAAAGTTAATGTCTTTGCCCTGCGGATCCGGCCCCTGTCACTTCCCTGCCGTATCCAGAGGCGCAGACCCCGACAGCAGTATCTCACTCAGAGGAGGTGTACACAAAACACCTTCTGGGACTGATAGCAATGTGTTCTGGGATTCGGGTGGCCTGGGGGGAGAATAGCTCTAAATTCATGCATGTGCACAAGCTTTATTTTATACCAGAGCTAACAAAAACACCACCTCCACCCTTAAAACTGCTTTAGTGAAATAACAGAAAAGTGGCAACAAAAGCTGAGTTGGTTTTAGAAGCTGCTGTAGTGTGGGTGTGCTGTGTGCCTTTAAGCACCTCAATTAACTGCTAATTGGGCTCAAACTCTCCACTAATCAGGCACACATCCCTGTCCTGGCTCTTTCATCCCTCATGGTGAATTGCTTCAGATGAAAAAGATAGAATTCAGGGGGACAAGGACTTTGCCTCCATGCCCTCTGTTCCCAGGCACATATCTCATGCTCTGGATGAGACAAGACCTCATGATCCCTTTCCCTGTTGCTCCCAGCACACCCAACACCTACGTACACCTTAATGCCTCCTAAAAAGCCAAAACAAAGCAGCAGTATGGGGCCCAACCCAGGCTGTCCCCTCTGCCATAACCACAATCCAGCCCACAAAACTGCTTTTATCTTGGCCAAACAGCTCCAAAATATTCCATCTGTCTACTTACCTATCCACTTATCTACATCTCTCCCTCCATCCATCCATCCATCCATGCCCACCTTTTGCCAAGAGACAGAGTTGTTAAGTCCCCACGTGGGCTCCCACCACTCTCCACCACAAGCCCACTGTGTTCCTGTGCAGCCCCTTGCTGCTGGCTGGGTTTGGCAATCAGGTAGGCTGAGTAAATGGTGCTGTGGCAAGTTCTGGGGGCCTCTGGCTTTCCTCGTCTTACCTGTGTCCCTACAGCTGCAGGGGTTAGGGTCATTTCTTATCTAGGCTTCACCAGGAGTGATAAACTGGACCTCCCTACACGTATCTCAGCAGCAAGGGCTGACCAGCAGTAAGGAAGGTTCTGTGACCCTGTGCCTTGTGTCTCATTTATTTCAGACTCAGGTGACTCTGGGTACATTGGATTGGGTGTATTTGGGTGACAATGCACTTGTAGCAGTGCAGGGTGAGTGTGCTCACTCAGTCCCTGCTCCAGGCTGCGTTTCTGCTCCAGCAGCAATTCCCCCTCACAGGACATCCCACCACCACCACCTGCCAGGCTGACGAAAAGCTCTCACAGGTCTGCTCAGAGTCTATTGCCAGAGTCTGCTTGGAGTGCTCCTGAGGGCCTGAAGGAGTTAACATGAAATTTCTTTCATCTCTTGAGTCTTTCACAGAGCTTTCTGCCACATTTCTCTCTGAATCCCTTAAGCATTTCCCTGGTTCACAACACCCCCCACCATCCTCTGTTACACAAATGACAGTACCACTATTACCAACCCTTCCATTTTAACAAATAGGAAATCCTCATGAGGGTGAAGGTGAGGGTGTCCTGTCTCAAAGATTACTTTTATTGCAGCTATTTACAACACTACTGGCCAAATTTATCAGGAAATTAGCCTATTAATTTCTTCATGGTAGGTTTTCATTCTTTTCTGTGCTTGACTGCATTTGCGAAGTCAATAAAATAAATCCAGCACCTGATGTCTGTTATAACAGAAGAGGAATGAGTATTGTAGAAAGATGGATCTTCTCATCTGGACATCAAAGGCAGGGTCAGGTGAATCATGCTCCAAAAAGTGCTTATTTCTCTCCATTAATGACCAGTTCAAGACACGTCTAGACTACCCAGCAGTAGATGTCTATCCTAGAAACACCTAAGGTGAGATAAATCCTAACATGATACCTCTGCAGAGGAGCTTAATTGCACCAGAGAACTCAGGGAAGCTGAAGGATCATTTTTTTCAGCAGATATTCATTGAGACTCTAAAGGTAAATGGTTGCATTCAGTCACCAAAGCTTAAAGCCTTAACAGGGAAATATGTTCCTGGTTGTTAAAAAATCAAAGGTTTGATGCTGCGGTCAAGACAAATTACTTGTAAAAACTCAGGTGGTCATTAGCGTGGTGCAACTGCACTGGTTATCTGCACTACGGTTCCATCCAGTACAGAGAAGCGTGAAAATCAATTGCTCACCACCCGTATTTATATTATAGTCTAATTACTTACATTTTTTTACCTGGACAGGAAAGAACTGATAGAGTAGGAAAAGAATAAACAGCTGCTTGGTGTTGCTCTGCAGAGAGAGAAGTGGAATGGAAGAAAGGAACACTACAGCAAACTGAATTACCTTTCACTCCTCTTTATTTCTTCTATGTTGTCACTCATATTCGATCTTGCAGCAACCCTGAATAATAGCTGTTAAAAACCAACATCATTTAATCAATTCTGTTGTTTAGAGGCCACTTTGGTTTACATCTGCTGGACTTACTTGTAAAAACAGGAGCTCCTACATCCTTCTAAGCTGAAGAGACCTTGTTTCTCAAGAACAGGAGAGAGTGATCTGTATGATGAGATTGGCTTCCAAGATTAATTTTTTGTGCTTTTTACTTTGCGAAAATGTAAAGAAAAAAAGAAAAAAGTAAATGCTTAAGTCTTACAGGTTGTGACTTCTTTAGGAACACTTTAAGGAAGAGAAAGGAATGCTAGAAGTCAGCGGACCATTAAAAATAAGTTCTAAATAATGTGCACTAGGAAAATATTTGGGCAGAGCATCAAGGGGAAAAGGATTCAGTGCTGGACTAGGACCCATCAAGCAGGAGGGATGGATCTTTCCCCCACCTTGGGAATCATCAAAACATCAAAGAATGTTTGAGGGAGGGATGAGTAAATGGTTACAAATGCTGTTCTTGGCCTTTGCCAAGCATGGAAGGTGGAGAGCTCTCTGTTCTGGTGTCCCACCAGTCATGAGCTTCTCCTCCTCCTCTTAAAGCACAAGGTGTCTCAAAGCTGTTAGAGAGTCATTAGAAGGGGAAGGTCAAGCCTCCAAACTCAAAAAGATCACCCCAGGAAATTAATTTAGGATGCTCTCTTCAGATACTGAGTTCCTTTTTCTTTTTCTTTTTTTCTGTGGATAGAGGAGCTGAGCAATCCAAGAGGTGTTTGTTGGATTGCTTTGGTCTAACAAAAGCCCTGTGCCTTGAATAATGAACTCATGCTGAATGTCAAAACTACACAAACAGCTGAATTTTTACTCCAGCCCAGAAGGTGGGTGAGAGGCTCCAAACCCAGGGGACTTTGTGGCACGCCTCTGAAAGCCGAATGTACGGGGTGTGCAGGGACAGCAGGGCTACATCTGCACTGCTCTGCAGCCACCACTGTGGGCACATCCCAACGAGGATATAGAGAGACAAGGGCATGATAAGCAATTCTTCCTTTCATTTCAGTGCAGCACATCCAGAAAAACACCACCTAAAATAACTTCAAGGTTAACCACGGGGAAAAAACCACACCGTGGTTCTGCCTCACATTGCAAAGATTAGCGTTCTGTTCAAAATACTCTCTAATGTAAGAATGAGGTCTAAAATATTATTATTAGCCTGTAGGCATGTCAATTCATATAAAAACTCAAAAATGTATATATTTCTGTAATGAAGATACTTTTTTTCTCTTAATAATGCATATTATACACCCACCTCTCCCACTGAATCCACTGTAAGAAAGAACCCAACTGGAGATCGTCCTTTTGCATTGCCAAGTGTGGTGAATGAAATTCAAATGACAGGGAAAATTATAGTGACCTATCCCTACCTTCATTCCCATTAAGTTTTGTAGGGGTTAATGCACAGAAGAAAAAAGGTAGCTCTGTTCATCAGATTCTGTTTCAGATAATGTTAGATGGGACATCAGTGTCCTGGGAAAGGTGGGGAACTGAAAAAAGGGTGAGCAAATTAAAAAAAAAATTAAAAGAAGGTAAAAAAAAGGAAAAGAGAAAAAAAAATCAAACTGACAACTAGTTTGTACAAATACAATAGTGTGAAAACTTTCCAGTTTGGTTCCCAGACAGCAAAAATTTGTATGGCTGGCACTTGGGTACATTAAACTGCAGAAAATATCCATGATAGCCTATTAAATTTTCACAAGGCTGAGGTGTTTCTCACTGATGCTAGATCTGAACTTTTTATCATTGCAGTATTAGTCTCCTAAATGTCAATTAACACACCTAGGATTATCACACACCATCTCCTTCAGTCTGGCTGTGGGGAGGAAAACTGCAATTCCCCTTCATGCTTCAGCTCTATTGCAGAGTTTAAAACCAGTATTTGAGATTTTGGGCAGCCTGGCAAGATTCCCTCCCTGTGACTTGCAGAAATAATGCATTTAGTGAAGGCAGATGCTGTTTTTTTCACACTCCTTCTAATAGAAACACAATAGATTTTGATATGAACAGCAATGCCCTCTAGAAACACCAAGGACATGATTCAGCTGGCTAAACATGAGGATCTACTATCATTTGAGACAGCCTCTGTTTAGATGGTTTGAAGTGAGCCCAGCCAGGCTGTGAGCAGTGCTTTGGGAGAGTTAAGCTGGAGACGTAAGAAATATTGCTGTCTTCTTCCTTACTCTCGTGCTGAGTCATTAAGGTTTATTATATTCTCTGTTTGCATAGCAAACATGAACAAGTCACACAGGTAGCTTGAGCACTTGCAAGTTATGAAGGCTAAAACATAAATATCCTTTCCCCCTCTGGGATTGTTTATTTTCCTAGACTCTGAACATCTGAGAAGCACAGCTCAATCACACGGGTATCTATTATTTCTCTAGTAGCCTTTTAATTAATATCAGTGTCATAACACCTCTGGTCCTTAGAATGCGCTATGCCTATGGCTAATTGAAAAAAAAAGATAGCTTTCAATAGGACAAATAATAGTGAAATGAGCAGGGTACATGATAAAATGTTTCCTTTGTCATTCACTTAAGCAAAAGTAATCAAAACACTTCACTATGCTAATAAACTACAAAATTATTCATTGAGATGGCTTGTTCCTTCATCATGTCATAGTCTCAAAGGGTTTGTCACCAGAGCTTCCACACAGATTTTCAGTATTTTTTGCATATGTAAAGAAGTCTTAAGGGAAAACAGCACAGAAGCTCAGGCCCTACAAAAGGCCTTGTCAGATGGGTAAGAGCTGTGAACTTAATACATTTCAAGCATGCCAGCATAGAATAATGTTTCCAAGTGTGCCTTGTTTTCCTTCCTGTACTCAAAAACTCATTCTCAGAAAGCTATTTTTAAGAGTTGTGTGTTTAAACTGAAGAATTATTTTACCATCTATGTGCAATAGCCTCATACTCCCTATTTGTAAAAAGCTACACAGAACTGGAGGCTGTAGAGCTCGTTCTCCAAGTGCTCAGGTGGCTGCCCAGAGGGCTTCACTTGCTGTGCTCTCTGGTACTGTAGAAAATCTGTGTTAGGTGAAACACGAGGTCGAAGCAAGGCGCAACGTTTAAGATTGTTTCTTTGTTCCCCTTCCACTAAATTAGAGAATGTCACACAAATCTCTTTACATTCATTCTATAGCTAATGAGCTAATAAAAGTTGTGTGATTTTCATGCTGCAGAGCTGGCAAGTTCAAGCCACTTTCACTGGTAATTCTTGCTCTGAACAAGATACTCTAACCCAGCATGTCTGCAGCTGCAAAGCATCCTCAGCGTGCAGCTCCCAAACACATGGTGGGGTTACCTCTGCTCACTGCATGCATTTTAGGAGATGGGCTACAGTATCTCTGCCCCTCTTCACCTGTTTCCTTCAGGAATACCCACGGAGAGAGACTTTAAAGGGATTCCTCTGGGTCTGTGAGTCTGCAGGAGGTGTTACAGCAGGACAGTAACAGTGCAGAGCTTCCCACAGGACCTTCCCTGGAGCAGTCACCTTCCCAAGTGGCTCCTGCAGCTCATGCTGTGCTCTCTGCTGCTCCAACACCACCGAGCCACCCAAACTGCACTGAGACTGAGTTCTTGTCATGGGTGTGGAGGCATTTGCTGAAATTCAATATAGTAACCCTTGGTCAGTTTACTGGGACATGAAGTTCTTGGAAGTGAAGGACCTATCAGTGTTATTTTCCTGGCAAAATGTTTTAATTAAAGAAAGCCATTTAGTTCCTACTTAATTATTATTTCTGGGATTGCTACCAGAGTTAGACATTTAAATTGTAAATGCCAAGCATTTTGTCTATCCTGCTCAGCCTAATAAAACCTATTTATGACTTCTACCCACAAACCATCCCAATTATTACAACGCCAGATCTTCAAAGGGGCTGGGTTGATGTAGTTTACAAAGAGATGAAGAATCTGTGTGGCTCTGGCACTGGAGTCTTTTGTGGTGGATCATCAAAGGCCACATTCTGTGCAGGTGACTCAAGAACAGTCTTTACAGACCAGGCATGTCAGATTCTAAGGAAAACAGAAATAAACAGAAATATAAGACCACTTCCCATAAAAAGTTAGCTACAGCCTGCCTTGGCGCTGGTTTCATGCTTGTGTCCTGACTGCCAGCACTGCCAGAAGCTGCATTTTCACAGTCCTGTGCCACAGCCTAACGGAACAAGAGCACCACTGACCACTCCAAAAGGAAGTGATCTGAAAACCTTGTTTCTCTGTAAGCAAAAATTGAGATCTATCCCAGCACACACTGTGAGGAGGAATGCCTTGGCCTTTAAGCACTAAGTCGTCTGGAAGAGTAGTGGTGGACAGATGGCTCAGACGAAATTTCAAACAACCTGAGGCAAGACATCACGGTGCACTTCAAGACACCCACTGGGAGGGCTGCTCTAAATTGTGGTTCTTCTCTAAACCTCTTGCAGATGCTAAAATTACAAAGCAGGCTTGAGATCTTGGATCCCTGCAGTGATGTCCAAGTTCAGTTATCAGTACCAAAGGGTTCAAAACTTTCCTGTTCCTTAATTACGGGAAGCAGAAAGACAGAGACTTCTTTATAGCAACTCCATACTTTCTGAATTGAGCCTTTTCCGTGCAGGTTTCCTTTAGCCTCTGTTTTATCTGCTGAATTCTGTCATATCACTAGTTTTTGGTGAAGAGAATCCACATTTTTTCAACTGCCTATCAAGAAGTGTTTTCAAAATTGACTTTCGGTCCAATGGCTTTATGAACCAGGCAATTTGATGGCTTACTTTCCCATTTCTCCAAGGCAGGAAAAGGAAATAGCTGAAGATTAACACTTAGCCTACAATGTGAGGTTCATGTAGGCAGCAAAATTATTTCAATTCCACAGTCTCCTCCCTATGACTAATGTGTTTAACTGCACCATAAACAGGACAATGCTTCAAGCTGGCAGATTTGGAAATAAAATAAAAATACCACAACTATAAAAAGAGACTGCTGTTGCTGAGGATGAATGTCCTTGGAGTAAGAAGTAAAAAATGTTATTGGCAATTGTTAGGTACAAAAGTATCAATGACCAAAAAAAGCAGGAGGTAGAGTGGGATGGGGAGTGAATAACACCTGCTGCTAAGATAATTTATTGAAATAACTGAAATATGAGGAAACTAGAAATTACTTTTAAGGCCAAGACATCACATCAATGCCCACATAGTTTAAATGGCCACCCCTGAGTCAGAAGATGATGGAGGGGAAGCAGGGGCAAGAAAGCACATTCCTGGCTCTGTACCACCAGTGTGGAGCATGAAGAAGGACATGGAGGATCCATAATGCAGGAGCAATGAGAAAAGTGAAAAGCCTTCCAGCCCAAGGGCAAAAGGCATATATTTCACTGGGGTGTACCTATGGCAAAGACATATTTAGAAACACTAAGTGTTACCTGGATTGAAGATAAGACAGAGTCCAGGCTTTTCTGTGGGATGCAGTAACTTGGAGGCTGGACAGTCCTGCTCTTTTGCTCTTTTCAACTTTTTTTTTTTTTTTTTGGTCTCTCTCTCTTTCAGAGCAAATATTGATTAGTTCAAATGCAGTGGCCAGCCCCAAGAGGGAGCACAGAAAGCTCCTCAGCAGAACATCCTGTAATCTGGTGATTTGTGCATTCCTGCAGGTGGTGGATGTTGAAAGCCTTTCAGAGAGAAAGGTTTCCAACACTTTGCAGATAAAAGGACAGGAGCAGCAGCAATGTCTATCGTTCTGACTGCCTTTTGAAGGAAGGAACAGCCTCCTCAGTGTTAGAACAAAAAGCCATGGATATCAGTCACAAGAAAGTGAATTCCAGAAGTTGGCACTTAAACTCCAGAGGGGCAGAATCCATCACTTCCCTGTGCACAAGTTTGGATATTCAGAGGACTGGCAAACAAGGACAGGTCTTAGGCATCTTGTGGAGTGCTGAGTGTATACCTTATCCTAAAAATGCTGTGTGACACCAACAGTCTGACAGCTCCTGCTACTGCTGTCAGGCTGAGTAATCCTCATACTAGCAGCTGATGAAAAGAGGGGTCAGAAGTTCATTTGACCCAAGCTGGACTTACAGATAAGCAAAGATAAACTGCCCAGCTCAGCGGATCACTGCTCCCTGCGTGGCAAGGATGGACATCAAGAACATGAGCAGGAAATGGAGGGTGGGGCTGGGGTGGGCTGGGATACACAAACACACTTTATGGCCAACCTCAAGGGTAAGATGCACTTATTACACAAAAGCCAACACATTCCTGATCATGCCTGCCAAGTGCTGATGGCTTTCAAAGGATCCATGCTCACACTTACCTTTGCCTAAGCCACACGTGTGGTTTTGCTATTTTCAAGCTCCCAAATGAACTGACAGCAATAGCTCTGAAAAGAGTCTTCAGTCAGAAAATATCAATGTGTAGATGCCTCACAGTGATGAGCTCTATCAAACGCACCAGAAGGAATATTTGGGACTATGAGCCTTTATGCCCATTTTGTGATTTGAGCTTGCAGGTTGCAGAGGCATGTCTTCCTCAAAATTAAAGCAGAGGGAAAAATGACCTCTAAAGTCAAAACTGTGTACCTTAAACATATTATGATATGTGGAAATAATATTTTAAGAAATTCAGGTGTTTCCCAACATGGAAAGAAAGCCAGTAATTTCTGATGGAAGGCTGATGAATACAAACTTTGGTCAGTCTTACGGAGCTGTCTGCAAATCAACCCGGGAACTGTTTTCTGTCTTATGACTTACTGATTTTGTAACTTGTTTCAGAGAAAAGACCCTAATTTGTACATCGCTGTGTTTAAACAACCATAGAGTTATGTATATGTCATATACATGTATATTCATATGTTACATATAAAAAGGATGACCCTGGGTAAGGGAATGTATCAAAACCTCAACCAGCTGAGAAGCAAGTCATAGACAAAGATAGAGATAAAAGTTCCCAGTGCAAGTACCTGTGAGTTTCAACTCACCTGGCTGAAGGTGCCTCCTTGAGAATTTGGGAGAGGAGTTCTGTCACCAGTCCTCAGCCAGTGATCACCAACTCTGTGCAGAGCTTTTGGATCAAGATGTGCCTCATCGCCAAGGTCCCAAGAAAGCTTGCTCAGCAACACATTGATGCAGTTGTTCCTGTAGCATGTTATCCATTAGGAATTGGCAATGAACAGTCACTGGCAAGTAGGAAGATACGTGGGGAAACAACAAAGTCTAGAGAGTTTGAACCCTACTATTTTTTGCTTGATCAAAAGATTAAGATCCTTTAAAGATAAAGGGCAGGTCAGAACTTAACTATTTTGTTTCAGTATGAAGAAAAATCCATCTGCACTAGTTGAGACAGACTTCATCAGAAAACTCCAGTTTTCTCTGTCCCAGTAAAACTCCAGTGATTAAAAAACACCATTATGGGCTCTTTCTCTGAGGCAAGTAAGAACCTGGCACTGTCATCCAGGCAGACTGCAGAGGTGGACCAGGTGGGATGCTAGCTGGGAATGACCCAGCAGAAAAGCAGAGTGCTTCACCTCTGCTATTGGTGGCTACTTAGAGAATAATTGAGGTTGGTAAGGATCTCTGGTGGTCCCTTCTACTCCTGTCCCCAAGGGCCAGCTTCAAAGAGAGGAATGGCAGGGAGCTTTATTTCCTCTTACACAGTACAGAGTCTGCCCAGAACTAGTAACACACATGGTACTGGAACCACCTTCATTTTGCACTGGGGATGTAAACTGGGAGTCTGATTTGCTGGTGTCATTGAGAGCCAATTCTCTTGCTGTATGTGCCGTTCTCTGAAGGCAGAACTGGGGTTGGAAAGGATCCCAGTGGGCTGCTCAGGCTCTGCCCCTGGCCTGAAGAAGGATCAAAGAAGCATAAGTATATTGTGACATGTATTTGTCAATCCTGTTCTAGAAATGCATAGTAATAAATTAACTAAAAGCTCTATTCAAGTCCATCCAAATGTTCAATTTTCACTAGCATTCTTTTGAAAGACTTGTTTAACATCTTCCCTAGTTATACCTTGCTGAAATGGAAGCCCCTCTCTTCTCATTCTATCTCCAGGGGACCTATGGGGCCTATGCCACCTTTATGACAGCCTGTCTCATACTGGATGAATCCTTTTAGATTTCTCCTCAGTCATCTCAAGGTTAAACGACTTAAATTCTTGCAGCCTTTCCTCACAGGTGATATTGTCTATAGCTCTGATCACTCTCATTGCTCTCCTACGGATTCCTGTTGCTCCATCTATTTTCTGAAACTCACTTCTGAAAATTGGGCAGGGCATTCAACTGAGACCTTGTTGGGGCTGAAGCGAGTGGAGGGATTGGTTACACCACTTTTGATCATTCTACAAACACCTTCAAATCCCCAGGCCTTTTCCTGAAATTGATACCTAACTAGCTGTTCCCCATATTTTGGGAAATAAGTTGCCTACATTTGGGTAGATAACTGGTTTTGTTTTTGTGTGAAGCTTTGTATTCATCCTCTCTTCTTTATATTCATCTTATACTATTATTGCATTGTGTTAAAATGCTTTTGAATTATAAACCTGTTGGCCAGAAGGATTTAAAGCAAGATTTCAATTCTACAAAAGCAATATAAACAGGGTTCAAGAGCTTCCCAGGAAAGAAAGATATGACTCATTGTCAGAAAAATATTTGGTTTGTTGTACAATGATAAATGTCTGCCCAGAATGGAGATGTACGATGAATTAAAGAGGTGATTATTAACCTGATTGCCAGGGAATGGAAGGTGTTAAGGGATATGGATAATGTCAGGAGAAGGTTAAAGTTTAGGGTAAGAATGAGAAGAAGTGAAAGGACTAAAATAAATTCAGCCCCAAAAGAAAAATCAAATCTATCACAAGCCATAGTATCAGAAGCAGCCAGAGAGTTTGACTACAGCCCAACTTAGAAGACTTTTTTAACCTCATTTAGAAGACTTTTTTAACCTCATCTGAGACCCACAGAGGCCCCAAGGGAAGATGTTGACTTCTCCCAGCTCATATGCTACAAAAGCTCGTTATATTTAAAGGAAAACCTCCCTGGGAAGCTTATTTAATTTAACATCACAGTTCAAGTGAATGGATGGGAAGATAAACAGAGATGGGGATTGCTGGCAGGCGAGTAGGGTGGCTCGGCTTTCAAACTGCTGCAGAATTTATTCATTGTGAAGAAATGAAGTTCTTATAGGTGTCTTTCACATGCAGTTTGAAATCAGTCATCAGCCTGAACCAGCTCTGGGGCATAGCTTAGAGTTAAAAAGATACAGAAAAAAAATCTGGCAGAAGTCCTGAGGACACTTGTCTTCTTCACCTAACCAGATACCAATAAGACATTTAGGATAAATCAGCAATTAACTAATTTCTGGACTCAGCTGGATGTGGACTAATGGATCAGTGCAAAGAGGCCAAGTAACCCAGAGAGATATTTAATTTTGTCTCAGCCAATTCTGTAGAGAAAGGCAGTGTAGCAAGCAGCAGCCACTTGTGGGGAGGATGGAGGTTGATTCTCAGGAGCCTGTAGATACAGTTCTCTACTTAACACACAAATTGGAAAATGGGATTGTAATCTGATGCATGACACTTTTGAATAATTAGATGTGACAAATTCAGCGTGCACAGCAGATGAAGCTGCCAAAAAATGTAGTGGGGGGGGGACCAGAGAGGATTTCTACAGTCAATTTTTGATAGTGTGGAAAAATTGATCATGAAATGAACAACTACAGTAAAAATATAGTTAGCCAGAGAACAGTCTCCAAAATGCCATAAATGCATAAACATCATGCCAAATGGCAGAGGGAAGTGAACTGAGGGTACAAAGATTAAACGTAAAAAGACAAGCAAGTCTTCTTTTTAACTTGTGGATAATTAATAGATTTTATTAGAAATAATAACAGTATCTATGAAGTGCAGGGAAAAGGTTGGCAGTGGATTAAATTATCAGTGTTGAGAAGCAAAAGTTGAGGAAGAAAGAAGCTAAAAATTGTTCAAATAATTAGCCTTGAATGGAGAAGGTGACAAGGAAAAGTGCACAAAAAATGTGCAAATGTTGGCTAGAAGCTGGACCTCCACAATTCAAAACACAAGCAGAGAGGGTAAAAAATTGCATGGACTTACAGTAGATAATAACAACATGCTTGATAACAAAAAAGGGACTTCCAGAAACAGGTGGTAGAAGTGCACTTCAAATATGTCTCAAGAGAACCAGCTGACAGTGGCTGCTGTCTCCAGTAGAGATGAGCTGATTATTAGGCTGGGGATGTTTCCCAGCAAGGCAAAGACAGGACATGGTTAAAACTTATTTTAAACCCAGAGAAGCACTCTCTACTAAAACTACTGCAGAATGGCAGAAAAAAATTATTCCTTTCCACTCCCTGAATGTTTCTGACAACGTGCTAATACCAAAAGGAAGTATGCCAGCCAAAAGTGAGCCTGTGAGCCAGGGAATATAGTAAATGCTGGCACAGAATGAGGCAACACAGGTGGGAAGGAGGAATGCAATCCCAAAACATTTCTGGGCCTTCTTCTGGGATGGCACTATCTACTTTAATGCGGTGCAGCAGAATGTTTGAAGGGATTTTCTGGTTTGTCTTCCACCCAGGTGATTGCTGTTGTCTAACTGAGGAATGACACAGGACCAAAATTCAGGTTGGATGGGACCTCAGGAGGCCTCCAGTCCAACCTCCTGCTCAAAGTAGGGTGAGCTATGAGGTCAAAAAGAGGTTTCTCAGGGATTTGTCCAGTCTAATCTTCTAATGGTGAAGCAAGAAAAGATGTTTTAGGCCACTGAGGAAATATATCAAAAAACAAGAATACAACCTTGAACCCATTATTTGGCCTCCTTTTAAAATCAGATTAAACAAGAAATGAGAGGAACAGATTTTGTCGACTTCAAAAAAATAAAATTAGTTTATTTTTAAGGGTTTTTTCTTAATCATTTACATGAACAAATGATGTCCTGGGTGCTCTAGCAGATTCAATCTCTTAATCTACACTCATTTTCCAAAAACTGAGACGTTTTCCCCCCTTCCCATTTAAAATGTCCTGCTCACATGAACTCTGAGGCCATGTTTGAGCTATGGTTGTTATCAAGTTGGACCAACATTGAAGATCAGAGTCCTGCTGTCCCACAGTGGTATGAGGACATTACAAGATTTGCAAGCAGGGAAGTATTGGCATTGCCATCCATGCAAACACCAGCAAACAGCTGAGCTGTTCCATTTCCCACAGACATTGAGTTAAAGTATTTTCAAATAGTGCTCTTTTGCCACTACTTCATATGGCAAACAAAGAGATTTACAGATGATCTAAGGGAAGAGTCAGGCCATCGAAGACACGCCTGAAATCAAACGCAGGCACAAATCAGTTCAAAAGGGGCTATTACTGTGTTCAGAGAATCAATTAATGAAACTCCTGCTCACAAAGGATATCTGAAACTAAGTACAACCAGCTATTTCCCTCTCCTCATCTATTCTGTGATTTCCCATGCTCATTGATCAGTCCTTCTGTGGGGTTCTGCAATTCCAAGAGAAGTTTTTGTTTCTTGCTCTCCCAGTACCTCTTCGTAGGTTGTGAGGAAAAGCAAATCATTTTAGAGATCAAGTCAAGAGCTTTGAGGGTGGAAACGTGCTCTTATGATTGTTCCTGCTCAAGCCTAACCATGTTTTAAAGTCCCTTTCACGCAGAACCAAAATAACCTGACAAGTTGGTTATTTATTATAATAAAGGTCTTGAGTTCCATGGTGTGAAATTATTGTGCCACCCAAAGGAATTCGAGGCAGTCATCAAATACTGAATATTTTCACCTGTATTTATTTGGGAGGAAATCTGTGGTCAGGACTGGCCTTGCTTCCCTATAATGGCTCTTTAGATTCAGACCTCAACTAAGGTTTGGAAAAACTGCACTGCCCAGATTTTATGATTATACATAGATCAGCACACAAGCGTGGTAAAACTGATGCCTTGTCCAGAGGATGTCGTTGAGAAATGAATTGCAAACACTACTCTCTCTCAAGAGGAGAAAGCTTCTCAGTTTCTTTACTGGAGAACCTGGAGCACTGGAATGATATCCCAAGTTCATAGTATGTATCCTGCAAGTTGGGAGGACACAGACTTCACCAAGTCTTGAGACTTGGTCAGCAACAATCCTCCAAAATTTGCCAGTTTGCCTTTTGCCCTCATACTAGTGTACACAGAATGAGGCCTTGGACATGTGTGATAAAGTGGTGCTTTATCGCTTGGCCCTCTTCCTTTTATTAGCTGATTCTTTGGGAATTTAAAACCATGAAGAAACTGTGACACAAGGAGAATAAAATATTAACTTTGCCTGCTTGTATGACAACCTACACAAAGTGCACATGTCTGGGGAACTGTGACTGACAGTCTTTTGTGAAGGGTTGTGTTTGAAAATTTGTTCTTTATGGTGACCTCTGCATATCTTGCTTCATATTTGAACAGATGTCAATTCATACAAGTGGATTGAGGCTCTTGTTTTTCTTAAGCGTGTTTTTGGGTTTTGTTAGGCTGAAGGGTATTGCTAGTGCTGTTTGGGGCTTGAAAAAATGCACCATCTATCTCATCGTAAAGTATGCATCCTAAGAAAAATACACAAGGTGAAAGTCAGCTGTGAATGTACAAAAAAAATGATGATTTCCTCCATACAGTAGGAAGGTTAGCAATGTAGCCTTAGAGAAACAGGGCTTAATTAGTAGAGGCCTCCCAAAACCAGAAGATCTTCAAGAGGAGTGAAAGAGATGAGACAGTAGAACATTTCACACTTACTCAAAGCCACTGCAAACACAGAGGGCTTGAAAATAGCAAAAAGCAGAAGAAAACTTGCGCAACCTCTTGTCTGCTGGAGAGGTGGGATCAGGGCCCCTGCTCACGGGACCTGGCACGGTGTCACAGCCATGCAGGCTGGACCCCCTGACCAAAGCACTGACCCCAATCATTACGCAGAAGGTTCTGACTTTGCTTACATGATCAATGCCAATTTTATAAGAGTCAATTTTTAGAAACTACTGACTCACTTCAGCTGACAGGTTATGTATGATGAATAAGCAACATAAGAAAACAATGTTTAATAGTTTAATGGCTTCAAGTGCAAAGTAAAATTATTTAATTATGCAAATTAAAAATGCTGCTAAGTCTTTACAACCATACAGTTCTAGAATTTAAATTGTATTACTGTGATCATCTGGTGTCTAATGCTGAAACATATTGAACAACTCTCAAAAGTTTTGTGCTTGACTGCAACTTCTGAAAAATTAGTAGACTTTGAGGACAATTTCATATTCCATAAGCACAGAAACAGAATTTGTAAAACAGTAATGTTATGAAACAAATCTCATTTGAAGAATAAACTCCACAGAAACACAAACTATTAATAAAAAATACAAACATTGAAGTAAAAGCCTGAATCCTAAGAAGTATAAGGCTGAGTCCTAAAATTTATCTAAACAGTATTTAGCATTACATTAGTAATAAAAATACTAGATTAGGCAAAATTGTAATATTTCCTCAAAAATATGCTAAGGCTACTGTGCAAATTCAGTTTGAAAGTAAACGAATTGACAACAATCTCCTTATTTTTAATACATTTAGGCTTCTAGTTTTGTTTACCTGTTTTGCCCCAAAATTCTAGATAAAAATTAAGTTCATTAACTCTTTTTCTAAGTCTGAGGAATGGGACATTTAATATGTGCTGAACACCAAGCAGCAATGTTCTACTCACAAAACACAAAATAAGCTGAGCACAACAGTTAAGCATCTGATACAGTTTCAACACTGCCAGCTTATAAGTATTTTTACACAAGCACTTCACAAAATACTTAACATTAAAGTCTAAACATCTGTGTAACTCAAATAAATTTGTGATGCTCCAAAAGGGTTAATACTGTCTTGTTTCATTTCTTACATGTAGTAATTTAGCTGTGAACAAAAGCAGCTCCCCGCTGGTTACCTTGGCTAAAGGAAACACAATGAACTGGTAAAAACCAGTTTTATCTCACTGCTGTTGCCTAGGGCTACAGACAAAATGAAGTAAAAAAATTCACATGCAGAGTATTAGGTGCTTATGAAAGATCCAGCAGCGCTGTTGCCTAGTGATTCAGTGAGGAATCAGCACAGGCCAATGAGGTGTTTGGGTACTGAATAACATCCCCGATGACTGCTTTACATCTCCTGCAATTCTGTCATACACCCCCATGATTTCCCAGTGGTGAGAATCACTTTCAAGGGAACCTGCCAGGAAAAAAAAAAAATTAAACAAATAAACACATCACATATAGCAAGATTACTATTTTTACTTTTCCCTTTGGATGTTGATGCTGCTCTAGATTACATGCCTATCCAATATGAAATGTTCTTCATTCCTATTAATACTCAATTATTTCTACAATTCTGATAAAAACACCTTAACAATTTAAACTAACCTTTAGTTTTCAAATGCAAATATATGTTACTGAATTGCAAGGAATACACTACAGCAAAATTCATCTTATCATGCTTTTCAAAAGAGCTGCAAATGATGATTTTGGTATTTATCATCAGCAACTTTGTCGTTGCAAAAATGCAAAAAGGTACTAGGGCTTTTTTACCCCCCACTTTTCAAATTCTGGGGTATTTTTATTGTTGCTTTTGTTTAATTTCAGTTTGTTTTGCAGTTCCTTGTGCTCTTGTACACAGTAGATTTGTTGACATGAAAGCTGCCTCATTACCATGGACTATATTTTGGGAAAAAAAAAAGCTACTTCAAAGATAAAGCATCCTTTACCTCAAAGACGAAAAAGAGATCTCTCCCCATTAAGACTATATGTGTGCTCTACTTTAGTGACATTTTGTCTCCACATTAAAAAATAATATTCATATTAACAGAGCACATAATACATATTTAGCTGAAGTAAGTCTGCTGAAGGAGAGCTGGAACATTTTACAAAAATCTTTTCATCTTCAACATCTCTAATCCTAAAAGACATATTCCTGTATAGAAGGGTAAACAACATGAACAAAAAATACAGACTTTTTTATTAAAAGATCACTCTCAATTTCTTCTCTGAGATCAAACTTTGTTTTCTATCTGGCCTTTGTCATTGATCTCTTTTTGATGCTTCAGAGGAAGATGAAGCAACTTCATGATGGATGTCGTCTAACGTGCTGTATGAACAAAAGTATGTCAGGACTCCTACAGTAATTTGCTTAGGAAAAGGAGACCAAACAAGGGTAATGAAATGTGTATCTCCAAATAGTTCTACTGCCTACTAAAAAGTTCTAATCTTTGAAAGCCTCAGAGAACTACTTATTGTCCAAGAATGTTTCTTTTCACCTATTAAAGCGCAGTTGGTGTTTAACAGAGAATTACTGTTCTCATGGGAATGACATATTGAATCCATTTGTTTAATGCATCGAGATGGATTTGTCAGTGTGTGACAGTAAAACACCTTAGACAGAGCTGAATAAGATGGTATGCCCCATTTGTCCACAGGACGTTGAAACCTTCTGCCACTTAATAGTTAGTCTGAAATATGTAACACTAAAATTATATTCTACCCATGTAACCATGAACACTCCCAGTAACCATGTAAACATTTCTTAGAAACCTACTACAGTGTTCATGTTTCTTGCATGACCATGACTTCCTCAAAGTATGAATGTTGTTACCTGTGAAAAAGACACCAAGAAGTCCCTAAAACTATCTAAAAAGGACTATAGTGTTGCTATTCACCTTATATGCCACCAATATACCATATTTGATTATTTTTATGAACCTTATAGCAGCATGAATGCCAGGTATCTAACACAGTAATTAAAAATATTTAAATGTAATATATCTTGAAAAACACTCTCGCTTCTTTTTTTTTTTCCCAAGGAATTTGCAACAAGAGAAGATAGGCAAGTACAGGTGCACAATGTAAGCAACCTACAGAAATGCAGTTTGCAAAGCTTAGGGGTATGAGTGCAGTATGTCCAAAAAGTCTCACTGGACCATATTTGGTAAACAGGAATGTAAAATCTTACAAGGCTTAAATGAACAGTGAGGGGGGAAATTCAGTATGGGAAGGAGAAAGAGTAATTTAGATCTTGGATACCCTTCATTATCCTTTCTCAATTTTTGTGGGAAGGATGGGCTCCCTAATGACCTAGAAAAGGTCTTGTAACTGCAAGATCTTCAGAGAAAGCCTCACAAAGTGGCTGGAATGCTGCAATAGATACAGAAGATCTGGAGGAAAGAACACAACACAAATTATCTAGTACTTTTCTTTTTCAACTGTTTCCATTGGTGCAAGTCTGTATGTTGCAACCATTTCTGAAATAATTAGAATAAAGTTTTTCTGTCCCTGAATCTTGTTGAGTATTACTGCTGAGTGAGTGACCTGGCAACACCAAGTACTCCATTTGTCAGGAAACTGGAAACCCTTGGGCTGATGCTCACTAAAGTTTTGGGATTCCCAAGAGCTTTAGTCTTTTACCAAGCAACAAAAGCTGGGCAGTAGGCTACAGTGATGGATACCACTTTTGTAACGTATATTTTATAATGTAATTCCAGCTAGGTCCAATACATAGATAGCTGTGTAGTTATCTGCTCGCTTTTTACAGATGTTGGTCTGGTAGGTGATGACCTCTACTTTTAGCAATGACCAGCAATTTTATCTGCTTTGTGTGTTAGGCATCCACACAGAAATGTTAAATACGCCCATTTTCTAAGTTAAAATTACTGAAGAAAGATCTTTTGCAATTTTTTTCAGCAGTAACGAATGCCTGGCACATCTAAAATGCCTACTAAAGGGACGTAGTTCTCATTCTACCACACCCAACAGAAGTTGCATGGCAATGAATGGAATAGAGTTTTAAATTACGATATGCATTGCTACGACAATCTCACTTTCCGAAAGGGAGTGTACTTTCTTTCAGTTATTTTCCTTTGGAACTTTTATAGTAATTTGAAAACGCAATTACCCACAAATATGAAAATGAAACAATTGAAGTGAAAAGCAAAATAGTTGTTGCTAGATTCCTAATATGATGATGATGACATAAAAAGCCAAGTATGCTTGAGAAAGTAATGGAAATTCAGAATTGTCCCTACCTTCAGTGGCACTTCCAAGGCTGTGGTTTGCTGCAGGGACTCCATTGTTCTTTTTACCAATGCTATAAGGTAAATTCAAAAACCTACAGCTTTATTTGACATGTTAGAATTGTTACATATATATATATATTTAAAAAATCACATTTTATATTCTGTTATATAATACTTGCATTTCTGCATAAAAAAACTACCATTTACAACTTTTTCAGATCATTTTAAAGTGATACTTTATCTCTTGTGAACAGTTTAATTTCTTTTTGAAGATTGAATTTTAGGGTGGAATTTGCAGAATTATTTAATTTAAATATCCCATATATAAAGAAGTATTGCTCTACTACATTTCATATAAAGGTATATAGAGCATGTGAGTGCTCAGTTTTCAAGTTCAATACTCATAACTATTGGTTTGATGACATTTTATACATTTTAATTTTCTTGTGCAGCCATAAAGCTCAATTTTAAAAAACCAAGCAAGAAAAAAAGCCCACAAGAATCTGAACTTTTAAAAATATTTTACTCTTCAAAGTAAAAAGATCAGAGCCAAATTTTAAAAAACATCTTCCCTGTGGGAGAGTGGAGCTATCAGGACTCTAAACAATTAAACTTCAGTATAATTCATGTAACTTAACAACTCATCATGCCATAACACTGTGCTCACTATTACTGTGCAAATGCATCTATAATTATTTCAAATCAATCATTTGGGATCAGATTTGTCATCACTGGTCCTGCTAATTAGTGTTTTGCTTGACAAAGATTGCTGCTGCAACACATACTGTTCTAATAAAAATCAAACAGATTCAATGGATCAACAGCTTTTAAAAAAGAAGTAATTTTTGGCTAGTGAAAGTGAAATAGGAATACCAGGTGGCCCCAGAACCTCCACTGCTCCGACAGGATGGCTGACTAAATAATGTATGTTGTCATGTGCCTCACAGACCTGAGAAAGAGCAGGGTCTGTGATAGGAGGTGGTAACTGCTAGAGCGAAACCCACATGATTACCGAGCAGCTTCCTTTGCAGTTATCCCTCGCTGCACATCACGGTTCTTTGGCAGCTGAGGTTAGAGGCAAAGGAGCGACAAGAACTCTAAGAAGCTGTGGATGTTGCTCTGGCTGCTGCCAAAACCTTTTCTAATGATGCCAGCAATGAAGAGCGGTCTGTAATATTTCGTGTCATGTCCCTGACACTGAGGCTGGCTTGATCATAATGATGAGGATAACCAGCTTCTGCCTGAACAGTGCTCAGACCTTGCTGGCTCACTCAGACTTGTGCGCTAATGAGCTGTCATTAGCTTTTCCATGAAGTCCAAATTATGCGGTAACTCAAAGAATCAGCAGATCAAGCACCAGAGCTGAGGAAACCAAGACATTTGTTGACACATCTACATACAGCTACACATGTAGACTTGGTTCACGTTCGATTTGAGGTAGTTCATGGTCCAGTGTGGGACAGAGCAACAATTTTGGAGCGCAGAAACAAACATTGCAACCCACAGACTGTGAAAGGAGACGTGCTGGCTTAAATAACTACTCATTTGTAATCCAGTCCAAGTCAACATGACTATTAATAGAGGAGTGTTGGACTGCCTCTGTCTTGAGAAGCCCACTCTGAATTTCAACAAGCTGTCAGCTCCAGGAGGTCAGCAATGCAGCAGATGCTGGGGCACCCCAACCAGGTGGGATGCCTTCAGAAGACTCAGTGTGTTGCCAGTCAGTCCTGGGTAAATATTTTTTCCAAGCTATGACTGCACAAAACTTTTGAGAGGACAACACCTGAATTCTGCACTTCCCTTGCAGAATCACTCAGCTCTGTATGTTCCACCAGACACTTATGAAGGGCACATTCAGCTCTGTGCAGCTTAACATTTTTTGTGTTGTTAGATAAAAAAACAGCAAGAGTGCACTTGGACAATGGGAGGAATAGGTCATCTTGACAAAATGAGCTCCAACGGACAGTAAAAATGGAACATGAGTCAGCAGCATCAGTTCCTGGGTTGAAAGATGCGAGGGGTATGACAAAGGCTGCTGCCTGCCTGTGCACTGAGTTAGACCAGTTTTCCCCTAGTTCTCTAGACCTCTGAATTTGACTAGTTCTGTCCCATTTAACTGTTATCCCCAAAAGGGGATTCATGATGGCAGCAAGGACTGCAACAGCCTTCTCTGTTGGTTCACACAATTTTTGCTCTAAGGCATCTGGCACCATCAGAATTCTGCTGCATTCTTAAATACTCTTAATTTTAAAATGCACAGATTAAAGTAGCCACATCAGTGAACAAACCCAATGGTTCCTCATTCACTTTGACAACCATTAAAAACCTCTCCATGGGTTTGCCTCATTTTCTTCTTTCCTTTTTTTCTGTCAGTTCAGCTCCCTGTTCTATTTCTCATGTCACACTGACTTCTTCTCTACCCAGAGTTTAGTGGGTGGCATAGTAAAGCCATTCATTTCAAGCAATCTGAAGTTGTTGTGCCTGCATTTCAGCCCTTTGAAACCACTCCTTTGCAAATATCAAGAAAAAGCAGCTGGATTGTCATTCCTGTTCAGTGGTCTGCTAAGACAGTAAACAGTGAAGAAGGAAGGATTTCAACTACATTACAGTCTTTGCACAAAAAAAAAAAAATAGGTATAGTGGCTGAATACCTTTAGGCTGGAAATTTAAAGTTCTTGATTTTGGAGAGACAAAACTCTGGAATAGTCCTTAGTGGGAATAATTTTTCATATGAAGATTATAATTTATAAAAGAGACCATATGGCATGGGGGTATGTAATCACAGGAGAGGTCCCCTTTAGTCCCGTACATAATATCTAATTCTCCCCCTACTTTCTCAAATCTCCTTGAAAATCTCCCTTTTTCTCAAGGTTCAGAATAAATAATCAGACATACACAGCTATATCTTCTTTATCTCATCTACATTTTAGTATAGTCACAAAAAACCAAAACCACAGCATTTTAATAGATCTGTCTCTACCACTCTTAATTTTTTGTTTCCTTTCTAAGATTTAGACTGGAGGCTTTGGGGATAATGATTATTTCTGTTCAGTCAGGAATCTCTTATATCTGGGGCACATAAATTATTAATTTTAAAACATTCCTTTACAGCCAGCCATATACTGCAATGGCATCTGTAAAATGCTGTTCTCCCAATCTTTGCAACTTATCTCTCAAAACCCATAGTCAGCAATTAGGAGAGTTGTTGATTATACCCATCTTGAAATGCTTTGTAAGTGCTAAGTATGCACATTAAAATATTATATATTAAAAAAATGCTGACAGCAAAGTTAAAAGATTATAGAGGAACTGAAATTTTAACATATGTTTTAACATATATTAGATTTTCTTGATACTGACCAGAATAAATATGCTTATTGAAAGTGCTGTGAATAGGAACAAAGAAAAGACACGCATGCCTGCTGTGGAACAAAAGCTTATTTGTCCCTATTGAACTGAAGACATTTTTCAAGTGCACTCACCTATGAAATTATGACTCCAGAAACACGTCAAAGCTGGCCAGACATATGATCTATGGAACAGGGATTTTTGCAAATTGAAAGCTATCTAGAGGCATCTTTAGTTTACGCACCAGTGTTTTTCAAGTTAGAAAAAGGCAGCTCAGAGGACAGAAAATGTCACTAACTTGTGATGACCAGTTCATTCTTTTGTTCTTCTGTTACTGCAGTCCCCTTTTGAACATGTACACATTTTTATGCAGCTGCCTCAGTACCCAGTAAGCATAAAATTGCAGCAGAATAAAATGAAATTTCATGGAATTTGTATGTGAGCCAAAAATGTGTACTGGCAGATGTTTAAAAGAAGTCTAAGATACTGTTCTTTAGGTAGCAACTGATCTTAATAGCAAAATAAATAGGCTTAATTTATCTTGATTTTTTTTTTTCTTAGACTGGTCATTTCAGTGTTCTTAAACTTAAGGTAAGTACTTCAGCTGAAGTATTTTATACCTGGTAAAATATTAGAAAAATTGTTTCAAACTCTACATTGTACATGTACCAAAAATAAGAACAGATGCAGGAATTCTTTAATTCTATCAATACTGTATAATTATAAATGAGTTCTAAAAAATACACCTTTAAAAATTACTCTAACGCACTGCGATATTGAACACAATGCACTGGAATACATATATTTCTACAAAAAGATGTAATCTCAAGTACCAAGTGTCTCTCATTTAATTACCACTAATGGATGCAATTAAGCAGGCAGAAAGACATGGAAGAATCCACAGTAATTGCCACTGGCAAAGCTCACCTTTCAAACCCACCAGCTATTTATAGAACATACATTAGAAGCCAGATTTTACAGTTGTAACTACAGGTATCCCTGTACTGTAAAAAAAAATTATTATGCTTTTCTTCGCCACAAAGGGTATTCCCCCTTCCAGCTGTAATGCATTCAGCATAATCCAAGGGCAAAGAGACACTTCAAACATAGCATGGAGCAGCAGTGTCAGAAACAGTCCCCACAAAATGAAAAGTTGGGTTCTGCCATTCTGAATACTCTTCCAGAGCCTCTACACAGACTCACAGTCTGATTTGGGGACAGACTGTCTACCTGATTACACAGACTTCAGGACTCAGAGATGCTGAGCCTTCTCAGATCCAAGAATCCAGTTTTTGGCATTCCCATAATATCATCTGCCTTTCTGCTTCCTGGGCTGCTGGAAAGCTCAAGATTTGAGGAAGCCAGACAGGCAAGCTGGCTAGAAACCAGGAAGATTATTGATGGTAAAGCTGAGAGTCTTCTGCCCAAGCCAAACGAATTTCTGCCAAATGTTTTGATTTGAACTTCCCAAGCACCCTCTAATAGGAAATTAGGATTTTAAAAAGCTCTTTTGCTGTCATGTTCTTGCTCTAAACAGAGAATTGAGGGAAATAATATGCCATATCTTCAATGAAAATTGCACCATTCAGAGTAGTATGTGTTTCATTGTATTTCAAAGTATGTCAAAGCTTGGACAGTCAAAACCTTCTTATAAATAAATGATGTTCTGCCTTGTCCATTCAGAGTGAGCCATATGTGTACTATAAAGCTGTGGATGACGGACTCCTTTTGAAGAAGGTATTCTTCCAAAATGCAGATAAGACCTTGTGATGACCCACCTCATGCAGTACTTTGTGCAGAAGTAGATCTAGAAAAAAATAACAATCTTTGCTTGCCTCTTGTTTATTAGATTCAAAAGACTCCAAATAATCTGTGCATTATTAGATGCACTATAAATGGGATTTCTGTATATTGAAAAGTACTGAAAATTCTTATTGGAGCATATGAAGTTCTAAGCAAGACTAAAGAAAGCACCAGTATTACAATTCCTTGTGGCAATTTTCAGCTGCCATTCAGGGTAGTCTTAGAAGCAAATGGACACTTTAATGTTGTGAAACAATTCAAAAGAGACACTTCCATCATGAAAATGCTGCTGAGACGGCTTATATCCTGCACTATGATCTAATTAAATAATACTATTTACCTTATGTTCTTCATTTATAAATCCTAAAAATATTTTAAGTTTCATATCCATTCTACAAACAAGAAAAAGGAGACATATTTGTTGTTGCTTTCCTGAAAAAGTAGATCAGAAGCATGACTGGAATCAGAATGCAAACATGCTGAATAGCAGGCAAGTGCTTCTTGGATCACATTAAATGCAGGAGAATAACACACCACTGAAGTGTAATCCATTAAAACCCTCAAACACTGCTCTTTAGCTTTAAGTCCATGTCTTTCCCTTTACTGAGCTTTGTGACTGTACAACTGAGATTTCTCTCTGGATCATTAAACTGCAGGCTGGAAACTGCAAGTCGGCAGATTCTGTAATTTAAAGTTTCTGAAAGGACAAAAGCTCATTGGATATGTGAAGACAAAGCTGACCACTAAAGAATATTGGCAAATAAAAGTAAGAACAGTAAGGATTTTAAAAAAGGTTGAAAGAACTTTAGGTAAAGAGATGAAAACCATATTTAGACTTTCAAAGCACTTAAGTGAATTAGGAGCACACATCCTACTAACACTTCCTTGGTTTAACACTCAGATATCTAATCTGTTACCTCAGTTAGCAGCTCCTGAAATAATTGGAAAAGATTAGGAGAAATGAGTGTTCCTATTTAGTTTCATCTGAAAGGAATCTAGGTCAACTGTTCTCAGAATGCTCTGTGATGTGAACCAAAACTGTTCACACCATGGACTGGGACAATAGGGAGATCTGCTTCAGCATGCACTTCTGACTGGAAGTGAGATGCCAGTGCAGATACACCCTTTCTCTGCCTATTCAGATCAAATTAAATCCTCCTTAATGACACTGAAGAAGCACCAGCTTTGGACCCTTTTAAGACACCTTGGGTTAGTTCTTCTACCAGTAGCAGAACTATTAGCAAAATAGGGTCAGGGAGGTTGGAAAGAACCTTTGGAGATTAGCCAGTCCAGCCCTGCTGCTCAGAGGGGCCACCTCGTGCTGGTTGCCCAGGACCTTGTCCAGATGGCTTTTTTACATCTCCAAGGATGGAGACTCCACAACCTCTCATGGCAACTTGTGCCAGTGCTCAGTCACCCTCAGAGTAAACAGTGCTCCCTGATCTGCAGAGGGAATCTTTTGTGTTTCAGTTTGTGCCCATTGCCTCTGGTCCTGTCACTGGGCACCACCACTTCCTCCAGATACACATATACAGTGATAGGATCCCCTGAGCCTTCTCTGGGCTGAACAGTCCCAGCTCTCTCAGCCTGTCTTCATAGAAGAGATGCTCCAGTGCCTTCATCATCTTTGTGACCCTTCATTGCACTTGCTCCAGTCTTGCACTGGGGAGCCCAGAAGTAGATGCAGTACTGCAAGTAAGGTCCCCCCCAGTGGTAAATAAAGAGGAAGGAAATCAGTGTCTAATATTGGTCTTTTTTGTAAAGAATAAGACAAGTTATCACTCTTCTGTTCTGACAGGAGTATATCCGAAAGTTCCTGTAATGCAGAATTTTCTTTTTTTCTTTGCCTCTTAGGGCAAAGTAGAGACAAATTGAAAAATCAATCTTCAGTCAGCAGAATGAAACAAACTTCCATCTTGAACACCCAAGTTTAGCAGCCTATGTTAAGTGCAGTGACAATTTCCAAGGTATCTCAGACCTCTAGACTGCCCAGGTCCATTTTCTAAAGGTCATCTTAGCAACTTCAATTATAGGATGATAACTTTGAAGCACAACAAGGAATTTACAGGTATATTTGTTCTGCACACTGCAGCTAGACCTGGAGATCAGCAAACTAATTACTGTGCAGTGCATACTTCAAACTTGAGTATTTGAACTGCACTCTTCTTGTATTTTCAGAAAAAAGCCTCCAGTCATCATGTTTCTATAGTGGAATAATGTATTACTATTATTCATACAATAGCTAGAGGTTTTTTCTGTTACACTTGAAAAGTACTGATTTTTCCGAATTTGCTACAAATTCACACTAGTAATGGAGATCTGAATTTGACCCAAGGAGGGCAGAATCTGTGATTTTCTATATGTATAAGCAACCACGAATCATTTTTATCTTTTGGGTATAATATTAGCTCTATACTTAATGCAATTTGACGCAAAATAAGATAATAAAAATCCTTTTATGCTGTCCTACAGATCTCTTTCAATATACTATGCTTCCTAAGTCTGAAACTATGTCACTTTTAGATATTGCCTTTTCTGAACAGATACTGCAATCTCCAAAAAAGTGTATCATGTTTTTTTAAATTTCAATCAGATTTTAACTCCTGTATTTAGAGGTCAAATGTTAATATATTAACTTAGTTCATTACAATGCCCTGAATATATTGAGCTGAAATATTTCCCAGGTAGTTTGCTTAGATTAGATAGAAGTTTAATGTTCTTATTTTGAACTAATACTCACAAGAGGGATCAGTGATGAAATGAGACTAATATAGCAAATTGCACTGTTCAAATGAATGTAGCATGGGAAGGTGAAATTAATTTTTTATTAAATGCTTAGGCTATAATGGAAGATATTTCTTGTATTGGTTCATTTAAAATATTTGTGACATTATGCTAATTGGTTTAGCCAAACATATTGTTGAGCTTCAAACTAGACCAAAGTTTGTGAATAAACACTTTATGCCTACAGGAATAAATCCACTGCCTAATGGAGAAGACACCCAACAGTCTGCTATGTGCCCTCACTTGCTTGCTAAATTTGTACCAGATGCTGAGACAAACTCTGGCTTACAGAATAATGTCTGGAAGTAAGCCAGATGAGAGGATAAGAACGTAGGCATGAACTTTTACTAACCTTAGTCTTGAAAGTGCCATCAGGAAGGTTTCTTAATATAAAAAAGCGGTAAACTAACTTAGAAATTACAGTCTGGTATAATCTTACATTATGAGTTTCATGCTTCTTTATGTAACAGGCCTCAATCTAAAGCACTTCAAACTGGTTTATTTCCTTCTAAAATCTTAGAGGAAATATTACTTACTTTTACAGGATTCACACAGTGGGTGATGGAATCTTGATAAAAAAACTAAATACATCACGTTTTATCTACGTAAGAGCCAGTGGTGGAAAACATTCAGAAAAATCTGCTTAGTATACATTTTCTTAATTGTGAGAATCAACATGCTTCTTCTCAATACATTAGTCCTTTATTCTCTGAGAAATCACAGGATTAAGAGAGTAAAAATGAGGTGGGAGGGAAAGAGCAAGAGACATTGTATTTACCTGAAAATTCCTTGATTTGAGAATCTTCTACTTCAAACAACAATTCATCATGGATCTGGGCAATTAACCTGAAAAAATTCAGAGACATCAGATAACATATGCAAAAATCTTTTAACAGTGCTTTCCATTCATGGATAAGTTACAGTAAAAATAAACATCCAAAGAAAATTTAAATATAATTAATGGACTTAAGAGAATTGCCTCTCCCCATATTCTGGAAACATAAAGGCTACGGTTGTAAACCCAAATTGTGCTTGCTAACTTATAAATGTCACTCAGGGATTTGATGCCATGACAAGCATTACTTAAAACCAACATAATTTGCAGAAAAATGCAACGAGTTATGGAGACAGACTACGCTTTGTTAATATAGCTTATTTTTTGGACTGGATATAAAGAAGAAATTCTTCCCCATGAGGGTGGTGAGGCACTGGAACTGGTTGCCCATAGAAGTTGTGGATGCCCCATCCTTAGCAGTGTTCAGAGCCAGGTTAGATGGGGCTTGGAGCAACCTGGCCTAGTGGAAGGTGTCCCTGCCCATGGCAAGGGGCTGAACAAGGTGGTCTTTAAGGTCCCTTCCAACCCAAACCATTCTGTGATTCCATTATTTAAATTAAATGTCACTTGCAGACTTTTCTTAATACCTTTTCTTAATAATAGCAGTTATTCAAGTAAATAATTCTTTACAAATGGCTGAACCCTCAATATGGTTATGACTTACAACTTTTCACAGCTTCTTAAGATAGTTTCACGCTGCCTTAAATTACAATGTGACATTGACTAACAGTGTGGTGAGCTCTAATAATAGATCTTAAATTATTAGTCACTTACAACACAGTCAGAAGCAGAGTGAAACAGATTAACATATTTCTAATAGGAAATTGGGACACAGGACACAAAAAAGAAAAAGATGAAAAGACCAGGATCATCTGTAGCAAGAGAATACAGTTACATGAAAAGTTGTAATTTCTAATTCAAGTAAATTAATTAAAGCAAGAGTGTCCTCATAACCATTGAAATGACATGTAAAAGGTATAAATGAGAACAGCAAATATTAAAGATTAATAAACAGTGAATCAATTGAATAAGTGAAAATAATTGCATTGATTAAAGCAGTGCAAGAAAAAAATGATAGACTGGTTGTTTGTACCAGAGTAGCGTCTCATGCCTTCAGTCAGGATTAGAGCACCATATATTCTGAATATTTGGTAAGGAAAAGTCCTTTCTTAGAAGAACTTATAATATACATAAAAACTTCATCATAAATTTATCAGGATTTAGGAATGGAAGAATAGGATTTTCAAAACCTCGCAGCATTGTTACAACTGATCACCTCACCTCCATGCTAAAAGTAAAACAGGAGGAGCAGGGCTGCACCAGAATTAAGTGCTACCTTATGTGTGTCTGAAAACCTGTGGAAGTAATGTAAATTAACTCAAATTTTCTCTCTGGACAGCAAAATAGACTTGATACAACTCCACGTGCTCCAGTTCACCTACTGAGAGCAGCCCAGCTCTTTTAGCTTCATCCAGCTAGCGTCTCCATCTGGGCTAAAGGACCCTGTTTGTCATCCACATCACCCTGAACAGCACAGCCCATCAGCTCAGTTATATTGCCAGTTAACTCAGGAACTGCACGGAGCTGCAGGGTTACATCTGCCCCATCTTGCACATCTGGTGACTAATTTGAAGTTCAGGACAATGTTCTGTCTGCTAAATACAGAACTAGAATTTGGCATTGCTGGTTCTGTCTAGCTCTGCTGCTCTCCTAAGCAATGCCCATTCAGTTAGAAAACGGCAATAATACTTGTGAGATCTAAGAAATGAGTATTTCTAACACACTTCCACTTTCAAATGAAAGATATTACAGAAGATTTAATTAACGCTCAACATGATTTCCTAGATTGATGCCAAGTGAAATAGTATACACTATTTCCTCCTTATGTTCATCAAACAAGTCACGTAGTTTTTGATTATGTTTTATCTCTTTTTCTTACCCATTTCACAGAAACTTAATGGGTTCTGGTCTTACAATCTTACAGTACAAGGCCACCTGTATTTTTTTAGGCTTGCTTAAGTAATAACACTTGCATGCAATATGCTGTTCCACAGAAGGAAGCATTCAATTTGACATCAATAAAGATGAAAGAAAAAAAAATCAAAGCAATTTGTACATTCAAAATTTACAGCTTTCACCATTCCCCTGCATGCACCCACCCAGCCATTGCACACTCTGAGTGAAAGAAGTTTGAAAAAGTCCCTATACTTTTGCTTAATAGCTTAATTGAATCCTCTTCACTTGGAAGGAATATTGCAATAGCAAGCTCCTCTCATTATCTCGTGCTAAAAGGTACGGCCAACTGGATTAGAAATTGCAAATCAGGCAGAGACTAGTATTTTTTTATTTCTACAGATGATAAGAATGCCTTTGATTTAGAAACTAGTGTTTTATTAACTATGTTCTTGCCTGACTGAAAATTAGGCATCATTTTTGATGACTACACGTATGATTTCCTTTGCTGAGAAACACGGCTTGCATCTGAGCTTGCCAATGGTGTGGAACCAGAAATAGTGCTACAGCCTGACCCTTCAAATGCAGAAATATTTCTGTGACTGCCAGTCTGAACATGGCTTTTGACACCACTTTAGCATGACCAGCATACAATAGCCATCTTAAACTATTATGCTGCACCATAGAATTTTAAAAAGAAAATATTTTTCGTTTTCTTAGCACTACATTGATCATTCTTTCAGTTTCCTATAAAGCAACACAGATACTAAACTTCTCAGGCCTTCAAGGGATCCGCCCAGCTATCACTGCTATATCATAATCGTATTAATGAATTATATATGCCAAAACTAATCAAACTGTTTTCGAAAGATTTTTTTCATATTATTATGTTTATGAAGCCATATTGTTAGAGCATACTTTTCTGTAGTACCAGGCCAGTTGTCTAATAAAATAAAAAAATTTTGTTTGTTACTGTAAATCAATATATTCCAGGTCTGTACTCCTCTGTTCTAAAGTACAGAATTGCAAAGCTTTATATGACTACTTCAGACATCTAGAAATAAGTACACTCAACAAAACAGCTGTTACCTTATTAGTGAGCAGCTGTATTTTTCTTTATCCTTAAAGAAAACAACTTTCTGTCTAAACTGGAAACAAGAGCACTGTGGCATGACATGCTGCAGGCTCCAGTGTAGGTATATTTACTAGAAGAGGCCAGTGTAGGCGAGGGGTTAAAAAAAGACAAGATTGTCATAGCCTTTATCAGAAGGAGGTTTTTAACAGTGATGTGCAGTGTTTCAGGACGTTAGAATGTGCCAAGAGATGCTCAAACTAATTAAATTCATGCTTCTTCTACAGACAAGAGACTAAGCCTGGTTCTGACCTAGATGTTCTGAACTCACACTTGGAAAGCCCCAGCTCTGTGCATTGACTTTGTGGGGGTGCCACCTCCCAAAATAGCTACCTGAAGTTAGGCAGAGATTAACCCTCTGCACATTTTTGTGACGCGTTTTTGCATCACCAGGGAAATTTTTACAGCTGTTAACAACACATCCAAAGCATAACATGGTTTTGCTTTCCAGACTGGTCTGTAGGAAGAGGACATAAAATATAAAACACCAACAGTTTAGTGGTGGGCTTGGCAGTGCCAGGTTAACAGTTGGACTCCATGAACTTAGAAGTATTTTCCAACCTAACTGATTCTATGATTCTTTATTACATCGAGTTGTTTTAAGAATTTGAGTAGAAAATAAATTAAAATAAGGTTTAAAACTGGGCAACTGGAAAAGCTCTAAATAAGAGGGTTTGATCATCATGCATAACATAGCTTGACTCAATGATCTTAAAGGTCTTTTCCAACCTAATTGATATTATAATTCCATAAGGAGTCAAGGACAGCTTATTCTGACCAAGAGCCAGGCTGAGGGCCCAGACTAAAGTTTAAGATGGTTCCTGTTGGATACTTCTACAACTTCAGAAAAAAAATGGTGCAGCACCTGGTCACAGATTGTCTGATTCTGAACTAGAGCACTCCAGCGTAAAATTTCCCTGACAAATGACATATTTTATTTCTAACTTGAAGACATACTGAGAATTAAACCATATCTGAACAAGAGATTTCCTAAAGCAAGAGGATTCTCTTTGAAGAAGGAGTGAAGAAAAGGAATTATTTTAAATCCATCATAACTTAATGATTTGAGTAAAAATTCTAGTGAAAAAAATCCTATAATGTATCTTAAGAACTTAAAACAATGTTAGTAGTTAAGTCATTAAGTTTTTATATAAGAACAATAAAAATGTAAACATTAAAAAATTCTAAATTTACCCCATTTTAAATCAGGCATTAATGATCACTTGGTAGCATAATAAACAATTTGAATATTTTTTAAAAATATTTTCTAGAATATTTTCTAAAGTATTTTAAAAATATTTCTCATTTTCTATTCCCACAAGGTTTTTATCTTGTTTTAAAAAGCACAATGTCTCTGATCACTGAAATTAAGGTCATACAACAGTATCAGATTTTATATCCCAAATATTAATATCCTTGCCTCTCATCCTATGAAATTCCCCTTTTTTGATATAATAAATCAATCAATAAAATAATAATAATCCAACTAGTAACATCACAATTTTTGCTCAATGATCTTAAACAATAAATTGGTTTCAATTTATTGAAGAGAGACTTAAAAATTGCGGTTAAGGGAGTACACAGTTACAAGCTTTGTATGTAAAGATAAGTTTAAAAACAAAACCAAAAAGCATAAAAGCTGTTAAATGGTTAGGGAAAAGAATACATAAAAACACGAAGGTGTTTTGAAATCAGACCAATGGGGGATTATGAAAAAAACTCCACACCCAAGCCACCAAAACCAAAAAACAAATGGAAATATGTTTCATGGTTTGGGTTTTTTTTAATTTAATCACTTGAAAAACTGACACATTCACACTTAATAAACTAATATTTAATAAAATAAAATATTGACTTAAAAGGCATGTAATGAAACACTTCACCAGAAAAAGTCAGAATGGCTGCTTATGTAACAAACACTTGCATGGATTTCAAGAACACTTAGAAATGATGACATACAATGATTTTGTGGGAAGACTTTTAAATCTTATGTTTCAGAACTGAAGACTCATCCCCACAAGCCGAGGAAGATGAAAATCTGCAGACAGACAAGCTATTCTACTACAAATCTTACACCTCCCTCCTGAAGCATCTGCTACTGGCCACACTCAGCGATAATGGACCAGATGGAACTTGGATCCAATTCCTCTTAGAAATATCTACATTCTCTATACTGAAACACTATTCATTTATTTTCTGATATTACTAATACTACCTGTTTAATTGTGCCACAGTTTCCCCACAGAAGTACACAGATTCCAGTGGGCAGATACCTATTGTTGTGTAAGTAAGGAACAAGATTATTAGAATTTTCTAATATTTTGTAGAATTTTCCCTTTTAAAATTTTTTTTTGAAGCTGCATCTATCAGGATTCCTAATGTGATAATATCAAAAGTGTATAGCTCAAGATACATCATGCCTGCATAAATGTTACTTGCAGTAACTTTAAGCTACCTCTTTCAGTGTTTTCATGAGAAAGACCAAAATATTTTAACGTTTTAACCATAAAAATCCAGCAAGCCTCTGAAATGGGTTTTCTCAGCAGCTGTATCATGAAGAGGGGGAAACTGAACAGATGGCTAATTAAAGAGAATAGAATTTTTGCATGTATCCAAAATGTTTGAAAACATACCAATCTAAAAGGTGACCTACAAAAGGGTTTTATAAATGAAATATATTTTTTTGCATTGAATGTCTGACATAAAGGAACAGTGAAAAGCCTGCTACATCATGCATGTCCCTTTTGGCTGTGATATGTCAGCATGTTAAATATACTTAGCTCTTTCCATAAAGAATAAATTACTCTGACTTCCTCTGGCTCACTGAGCATGAAGTGTTCAGGTAACAGCTCACCATCTTGTGGATATATGCAAAATACTGCTTTGGTTGCTTGAGGAAAGTGATGATTATTCTAAGTTACAGCTTGCCTAGAAATTCAGTGTTATTTGGCTACTTTGGGAGGCAAAGAGCTCCATATTGGACAGCAGCTCTGGAGAGTGCAGTATGACCTGGGAAGTTTCCTTCTGCTACAGACCCAAAAGCATTTGTCTGTGAAACAACAATCTTATTTTCCTCTCAAGCAGAACCCAATACTTATCTTTTCCCTGTGGTTCAATTTCTCCAGTATTTGGCTAAGGATAAAAGATAACCACCTTGCTAAAGTTAATCCATTAACTGGTTGGGAATTTTGGGCATATACTGAAAGGGAATTGTGGACAGAATACCAGAGCAAAAAGCATTTATTTGAAAATCCTGGTTAACTGCTAGAGAAGAAACATAAGTGAAAACGGTTCTTTAACTCCTGAAGAAACAGATAAAGGAATGCAATAGTTATGCCCAGAATTAAAGATCAACACACATAGCAGCAGCACTAAGCATTTTACTCAATGTATTTGTTTAAAACAATGATGTAATCAAGAAGTTGGGTTTATTAGTATGTCCTCTTGTATGAATCTGACAGATTATAAGCAGTTTAAAAAGTGATAATGATTGAATCCCTACACACCTTATGAAAATGCCTCTAGATTCTTGTGTTGTACTAAAACTGAAGCCACTTCCAATAAATGAATCATTTGTGATTTATCACATGACTTGTATCTGAAAAAAACCCCTGGTCTTATAACACAATGCTTATTCTGGGACAATAATAGCTGTTTCTAACTAATTTAGCTATCTGCAGAAGTGAGTTGCATTTACAGCTCACCAGCACAGAAAATCATTAGGTTGATTAACGTGTTTGTCCTGGAGGAAGACATACAAAACACCAACATCCACTGCTATTGAAAAGCTGGGATCAAGAAAATAAACCTTTTACTTTTATTTCCTGGTGGCTTCTCCTTTTCAGATCACTCATTTATATTTGGCCTGTGGTTGAACCTGTCTCTTTAACTAGGCTCCAGACATGCTGAGAAGTAAAGCTGTGTGTTTGTGGCACAGGTCCAGTGCCGAAGGAACAATAATTTGGTGCAAAAGCAGAATTGGTGGATTCACACCAAATTACTCAAAAGTTCTGTAGACTTGTTAAAACTCATCTGCATGTTGCTGAGATATTATCATTTTTAATGACTTTCTGAGAAGTCCATGTAGTAGTACCAGGTAGACTTTGGGTAACATCAGTGCTTCTTCAGCTTACAAAAGGATAATATGTACAAGCAATGCTATAGGCAGCAATTCTTCCACAATTTGCCAGCATCTTTCTTTCTTATCAAGTTTCCATGTGACTGTCACTGCAGTGATGTTTTAAACACTGAAAAGAACTATAACTGTCCATCTGAGATCACTAAGTACCTTTGCACTCTCATCAGTTCCATAAATCTTTCTTTCAGCAGCTACTGTAAGCCTTGATCTCACTTCAGAAGTTTCTCTGCTATCATCTGCCTGCAGGAAACATCCTATAGAGGTTCTGTGGATTGCATCAGACAGGTAAAAGCTGGCACTTAAATAATTTATGTCAGCAGCATATTTTCAGTGAGCAACTTGGCCAGCAGCAGCAGAACAACATCTTAAGAAAGATCTAGGTAAAACAGAAGAAGTCTGAAGAAATTTTGATTACTTGTCAGCGCCACACAAAATGCAGAGATGTTAACACTGATGCCAGTAGCCCAGCCATACTAATATTAGACCTGTATCATACGTATTACATTTAATACTACTTTTCCTGATTTCTGTAAAATTGCTTCAAGTAACTGACTGGCTTGTTATTGTCAACTGCACAAGCTGCTAGGCTGGCATTTGAGTTAAAAGATGAAGAAACATAAAGAGAAAAATGAGACTGCTAGTTGACAGAATTGATCAGTCACAGTGGAATATACTGCTTCATCAAGAATGCCTCTCTGATGAAGCACCGTGAAAATGTAACTTGATTACCTTTCCCTGACTTCCAAATACAGTATCATATGTGCAAACATTAACTGAAAATCTACTAACTGCTAGTCACACAAAAATGAAGCTTCACACTACTGGGTCAGAGCTTGCTCACTGCTGAACAGCCTCCAGCACAGGAACAATGAATGCAGTGTTATGAGTGAAGACTGCAAACATACCTGCAAACTAACACTAGAAACTGTAAGACCTTATTTAGAACTATTTTTTCTTTATTTCCAAGGTAAGGAAGACAAAATGTTGAACCCTAGCCAAAACTTAGCTATGCTTAATAGGATACTGTCTCCCAGTGTAAATGTTCATAATCACTTCTAAAGCATGTAAAAATGATATTTCTCTTTGATATGCTGTTTAAAGTGAAAACCAAAGTGTTTCCAAAATTAGAAAGTCTAACAGGGAAATAAAGAAACTTACAAGGGGATGAAGACATAAGAAAAGATAGTAGTGTGCTATCTTTGGAATGAATATGATCTGATGGGGTGATAATAGGAGATTGATTATATTTCTCATTTTGGAAGAGCTAATGTGCATTACCACTGTTACAACAGCACCAATTATGTCCACGCTTCCTTTCAACAATATTTTTCAAAAGTCTTTATAAAGGATGTTAGGATCATTATCCTGACCTGACTGATAAGAAATTTGAGAAACAGACCACTGAAAAAAAAACTAACTGAATGTCACCTGGCAGACAAGCAGAAACACAATATTTCAAGTTTCAGTCCCATATTCTTTTGGCAAGATCCTTCTGATGCTTTCCAATGCCACTGTCCAAGCAGGGAAGTGTTCACAGAATTTACAAAGGCATTGATTGTGCTTTTCTGACAAGCCAGGCCTGTAAGTACCTACTAAATATTACAGCAAGGAGCCATTATTGACTGTTAAAACACTCTCCTCTAGCAAAGCCATCCAGTTGTTAATGGCTGGCAGAAGTTCAAAAGTCCTGTTTAAAACAGTCTATCCTTTTTAAATGCCCTTGCAGTGTTGGTCTTTCCCAGCTGTGACATTTATGATAGGAACAAGCAGGATAGGCAGTGATATTTTTCTGTTATCTGGTGTAGCCATTCCCCTATGCTTTCACAACACCAGGAATTTCAACATGTACAGCACCAATACTTCCCCATGTCTGTTAGATCCTTAGCAATTTGGTGACACTATTTCTTTAAAAGAAATAGTTTTGAGAAAGAACAACCCAAGTAAAATTTTCTGTTGAGAGAAGAAAGCATTCACGAGCTTTATCAGACATAACATCAGTAGCAAATAACTTTAGCTTTCTCAGAATTACAACAAACAGCCAGATACTGAACCTAGAGATCTGTGTGCCAGGCAGGAACTACAGAAGGAAGTATGTTCTTTGCCCTCTCACCACCTTCACTTGCCTCCTCCACTAAAGGCTGTTGGCTGCTCCTCTATCACAGCTCTAACTCAGAGTTATGCCCGCTACTGCTGCAGAAATTTTCATCCATGCCACAGCTGACAGCTTCTGGGCCCTTCATTCAACTCAGGTAGCAAAATGAATTATAATCAGTACAGACAATCTGCCTGAAAGTGTACAATGCAATATGTGATAGTGCATCATCCAACATTTAATACATAAATGCATCATTGTCTGAGTGCAGGCAGGATCTCCACCAAAGAACAATTTCCCTTCTCAGATTTGTACTAGTGGGCCACTTACTTTTTTTTTATAAATAGTTCAATGGTATTTTGCTTAAAAAAGTTGCAAGAACATTTAAGAGTCACTCAGAAGCTGTTTTATTTTTAGCATAGGAATGAGTCAAACTTTGAATCCAACAAATGGAACTTGTAATTAGAAATTATATTTTCAAACATTGATCAAATAAGACAACACTGCTGTGTGTAAATGATACACACACTAACACACACAGATAACTTATAGGGTTAGATAATACCCATAATTGCCAATATACTTGGAAGGTCAAACCCTATTTCACTGAGCTAAACACTCACAAAAGTTCTTAATGCATGATTGCTATAGCTACATTGTTATGATCCTTTCTAGATGACAACAGAAACATTGATGTTCTGCATTACTTGCTGTCTCTGCTTTTGTCTGAACTTCTATTGTGCCAATTCATGTTTGATACAGCATTA
Organism: Dicrurus megarhynchus; assembly: GCA_013399195.1. Taxonomy (NCBI): domain Eukaryota; kingdom Metazoa; phylum Chordata; class Aves; order Passeriformes; family Dicruridae; genus Dicrurus; species Dicrurus megarhynchus. The sequence continues at coordinate 401,659 of VXAD01011242.1, read as the reverse complement.
CCAAAGATGAGAAACCAGTTATTTGGGGATTTTTCTACATGTTTGTCTTCAAAGTCTCTTTCTATTGCAGCAAATAATAATGCCCACTGGCTGTCTGGACCAACTTCTCCACAGGAGAAGTAGACTTCATTATTTCTGCTACTGGCATAAAACTCTTTGAGGACATTCTGTGACCTCCTACCCAACTCTGAGCAGCCACAAGAGAATCAGGATGACCAAGCTTTTCTTTAAAGAAAGCCATCTATACAAGAATAAAAAAATGTTCATTTATTTTGCTTGAGCACTGGTTTCCGGATTCCTGTTTTTTTTCCCAGCCCATTGAATGTTCAATTCCCACTGTACAATACACTCAAAATACAGGAAGGATATGATCAGTGGGCTTGATTTCAAAGGTGCACAACTACCACTAAATTAGATCTGACTGAGTTTAAATGACCCTAGGGCACTTCAACGCCTTGGGATGCATTTACAGATCCAACCATTTAAGCACAAAGATATAACTTCAAATGTATAAAACCATTCCACATGTCCTTGCTTGTTAAAAGATTCAGAGGTACACATGGTAGTTCTAGAGCTGCTCAAAATGCCAGAAACACATTCATTTCAACTAATTTTGTTTTATAACCAAACAGTTTTGCAGTCATTCATTACTAACCTGGCTGTTAAATTTGGAGAGATTACAACAGAGGCAAAAATCTTCACCATAGCCATTTTACAAAGATCAGCTGCAGAGCCTGTGAAAGAAAGTGATCTGTTTTTAATTTAAAGCATGCAAAAGGAAAATGTTCTTCTTGCAACTATGGCATAGGAACAAAAAACATCAGTAGATTCAGAATTATAAGAATTTTCAAAACTAGCAGATCCAATTAATGTAATATGTGAAACAGCTTATAAGATTAATAAATAACAGAGGAAGTAATTACGTGTTAATTAAAACTAGAAAATAACAATATGAAACTATGTGTTAATTAAAGGTGAATTTGTCATTCATGACTATATGTTGAAAAATTGCTTTCTATAAAACAAAGTATGAAATTATCTATCTCTAAGCTGTAATTAAAATTTACCTATTAACCAATTACAATTTAATGTCACAAAAGGTCAGAACATTGTTTAGTGCTGCATTTCAATTTAGAGCCTTAATTTTGCACTTTTTCATATTTGCATGTGTAGGTAATGTAAATTCACTACATTACAGTGTTAAAAGCAGTGGTGCATAAAACAGTGTCATGGTACAGACTAGATGACACATTTCTGGTCATCAAGAGGCAGAATAATTCTCCAGGCCTGCAGTTAGGTGAAGGGCTTTGTTCTGAACCAAACATTTTACACAAAAGATTTATCAGATAAAAGACAGAAACAATCCTTTAAATAAAGATTGGAAGCCACAATCCTCCTTGTCCCATTAAACATCCTAAATGTCCTAGATCATGGTCCTTTTCACAACCCTGTAACTCAATGAATTCTGAATTCTTTCTTCCAAACAATTCAAATTCCAGAATAGGGGCAAAAACCAGCCAGGTAGCCAAATGACAAGGGTACTCTGCTTAGAGATAATCAGAAAATCACAGAATATCTCCAGTTAGAAGGGACCCATAAGGGTCATCAAGTCCAACTCCCTGCTCCGTGCAGGACTCTAAATCTGAACCATATGACTAAGAGCATTGTCCAAACACTCCTCGAACTCTGTCAGGCTTGGAGCTGTGACCACTTCCCTGGGGAGCCTGTTCCAGTGCCCAGCCACCCTCTGGGTGAAGAACCTCTTCCTAATATCCAACCTAAACCTCCTTGACACAGCTTTATGCCATTCCCTCAGGTCCTACAGCTGTCACTAGAGAAAGGAGCTCAGACCCCCCCTGAGGAACACGTAGACTGTGATGAGGTCACCCCCCAGCTTCCTCCTCTCCAGGCTGAACAAAACAAGGGACCTCAGCTGCTCCTTGTAAGTCTTGTCCTCAAGACCTTTCACTATCTTGGTCACTCTCCTCTGGACACAGTCTGATAGTTTGATGTCTTCATATTGAGGCACCCAGAACAGCACACAGGACGTGAGGCGGGACCACAACAGTGCAGAGCAGAGGGGGACGATGACTGCCCAGTGGCTGCTGTGACTGATGTCACCCAGGATAGAGTGGGCCCTTTTGGCTAGGGAAGAATGTCTAAGAGAACAAGGATGAAGGCTTAATATCTTTCTCCACAGTTTTCAATTACAAACTGCCTCCTCTGAATCCCAGGCTGAGACTCTGCTTTACTCATTCACTGTACCAAGCGCAGACCCACAGCTGATGATCAACATGTCAATGCCTGACTGGGGGTTTAGCCTCAAATACCCATCTTGTTTTCCTGTTCAAATTGATTCAATACATCACAAAAACGGACAACTAATATAAAAAGTTAGAAAGGATGTTTCAGCAAAGGTCAGGTAAATATCTTCTTAGTGACTGTGAGAATAAAAGTATACTGAGCATCAAGTCCATCACAAAACATATGTTCTAGATATATTCTTCATGAAACAATGTAGAGTAATAAAATATTAAAGACATCTCAAAATAGTTTTTTTTTTGAGGTATGATTTCTAGAGAGATGCTATTTTAAACTTTTAAAAAAGAAAATAATTATAAATAAATAATTAAAGATAAAATGAACTGTTTGCTCTATGGGGATAGGTAGAGCTGAATAATACCTGAAGAATAATATGCTGTACAGTGGTGAAAACTATTGAACCAGGAAATATTCAAAAAGAGAAAAAACACTATGAAAGAAGTGTGAAAAACCCAGTTGTAATAATTCAAAGCTGCAGTTCTACATTCCTGCCAATATTGTCATACATCTGAAGTCTTCTGCTATCAGTCATTGCTATTGGAATCAAACTCTAAATTACTTAAATTAATTAGTTTATTAGGTGTAACTATAAAACATATTAAATGCAGTTTAGTACACCAAATGTGAAAAAAGGTTTTATCATCATTTAGAAAGTTTTTACAGCCTTAAAATATTATCACATAGCTGAAATCTTAAAATTAAAAAACCATTGTAGTGCAGAATGAAATTTTTTACAAAATTTGGGAATATTGAATATTTTTGAGTTTTTAATCCTTGCTTCACCACACTTTTTAATACTACATTTTGAATAACAATTACATTATTTTTATCACATTTGCCCTCCAGTATCATTTCAACCGACAGTGAAATCTGACAATCTTATTACTGTAGGTACATAGAAGTGAGTGTTTCATAGACAGTCCTGTGCCAGCCTTGCTCCAGCTCTTGGGACAGATGGACATAGCAAGTGCTGCTCAGAGGGCCATGTCTCTTTACTAATGCTACACTGTGTGCTCTGCAGGACTCACAGAATGAGAATTAGAATTAGAATTCTAGATCTGTAGGTATCCTTGCAGAGACAGTACTTAAGGAGTGTCAAACAATATAAATACTTAAGTTGTCTTAAAAATGCAATATTAAAATGAATAATGTTTGGAAAGGAAAGTGATACTTTCAAAAGGAAAATTCAAATCACTTTATAAGAAGCATGCCACCACCATATCTAGAAGGCAGTTTTTCCTTGCCTGTAAATTGTATGCTTCCAGTATAATTTAAGGAAAATCCTGTCAGCATCATCCAATTAAAAAAATAATTCTTCTGAGGGACAGCTTTGTAGGAGGGATCTTGGTCTTGGGCTGACAGCTCAGGTTTATTTCCTTTGGATGGTGAAATTCTGTATACACCTGAGCCCCAAGAACCTTAAACAGAATATATTAATACATCAGATTAACTAACAATTGAGCACATAATGCTGACTTTTACCTTTCCAATCTACATGTTAAATGTTTTTCTGTGGAAAAAACCACCTTTTTTCTTGCCCTCTACAGAATTAAGTTTGAAAGTTTCTGCAAAGAAGGAGCTGGATTTCAAAACAAATAATAACAATGCACAATTATTGTAACATTCTGTATTTCTTAAACCAAAGCTATCTGGCAAAATAAAAGCTAGAATCTGTAAGAAGCATAATCACAGAAACCCTTCTGGAGTAACAAACTATAAAAACCAGAAAAGAAAGTGTTTAGAGAAACAATGCATCTGAAGAACTGAATTCTAGATATTCTCTCTATACATAGTTTGCATCAATACCTACATTTAACTATCACAGAGCACTCTAGTGTGTTAGAACATTTATACTCTTGCTGTTATTAATATTATCATAATTATTATATTATTCTGTTTACTGGCAATTTCCAAGGTAGATAGAATATATAATTTTAACTTCTTTTTCACAGTAAAATTCATGCCTACTCTAGTAGACTACTGGAGTATTCATTCTTCTGAGATCATCAGAGCTGTTGCCCACTAAAGCCAAGCAGAGACAGAGACAGGTGGGTTGACAAGAAGGTAGGGAAGCAGTTCTTTACCTTGAACAACAAAATTGACAGCCTGCCTCTCTGCTTGAGTGCGTAGCTTGTAATCCTGGGCATTGATATTGGCCAGTGGCCTTTTGCGGCCCATTATGGAAACCACGTAACCTTGCAGGATTTAAATAAAAATTAGTATTATGTGATAAAGAGTGATCAAAAATTTCAAAAATTCTTTTTGAAGATAATACAGATATTTGTAATTATGTGCTGCCTGAGTCAATTTAATATTTTGTCCTCTGAAAATAGTCAGAGCTTATTTAAACCTTCAATGCTTATTGTATTTTTGGTTTAAGAATTATTTCACTCACAGAACTGGTACATGTTATACAAGGAAAACTTTTCTTCTTTAAAGCTGTTAAATCTTCATTAGGAATGTCTACTGATAAAACAGCAAACTCTCTCTGTGGGAGATGAAACTATAAATACATAGCAGAATTAGCTATCTATTAGCAACCATAATTAGAGCTTTCCATGCAATGAATAGTTTACTTGGGAATAGTAAAGAAAAATCAATTTGTGGAGTAACTAAATCAGTAATGAATATTTCCCAAAAATATAAAATAGTTTTTTGGGGGAAAAAAGTTGCAGCTTTTTTATTCCATTTTCTTTATGTAGTATTTCGGTGTTCCTTTCACAGCCAAACTTCCTGAATTCTAGTGTGGTGGGAATTTTTAGTTTAAAAGGAACATAAAAACACAGTTAAAGCTTTATGTTAGGCCTAATGACGTATTTTGCTAAAAAAACCCTATTTTGGAGGGCAAGTGAGAGGAGTTGAGAGAGGAAGAGAGATGTGAGGATCCTCTTGTCAAAATAACATACACAAAACTTAGCTTATCTTCAAAAATAAACTTCTCTTCTTGTTTTAAGAAAAATGAAAAATCATCCATGTTAAAAATACATCTTCAAAAAAATTTTTCTTTATACCTCTGACCACCTTGACTACCCATGAATTGTCAACTGATACCATGGAAGTTTAGATTGACACAGTTTCATCTCCTCTGCTATGCAAGTACAAGTGACGAGGAGACCTCTTCAAACAAAAAGCTATCACCTTATTATGGACAACACATACCCAGACTTGTGTGCAGAGAATGAATTAATACAGCTCTCTGCAAATTAGTGTATTTCCAGGAGCACTGATACCAAAAATACCAGTTTTGAAACAAGGAACAGAACTATCTGGAAGTTAGGATATTCTTTGGCAATTCAGTCCTCCCAATTTAACTAACATTTTCCATGAAGAACAGTATTTAAAGATGGAATTCTTGAAACATTGTATTCTTAAGTAAAATTAGATTTGCTGTAATATCCTTATTCCTGTGAGGTGTGACTCCACGAGAGAATCACCCCTGCAATACTCATAACTGAGCAGCATCCCCAAACAAACACCATCATTCATGTTACAGTGGCAGAGTGTTTGCCCAGGGTCAATGATTAATCTGCAAATGCGTGCCTGAATGAGGTCTTAATGTAGTCTTTTCAATATGTCAATAATTCCATCAAAAAAACCCAGCAGTATAGTAATATATACACTAACAAATATCTTCCTTGTAAAAGAGTTATTTATATGCTTATCGTGTCTACGTGGAGTATCAGACATTCAAAACACTTAAATAGTATTAGTCAGGGGGTGCTGCTCACCTTTGAACTGCAGATAAGTTAAGAAAAATTACCTTATAATGAGCTCAATAGGTTGGAATGTTTTTGTTGGAAAGTTAGAATCCGAGGTGGATTAACAAGAAAAATATTAAATAATATTGATCTGCTGCAGAGCTTGTACAACCTAAACAGATTGCTCATCTACCATTAAGGGTTAAAAAAGGTTGATAGACAGATGTGTAAGAAGGAGTAAGAGGTAATTAGACAAGTGTGCTTTGATGACTTTAGAACATTAGTCAGGACGTTCTTGTCTACTGAACTCATAAACTGGAATCTTTAGCACAGAAGTCTTTATTGAAATTCATTCACTTTTAAGAAAAGAGTGCTAAGTTATTTTAAATAGATCATATAAATACATAATAAATGTGTAATATTTTACTAAGTATGTTATGGTGGCCTTAATTATAGCTAAAAATGGATGTTCAGTAACTTTACTTTTCTTGATCAATATAAATAAAGGAAGGAATGCAACTGTGTGACACAATGACAGTTCATATTTCCAGTAAATTTTTGGGCCTTACAAAGTACAAAAAATGAATACTACCTATTTTCATAACTGGAAGTCAATTATATGTTTCTGTCATGACACTCACTCATACAGTGATGGGTAATATTATATTGCAAATTTACTATTTATTTCTAAAAAATGCCTTAGTACTGCATGCCCCATTAAGAAACAAAAGAACTCAATTTTGACAGTCCTGCTAATTAGCTTTTAAAAGACAATATTTCAAGCAGCTATGTTTTCTCTCCTCAAATTACTGCACTCCTAGGATTCACCAAATATAAATGAATATGTAGACTAAAAACAAATTTGATGCAAGAAGAGCTTGCAGCTGCTGGCTCCAGAAGCACTCTGCACGCATCTGTCATCACAGCTACCACCTGAACTTTAAGAACATAAATTCTGATTGATGCAAAGAAAAAATAAGTTTAAAAAAATTGGCTGTGTAAATTGACTGAACTTTCATGGTCCAGCAGCCATGTACCCAATTTATTAAGTAGAAAATTCCTTGGGCTTTTTTTTTGTGTTGGAGTACATTATATGTCAAAATGATGCAGTGTAACTTGACATTAAGTGGAGTTCATTCTGAGAACAGATGTCTTATTCTGTTAGTATCTTTCTGAGAAAAGGCAGACACAACCAGCTCCCTTTAGGGTTAAAAAAAAACAAAAACCCAACCCTGATTCACCAGGAAAGGATATTCCATCTTTTTTCGTTGTCCTGTAACTATTTGAATTTGGGTCAAGCTGAATCTTTTTCTTCAACACTGTCACACAGATCAGTAAATAAAATATGGTTGCAAACTTTGGATTACCTTTATTTCGGCACTGTTCAATGGTTTTCTTTGTAAATTCATGTACTTTCTTGTATTTTTGCATAAAACTCTCTATAAATTGACTGGCTTGAATAGGAGTAATTCCCAAGCAGTCAGCAAGACGTTCTTTACCTGGTGGTACAGAAATTATCACTATTGTTCAATAAAGCAGAACAGAAAACCACTACATACAATAGCACTGTTACATGCACAGTTAATGGAATTAGTTAACTTTACTTACCTCTATGAAAGAGGATGGATCTGATACACTAAAATCATATTGCAACAAAGTAAATGTTTAACTCTGAGCTTAAGGTTTTACTGAAGTTACTGGATTAAGTATATAATTAATAAGAAGTATATAAGAAGTATGCAATTAAGAAATTCCTAGTTATAATTTATACCTACAATGTACTTGAAATCTCTTGTTCACAGAGTAATGTTGTTGCCTTAAGTATCATTTTACTGGTTCAGTGTTGCAATCTCCAAACTTTGAATAGCAGATAAAGATTTGGAATTAACTTTAAACAAACACAAATATAATGAAGATCTAAAAAAGGATGGAGATGTTTGAGGTTGAGTTTAGCTAGAAGCTTTAGAGTTTAACCTGAATTTAGAAAGGGTGTTTGGAGTCTGAGTCCCACAGATTTCAAACAGTCTTAGGCTTCTCAATGTCAGTAGAAATTGGGGTCCAAGTTTTGCGATAAAAGGGTTGGAAAAAGAAAAAAAATGGAAAAAGAAAAAACAGAAAAAGTGTTTCAACAGAGATTGGATATATGTGCACAGTATATATTATGTAGGATTTAAGAGCATTTATAAGAAAAGGTCGAAAAAACCTGAAGATATTCCAGAGTGTGAAAATATAAACTAAGAGCTACACTTTAAACCCACTTATAAATCAAACAGTTCCAGTAAAAAATAAAACATACATCAACATTAGTCATACGAAGTTTGAAAGACAGATATATTTATGTCAGCTGCACAGCAACACAGAACCAGCACTGTGTCTGCAAAGAACATAAGCTGAGAGGCGACATCTCAACGCACCAAAGGCACAGAATAGTCATTGTCACAGTAAGACTGTCAAGAAAAATTATCTAGCACTTTTAAAAGAGAGAGAATTTCAGCCACCTAAATGCCATCACTGTCAGGCTGATGTGCATTTCAGAACAATTCTTGCAGCATTTTGTTCTCAGTCACGCCAGGATCTGCACTGAGCTCCAAGAACACCAGTCTGGACAAGGTGCTAGAGGAAGAAATTCACACAGACATCCAGGACGACATTTGCTGAGCTATTATAGATCCGTACTATTTTTTTTCTGACATCTAACTAATTTGGGTTTTCTTCCTGGGTCAGCAAATGACAAATCTATCTGATAAAGCACACGTTGCTAACAGCTAGGAGACTACTGTAGCTTCCTTAGAGAACTGTAACATCTAAGTCTGTCCACGTTATCAATTTAAAGAACTATTAATATACAGAACAATTGCATCAAATACTAGGAAAATTAAAGCATGGTATTAGCAAGGACGTCTGAAAGATCCCAGGGAAATGCAGTTTCTGGGAAGGAAAAAGAGGGGGATGCACAGCTAGGTAATTGTGTCAGATCATGCTCCACAGTGCAGGAGCATAGGCCATGCAAGGCAAAGCCCAGGAGTGGACTAAGCCTTCCCTGAGCACTCTTCTTGAATTATCTGTGCCAGGGGAATTATTAGCAGCAGCCTATGAGTTTCAGAGTTCTCCACTCTGCAATATCATCTTTGAAAACTGAAAATAGCAATAGTTTTCATTTAAACACTTTGATAGCCTCCTGTGTCAATTCAGGGCTTGAACATACTGATGTTGAATAGAATGAATTCCTTATTTAAGTTCAAGTTACCTGTGCTTTAGTTCTACAAGATGACTGAGGCAGAAGCAGGTGAATTGAACTGATCCAAACCAAGCAAAAATACTCATAGAATGTCCTGAGTCTGAAGGGACCCACAAGGATCGATTCCTGGCCCTGCACAGGACACCCCAAGAATCACACCATGTGCCTGAGAGCGTTTTTCAAATGCTTCTTGAACTCGTCAGGCTGGTGCTATGACCACTTCCCTGGGGAGACTGTTCCAGTGCCCAGCCACCCTCTGGGTGAATAACTTTTTCCTAATAACCAGCCTTCTTCTTTATTATCCTCCAGAACTACAGAAAAGACCTTGAAAACATGAACCAAAGGTAACCTAAAGCTAAGAAAACAAAAAGAAGAAAAAAGATTACTATTTACTACATGAAAGGTTTTTATTAACTCCTGTAAGCATAATACAGGCAAGCTCCTCAGGGAATGTTTTTGTAGTTTTCAATACTAAAAGAAGTATTATTCACACTCTTTAGTTGTATCAAAATGTCTCCTTAATGAAAAGTGGGCTGTCTTTTGAAGGGAGACAAACTGTGGGTGGAATTCAGTCCATCAATTTCAGGTATCTAACAATTACTTTTTGTCAGCCGAGTTTCCATCTAAGTGGTTTAATGATATCATTTCATGTCTTAATTAGGTTCTGATGACACTTCTAATGAACTGGAAACTTCTTATTATCTTCGAGGTGCTTCAACTGCCCTTGTTTGAGAGAAAGGGACACAAAGCAAACAAGTAAATGGAGATACTTATATCAAGCACTGCTGCACTGAAATGTTTAGTACCTGGTTCAGAGCAAGTGAGGAAGTGCCAATACTGTGCTTAAATATAAACATGAAAGCTCTCTGTAGATGAGTAGACAGACATAGGCTCCACTGAGCCCCAGGAACTGAGGCATTTCTGACTATATACAGAACTTCAGGGCATTCAACTGGTGGTGATTCATCTGATGACATCTGGTATCTGCCTGTTCCACCCACAGTGAAGGGAAGAGATAGGAAATGTGTAGCATATGCATGGACCAAGGGGCAGGGGTGATAATGCTGGCATTTTGTAAAATAACCCAGTGATTAAACCATTCAGGCTGGAAATAGAAGAATTTATTCCAATCTCAGCAAAGGCAGGTCTGAATTTATAGTGGAGGGAACTAGTGCTGGGTTTTTTTAATATCGATTTTAAACACAGATGTTTCCAATGCAATACAGCTTAATGTAAAAATGCAGGTATGTATGCATATATATAGACACACACTCTTACAGGTGTTTATATAACCTACACACGTAAAATAGATATTCTGGAGAGCTGAATTTGAAGCATTTCTTCCCAACTGAATGCTGTAAATGATAAATGGAATGCCCTGGCTGATGCTGCCTTTGGTTCAAGGACTCAGTGCAAAAGATGGCTTAGAAAGCATTCTCAGCCAGGAACGCAAGATGTAGCATTAAGTGTTTCCAAGGTACATAAAGCCTGCAGCCCAGGGCTCTCATTTACTAAACGAGTTTTTCAAGAACTCATCCTCTGTAGAGAAAGTTAGTCAGCTGTTCACTGAAACCAATTCACAAGAGCTGGTAGGCTGATGATACACATGCATCTGTCTCCCCAGAAAAGGTAATCCTAAAGACGTATGAAGCATAAGGAGAATTGGGTATCATTTAAGAAATTGTAGGCAGTTTTGGAAAGTATGCAAAACATCTTGACGTATCTAGGACCTGGTCAGGACTTAGGCAGAATGGGTAACAGTGGATTTTTGAAAGTTTTAGTTGTGAAGAAATGGCAGCAAACATTAAGACTCAAAGTAAGGAAACACTTTTATACTGTGAGGGTGAGTGAGCACTGGCACAGGTTGCCCAGGGAGGCTGTGGAATCTTGAAGAGCCCTTTCTCCAGCCTTGAAGACACTGAAAAGCTGGACACAGTCCTGGGCAAACAGCTCACGGTGTCCCTGCTTGAACAGGGGGCTGGATCTGATGACCTCCAGAGGTCCCTTCCAATCTCTGCCATTCTCTGATTCTATAAATGTGTTTTAAAACAATATTGGAGGTTTTTTAAAATTTCACTGTGGTTATTCTCATCTCTGTCTATATACTGAGAGAATACAAAGTCCATTCAAAATTAAACTAATTTTAGATAAATGCTTCAGTTATATCAGCAGCAAATAAACACAAAATCAGATAATCTTTGTATATGACAATGTAGCTACATTAATTTCATAATTTTTATACTGAGTAGATAATTTAATAATCCTGGAGAAAAATATAAATGTAATACTCCAACAAACTTTTACTCACCGTCAGAAATTCAATCTACTTATATAAATTATGAATAAAGTATAAATTTACAGTAGCTGTTTTTTTTTCTAAAAATGCCTACCTGCTCCATAAACCACTGAGTAAACTATACGCTTTGCTTGCTCTCTATCAGCATGTTTCACTTGTTCACTTGGAATCCCTTTCCTAAACAAACAAAAAAAATCATACATTTTCAGTTAAAACTAATTTGTTATACCCACAGAAAGCTTAATTAAAGTCAATAATTATTTAATAACTACAAGCTTGTAAGATATGAATAGAAGCACTTAAGGGCTTTCGTTGTCAGCCAAGCATGCACAACTTCTTTACAAATTTTTATCATGATAGTCCATAGTAAAGGAAATTCTTTATTTTAATTTTAATCTTCTCCTTTCATTTTCAATGAAATTCTTGGTTAGGAAAAATCCTACTACTGTATTGTTAGTTCTTCAGATTGAGAAGGATTTAATATTGGCTCATGAGAAAAATTAATTATTTCCAGCAACAGCATTTCTTCAAGATGTGAGAGTCTAGAGACTCAAAGCATAAGTCTGACCTAAAGCTTGTTTAAATAAGGTTATTATCAGGGCTTCGCTAACAGAAATATCCAACCTTTTATAAAGAAATGACTGATAGAAGAAAGCACTGCTTGCTCCATATGCCTTACAGAGCTCCATAAAACAGCAAGGCTGCATAAAACAGCAGCAGTGGCTGTTTCTGACCTCGAGAGTGCATCCAGATTACTCCCAGCCAAGTGTCCTCCTTCCCAGTTCCCATTCTCTCACCAAGTGACAGAAACAGTCCTACAAAAATGCTAATTGATTTAGCAATGTGAAAAATGAAAAGCTACAACTGCAATCATCAAGTACATGCCACCTATAGTTTTCCTTATCCAAATGCAGCTCCAGAAAGAATATTGACATTATTAACAACTGAAAGCACTGAAGAATATTGATCATTTGGTTTAAATGGAAGGGTGTTGGGAGAAATCTCTATCATATACTCACTCTCTGAAAACAAATAGCTACAAAAATTGTATTTGAAACATGGAGATGAATTGTTATCAGAGATACTTGATGATATCTGCAACATTTGGGAGAAAGTCTCCCCATGAGTCTGTCCATTTTTTTCATGAGTCTTGTTGCATTTTTGAAAGAAAATTTTTTTTATTGTTTTCTATGAAAGCTTTTTTGCCAAGAAAGATGCTTTGTTGTGAAGGTTTTAGCTGAGGAGCTTTGAGAAAATGGTGTATTTCACTGTAACTTCTTCAAGGAAAGTCTTACACCACTATTACAGTATTCAAACTCCTAGAAAATCACCAGAGCCACCAATTTTTGCTTGCTTAGCCCTCACACTGATTTTAGCCAAGCCTATGCTCAGTGCTGGTATAATTTGGCATTCTGAATGATAAACAGGCAGACCCTGAATGAAATCAGATTTAAGCAAGTCTTTATGGCAGTACAGATTTTTTGAAGAGAAAAAATAAAGTTGAATATAATTTCACGCCTTGACTGTGCAACAAGTTTTTGGTTTTGTAGAAGCTCACATAGTTCCTTTGAATACTACTAACTGCTCAAAGATGAAACAGACTTTTCACTGCTCTGTTTAGTTGAGAAACAAGAACAGGATAATTTAATAGTGTTTTCCACCTGTAATGAAGACTATTCCCACTTAAGTCAATCATTCTGCTTGTCTGAGACCCTCATAATTTACTTTCTTAGCTGTGGCAGGTCAAAAGTTCATGGATCTTTTGAATACAGTAGGTTGAGGTTCCCAGTTGTACCTGAATACGAGGACAAAGTGGCAATTGGAGCTAATAAGTGCAGCATTAGGAAACTAGACATCATTAAGGATTTCCAGAAGCAATCTCCAGCAGAAAGACCGCAGGAATTTCCTGAAGAATCTGGCAGAGAGCTACACAGACACTTGAGAAAGCATCTATCCCAAGGGAAAATAGAATCTGGTAAGAGAGCAAATCTCACCTCAGGACCTTTCTGACACGCAAAACTAAGACTGAGGAATGCTGAAACTGGGGAAACCCTAGCAAATGTAATACTGCTTTCCTAATACTGCATAATTTGAACTAGAGGATTGGAGAGGGCAAGAAATGGGAGAACAGCAACAGAGTTTGCTTGCAGATTTACTGAACTCAGAGGCTAGAGAAAGCTGAGAAGCAGTGGGTACATCAGCTGCTCACTTTTCTGGAAAAGAAGGGCTACAATAGAAAGGACACAGTGGGTAAGAATCATGGAGACCTGTAGAAGAACATACATATTTATCAGACTATGGTACTTAGGAAGACACAAGGTGAGATTTGCTGGGAGTGACTGGTGATTCTAGAGAAGTTTTAGCAGTGAAAAGACACTAGAACTGGATTGTGTACACAATTAGGACCGCTGCTAGAACTTTGATTATAATTTTGCATTATCCAAGCTTCAACTTGGAGGGCTGATTGGAATAAACAGAAACAGTCTTATTGCTGCAATCATGACTGGTAGTGTCAGCAATCACAATAAAACCTTGCCTAACACAGTTATTGGTGCAGATGTACATGCATTATGTAATCATGGTAATCCAACAGTCACCTAGCACTTCCTGGCCTGTGGTTAGTCATGAAACACAAGGAAAAAAATTAAAATTTCAGAGCTTTATGTCAAATATTTCCTTTAATGTAATGTTACAACCAAAATGGTCAGTCAACACCTCCAAGTGTGTCAGTGGGAAACGTGAGCACTGGACAGAGAGGCATTACATCTACCACTCTGAGTATTTGCAAATTTATGTACCACATAAAAGAATACATAATTATAAGGTACAAAATTGCCATATAAATCAAAACTGCTTGAGCAAACAGAAGTCATTAATCATAACTATTCTTCTTTTTTTTTTTTTCTAATAAATGCTTTTTTTCTGTTTGTATTGACAATGATTGGTTTCTACTAGAGTGTTTGATTCCTTCTATAATACAGAGAGGCATTCCTGCAGTTTGAGCTGAAGGCTATTTATTCCTTTGAATAACAAAACTGAAGGGGATGTGTGCAGTTTCTCAGAACTGCAGCAGCCATGTTAGAAATCCCCAGTGGGCTTTCTGCTTTATCCTGTTTCCTTTACAAACTAATTTACGTTTGTGATAATTGATTTGTTTTAATGGGTACCGTGAGAACCTATCTCAAGATAAAAACTTTATTTTGCCTTTGGACTCATCATGAAGCACCATGATAATCATAAAAAGACATTGTTATCTGCATACTTGAAAAGAAATTTTTAGCAAGCCATCCAATGCATGAAAATACTCAGTGCTGAAGTGCAGTAGGATCTAACATAGACCTTTAGTGTAGATGCACTTTTTTGAATACATTTGAACCTGAAAAAGCAAGGTGAATGGGCATAAAGTACTCTTAGCTGCTGAGCAGTGACACTGAGGCACTTACTCCAGCTCACCCAGCAGCTTCTGTACAGCTGGAGTAAAAGGAAGACTGTTAATGCAATGGTATAGAAATTGATGCAGGAAAAAAGCTCAAGAGGAAAAGGAACTTGCTGCAGATTTTGTTGTGGAAACAGCAAAATTCCTGAAGTCCTGCAGGAAATAAATATGCAGTTACTAGTTCTAGCATGAAATGTATTTTCCCATTTTATTACATCTTTCTCATTACTCTCTCTCAAATACGCTGGGAAAAGTTCAAGTTCATAATCAGTATTTTCACCACCTTCAAATCTCCAAATGCGCAGTATTTCACCTCCTACATTACTGTCCTTGCCTGCATACTTGTCTCAGGCTATTTCCACATCTCTGATTTGTTTGTCCCTTATTTTGTTTAGCACTGACTTGCAAGTACTTTGCCTTATGGTACTTTATTTGACAGACATCTATTAGGTAGAATAAAGAACAGCCCTCAGTGCTGGAAGACATGTTCAGGTTGGCAGATCTCAGTATCCTGGGATGGAGCTAGCAGAGCTAAACAATCTGGAAAGGTCTGTGAGGGCAGCAAACAGCTTGCAGCCAAAAATTGTAGAATATCTAACAAGCAGTGAGAGTAGAGATACACAAAGTCTTTAAAAAGGTGGGTCTACTAAGAACTGAGCTGTGTGCCTAAAAGGGAATAGCTGCCTAATTCTGAGAGTAAAGAAAATGGAGCAAAATTTTCTAGTGAACAGTGAAGAAGGGTAACATCAAATTATGATTAAGAAACAAAGTGCAGATATGAAACAAAAGGAGGAATATGTAATTTATTACTTTTTCAGAGAAAATACTCTGAGTATTATTGTAATTTCTCCAAAATTCACTATATATTTTCATATATTAATGGTGTCTTAGGGACATCTCAGAGAGTTTCTACTGAATTAAGTCTTAAGTCTTTAATACATATGAACACCAAGTTTCTTTATACCCAAGAAAAATATAGCAATCATATCTCTAATTTTAAAAAGTTTAAGTGTAAACTGGAATAACACATTTAATACAGAGTAGAGATCTCAATGGATTAATTTTTACCTGTACGGAATATTAAAAAGAACTAACATGAATTTTAGTATACAGAAATGAGCTCACACAGCATCAACACATAAAAAAAAAATAAGATTAAAGAGGCCACAGGGCATAACGTATGAGCAAAGGCAAAATAAAACCTTGAGAACAGGTAGAAATGGGAGGAAATCAGTCTTAAAAGAATGCGATAAGACATTCCAGCTTTTCTGGGAAACGTTGTGTGGCGACGGAAGCCGACTGTTTATGCACAGGAAAAGGCAGAACAAACTCCTCAAACACAATATCTGGCAGGCATGCATTGCCTTGGTCTGCATTACACTCCAGCCAAGCTAAGCTCAGCCAAAATAGCCACAAACTCTTGGCTGCTCTCTTGCATCTGCCAATTAATTCAAGTCCAAGCTGTGAATTGTTGATGTGGGAAATGAGATGGAGTGGCACTAAATTAATTTTATATGCGGTCATTAATGTCCAATGAATGAGTAAATGTATGAGTGAATACACATTTGTTCATCTGACAGCTCTCACAGCTTTTTTTATTTTCATCAATGAACTATATAAATCTCTCATTTTCAATCACCTGCTGCTGCTTAGTAGCAGATTATGGTTTTATATTCTGTAAGTTTGTGCCTGGAACTTTGTGTTGGGATATGAAGCAGGTACAGACAATTTATGTAATCAGTAAAATTAGAAAAGCCCAGTTTTACAGCAGTATCACCATTGGTTAGATGATGTAGGAGTAAATTCTGAAAGTTCACTTTTTCAGTTCTGCAGACTTCATCATACCCGAGGCAAACAGAATATCTATAACAATGTATGTGAGTATCCTAGACATATGGAAAAAAATTGGCTACCTGTAACCCAGTTCACTCACTGCTAATGCAATGAGCAAGAATAAACAATTTTTTTTGAAAGCTGCTATTCCATGACTCATGGAAAATGCTGACAAGGCTCAGGCATACTTTGTCTCAGATATTTGTAAGGTAGTATATGGAAGTGAACTTGGAATTACTTTTGCCTGGCTAATCTCTGTTACAAAATACAGAAAAGGAAGAGGTTGGGAAACAGTTTCTCTGAAGACACTGTCCTATCAAAATATATCACTACTCTTGCCTTGTATCAATCAAGATCCAGACATAAGATACATACAATTAGCCCATCTCAATCTTTTTATCATACAGAAATGTAAAGTATATGGTTTCTATGCTTTCTATAATTATGAGGCATTTACACAACTATGTTCAAAACAAAAAGTAGTGAGATTATCTTTCATATAAGAACATGGAGACAGCAGGATGAAAAATGAAATTTTTTCTAGACTGCCCAGAAAGTGGAAATACAGTTAAGATACTTTTCTAAAAATAGGAAAGAAACTTCTCCACAGAAAAGTTGTGGAGTCCCCATTCCTGCAGGCGTTCACAGCCAGGCTGGATGGGCTCTGAGTAACCTAGAGTAACCTGGCCTAGTGAAGGTGTCCCCTGCCCATGATAAGGGGCTGGAACAAGATAGTCTTTAAGGTCACTTCCAACAAAAACCATTCCAGGATTCTATGAAAAAAAGCACCTACCAAGACTAAAATGCAGACTAACATCTTGCCAGAAGGGAAACAGCAAGTCAACAGTAACAGATATATAAACCTTTCTGATGTAACCTAAGTATATATTCATTTTTTCTTGTATGTTTTTATCTATGTCACTTTTAAACACTTCTCATGTCTGATTCAGAGGTTATGTCAAATGCTTGTATTTGCAATTTTATCATGACCTGGTTTGCACAAGTGAGATAAAAGGTTACAGAGTAATACAAAGAAACTCCTCACACCGTAGGACACCAGATCCCTCACATCTCTTCCTCCTAATCTAAAGGGCAATACATGGTATTACATTTTATCCCCACCCTGCCATCAGGAGAGGCAGAGCTGTCTTCCAGTAGCCACTGCACATGCTGGAGGATCTCTGGCATGGATCTCCCATGTAAATATAGGGTCAGGTACTTAAGCACAGAGGGGAGAGAGTCACAACACATGACTCAGGAGTTTAACATTGTGTTTTATTTAGTTTAGAGGTTTTTAAAAAAGTTTTTATTTGTGTTCAACTTCTTTGAATGAAAGACTACAGCTGACAGCTTGATGTCATCCTTCCCAGACTACAGTCAACCCTGAAACATTTTTGTCATTGTGTCTCTTGTCCCTTTGGGTATGCCACCCTACCAAACTGTGGTTTAATTTATTTTATATCTATTTAGCACCAGAAAAATCTTTATAACCCCTATAAATTTTCAATAATCCAGAAGCACTTTAGTATTTTAAAACTTCTTCCAGTAGTTAATCATAAAATAATTTATTTTTTCTGAGTAGCCTCTATAATCCACTATATGAAGATTTATTTTATTAGTCTTCAACCTCCTTTTAAAGAGCATGGTATCTAGCTTTTATGTATTTTACAGAAGATAAAGACATGTATTTTCAGTTTGTTATGAGGGTCAAAAAGTCTTTTGTTGTTACATTTTAAAGTAGCAGGGAACCGGATAAAGAAATTGCAACAAGGTCAAATCATAAATTATAGCTATCATCAGTAACAATTTGCTGAGAGATTAACTTGTGACTAAAGTGATCCTTTATCTTTATTGAGATATTTACCTGCATGTTGCTATTTTGGGTATCAAATACTGAAGAGAGAAATTAGATAGCACTTATTTTCAGTGCTCTTCATTAGGAAAAAGGCCACTTAGAAGATTTTTCTGTAAAAATGCACAATTCTGGACATATGTCAGTTGGAACAGAAAGTCCCTGACATTGACATAGGTTCTTGAAAGCGCACACCTTACCCTGCAACCTTCAACTTGTCTCTCCTTCACTCCTGTAGGAAAAAAAAAGGCTTTCGTCTCACATAACCATAGTCCCTCTTACACAGTGAATTACATGGACTTTATTTGATTGCCTGTCCAAGATACTTATTTCTGAGTCACGAGGGCAATCAAATATTTTTGATTTTAGGGAGACTTTATTTTAGGGTCTCTGGGTCTATGAGTACAGAAGACAAGGAAGTCAGGGTAACTAACTCCCCACATCAGGTGCCAGTGGGAGCATTGACAGTGATGGGCACCATCACCGAAAGAACAAATAAATGTTAATGGAATAAGGGGTCTGTGCAAATTGGGATGGCATAAAATTTCTCAGAGGCCATCTGTATAAAACAACAATGTCAGGGATCAAATGCAAATTAATGCCATTGGAGTTTTTTCTTTACTTATCACAAATACCTTTCAAGCTTCTCTTTAAGATACTTCAGTTAAGAAGGAACAGCAGCCATTTTGGGATATGATACAGGCAGCTGCAGCAGAGCATCAAATAATTACACATTTTGGACCCATTAGAAGTCTCATAAAGAAACAGAGGGACCTTCAGAGCAGCCTTTAGATAAATACTAGAAAAGTGAAACAGAAAGAACAGAGTTCTTAACATACAATCAAAAGATGGTGTAATGCCATCTCAGATATTACACACAACAAAATATGGAGCTATCATATTGTTACAACAATGTATAGTTTGCTCAGGAAAAATAAGCAGGGGAAGAGAGGAGATGTCACGCTACATCAAACTGCATGCACACAGTACAGAAAAAAGTAAGAGACAGACTTTGAAGTATCTTGGACAGGCAATCAAAAAGGAAGAAATTAGTCATGCTATATATAAAGGTCTTGAACTAATGGGTTCTGCAGAGAGGGATAAGAACCTTCCTATCCCATCTTTTTCAATTTTCACTAAAAACACCTCTTGCAACTTAAATTTCTACTATGCCTTGGGTCGACACTGAATTAAAGGCAAAAGTAAAAGTGAAGAATTAATTGCCTCGACATTCTTGATTTCATCAAAATTTAGCTTGACACTAGAGTTGAAGTTGAGTTAAATGAAATAAACAGAAATATTTTACTGAGCTCTGGAGTGTACTCACAAAACAGAGCATTTTATCAAAGTCACTCTAGAAGGACATAATGGTTTGGAGACAAGAGTTTCACACACAAGAAAACCTCTCTATGAAATTGGCAAAGCCAAAAGTTATCAGACACCACAAAACGACTGAGGACTGTCCAGCCTCCTCAGAGTTTGCTTTCTCACTAGTTTTTGTGTTAGTTGTGGTGGTGGCAACTGTAAAACTTTAATTTTTGTTTACTCTAGAAAACTAAGAAAGCATTTAATGTGTAATGATAAAAAGCTTACAACGTGACATAAAATTAAGCTGTCTAGTTAAACTTCTAGTTAACTCCCTGGTTTATTTAAAGCTTCTAAAAACAAAAGCCATTATGCTTCCTGAAGACTTTGTTCCCTCTGCTTTATTATCTGCCAGTCTAAAGTCACAGCTGCACTTCTACAAGGCACTGTAGACTACAAGGTGAAATTTCCACAGGTTGCCAGAGTCTGTCAGAGTGCAAAGTAAGACAAGTGTTAAATTTCATTAATATCAACTATTGCAAGTGAGATTTCAAAACAGATAGAAATCGTTTTGCTGCAAAAGTAACACTCTTAAAATATTCCACACCAACACCCATGAGGTGTTGAACCTTGAATTTAAAATGATTTAAAACTCTGATTCTGAGAAGGCAAACTGAACATCCTCCCCTTTTACTAGATACAGCAGCTGCAGGAGCTGCAAGTGGCACAGCCTCACTCACAACTATTTTACCAAACAAGTTATTAAATAACAGATTCATAATGAGTAGTACCTGTGCACAGTACCTGTCCCTGAATATGTGACTTGGTTTGAAAGAGCATATCTTCCCATTCAAACTGAAATTGTGTCTCTCTTAACTGCATATATGAAACAAATTATTGATTCCACACTTTTTATCAGTATCACTCTAAATAAAGATACAAGATGAGAGATATTTTAGATATTGATCAGAATAGAAATGATATATATACTGCAAAAAATGCTTCTTCAGAATCTATTTCACAAAAGGAAAGTAAGTAAGTAGAAGCCTTGAAACTAACTAAAAATTGTAACAGGATTGTAAAACCAGCCAAGTAAATGATAATGAAAGAAATGCTGTATTAACCCTTCGTGAGTGTCCTAGCAGGCAGCACTGAGCTTAGGACCTCCTGATTTACAGTGAATCAATACAGGCTGAATTATACAGCCAAACTTCAGAGCTGAAGGATCACAACACAGTCATACACTTCTAAACAGACTTCAGCAGACATACTCAGACTTCCTTAAGGGGGCTGCCATGTAACACACAGGAAAACTTTTCTCCACTCTCCTCAAAGGCAGGATTCTAGAAGTAATCCTAAATACTCCCTAGTGAAGAGCAGGAGTGATTGTAACTTGTCTTAATACTGCAAAAATTTCATCATCTTATATGTGCTCAACGGCATGGAATGTCTCTTGTTCATTGCAACTCCATAAACAAAGATTTTGCCATTTTGCAATGGATGAAGTGAAATTAATTAACTCAAATTCAATTGCCAGTAAGTTCATAAAAAGTGGAGAAATAAATCCAAGAGACCACATGTCCTAACTGATCAGAAATGTATGAGATAGCCTGGATTATCTACAAAATCTTTAGAC
The DNA here is from genome assembly GCA_013399195.1 of Dicrurus megarhynchus. Classification (NCBI taxonomy): domain Eukaryota; kingdom Metazoa; phylum Chordata; class Aves; order Passeriformes; family Dicruridae; genus Dicrurus; species Dicrurus megarhynchus. The sequence goes on along the minus strand of VXAD01011242.1, from coordinate 380,043 downwards.
AAATACGGGGCTCCAAGAACTCTAAACTGGTATAGATCATTATTTAGACAAAGAACAAAACTAAGAAAGCTCTGCCTGGGGGAGAGGGAGCTGTGTAACCCTGTGGCTGCATCTTGTAACTGTATGTCTGCTAATGGGGACAGGAGGAGAGCTAAAGCTCTTCCTGTTTCCTCAGTAAAAATCCACCTGGATAAGCATGATTATTTAATCATTCCTTAATCACCTAACAAACACACACGTGACATTTCTTGATTAATAATGACTCTGTTCAAACTTGTTTATAGTATTTTCATTAAATTAATATAGAAGGACAAATATTCATATCTGTTTAAAAACCATTCAGCTACAGATGTGGTTTTTACTTCTCAGAAATCTATTTATCTCATCCCTGATTAACTGGCCTTTGCTCTTGCTATTTGAATAGGCAGCCTAACTGAATTCCCTATCTGCTATACCATACAGTTATATGAATTAACCTAAAAAAATACTATTTTGTGGAGGATTAATCTTTAATCTATTTAATACAAAGAATGTATTTGAAACAAAGTTGTATAAAATGGGTACGGGCAGGTGTATATATACTTAGTCAGCCTACCACCAAGCATTTGTGCATACTTGACCTTATCTTTTTCAAACAGACCCAGTTATCTTTTTGTATAATTCAGCCCATGAGGACTGATTTTGTTTAATTTCTGGAATATCCAAAATACCTCTGCTTATTTCCTGTGTTCTTCAGAACTCAGCAGGGTATCAGCAGATAGAGCTATTGTCAGGAAGTATCCTGAATTGCCAAGAGGCTGGAAAAACAAGAGTCCCTATTTTGACACAATTCCTACCAGACCAACTGCCAGTGTGCAACAGTTTGGCTCACCTGGCCATCACTGGATATATTCAGCTCGGTGAGTCCCCTGCTTAGCAGGTGGTAAAGAAACAAAATTTCACACTTCCTTCAGGAAGACATTCTGCGAAGAACAAACCAAATCTTTCTTCACAATCGTCCTCTTACCCAAGTATGGCTGAACTTATCCTCTAAAAGAAGGACCCAAAATATAACCCAAAAACATAACAAAAAGCCTTTTCTCCTTTCAACATAATATTTCCAAGCAGTTCTGTGCTTTGCTTCTCTCTAGGCTTTTTCTCAAGTAATTTCCAAAATCAGCACGTCAGTCTCTAACAAAACAGTTCACAACAGATATTACCATGATCCCACATAAACACCAGATGAGGAAAAACGGACTTTCGTGTTCAGAACATTTTATAAACAGTCTGCAGTTCCCAAGATTATTGGAAATGAAGTGTTCAAGTTCCTCTGATTCTGGCAAGGATGGTGTCAGCTAAAGACCCTTCCATGTCTTAAAAGCATCCGCCAACCAAGCCCACGTTATAAAAATGGAAAGAAATGTTTTTCAAGATGATTGGTGGTAAAGAATTTATAAAACTCTTGGAATTCCAAGATAATTACACACTTCCTTATTTTAGATACAAACTGCCATTGCTACAAAGACATGAGATATGTCCTCTTATCTGCAGCCATTTTTTTAAACTCTCTGAAAGCCACACAGACTTAGGTGAACAATTATTATTTCCAGTACTTACCAGAAGATAAATTCAATACCTGGAAGAAGCACAGGTATTCATGCCATTTTCCATCACCACACAAAAGAAAGCACTAACAGCATGAATATGAGGAAGCAGATGACAGATGAGAGAGAAGGGAGTATTTTGTGGTTTGGATTTTACAAAACTCACATCTCAATGTGAAACAGGAGCAACCAGACCACTATCAAATTCTCCAGCCTTCTTTCAAAGGCTGCCATGAGTGTAAGCATTGCACACAACTGCCACAAATTGTCCTTTCATTGGTATAATCAGAGTAAATATCACCCTTAAAGAGTATCCACTAATTACCTTGTTACTTTAATTCACCATCAGTAGTTAATGTGTACAGGTTAAATTGCAGTTCAGAGCTAGAAATTGATACTTTAAAGAGAATGCCTGTTTTCATACTGGAATGGCAGCAGTTATCAGATTATTCAGATTATTATACCTTTTAATACACAACACATCTGTATATTGAACAGTATTAGAGCTATTCCTCTGCTACATAGTACTACATAAGTATTTTTAACAGAGATTATTTAAATATCTCTACTCTCTTATTATTTTAGCTTTTAGAATATAAGGAAAACTCATTGCATACAGGCAAGCTTTTTGTGTGTTCTCTGATTCATATTCTCTGATTTCCACACTGAAAAAGAATTAGAGTACAAAAGTTAAAATACTAAGCTACAACTGTCTAACAATGCCATCCATAAAGGCATTTTTCTGAGGCACAGACCAGCTTGGGTATCATTACATTGGATCTACACTGGCCCAACAGACTATCTACTACACAGAATATGTGACAGAAAATACCCAGATAATTTATCACTGCATGGAAAAGTTTGTGCACAGGGACAATTATCCTTCTGCTCTCACACAAGTGAAAATACACAGTTTACAGTAGTAGCAGATTTATGCTTGCAAGTAGATCATACTGTAAGCAATTTACTAAATATCTGTCTTAATTTCTCCCCTTCTCAAATAGCAAATATCATCTAAAGAAAAGTTATATTTACCATGACAAGATAACATTAAATCTATACAAACAATCCAGAAATATTATTAAATCTCAGAGAAATAATGTGGTCAAGAGAATGTTCTTTGTTTCATATGTTAATATTATCCCTAGAGACTATAAATCACCTGGGTATTCCCTTTCCCAAATTTCTGAATACAGGAGTATCAGATTTTCACTTAAATCCATTTGCAACAAATCTACTTACAGGATCTTTTCCTCTGAACCTCTTGGTTTATGAGGAATAGAGTCTACATGTTTTAACATCTTAGTTCATAGTTATAATTTAGAAAGGGCAAAATGGTCTCATAAATCTCCTAGGCCATTTATGACAGACACACCAGTGTTCTACTTCAGGCTTGAGAACATAAAACATAGGACATAAAGATAATCAGAAATGTCTGTAGCAAACACTGGATCACAGTGACAACATCTTCAAGCTTAAGTTGACTAAGCCACTTCAGAGCCATAAATAACAGAGTTGCATTTGTATGGCCAGGCTGCCCTCAGGACCCTTGATGGAGGGCACCACTATGCTCTGCTGGATGCAGCTGTACTCATCACTACTGGGCATCTCCAGTTGTCTGAGACAGGTTCTAAAGAAACAGAGGAAAGGACTTACCCAAATATTTTAAGTATGGATTAATGCTCTAATCATAGGAACTCTGAAGCAGTATTATCCCTATTCAAAAAAGCACTCAGGCAGGAAAGTAGGCGTAAGTCAGACACGATGAAACCCCATGCTATGGGGTGTTTAGGTGCTTAGCTAAATCAAGATACTTTTCCTGGTTTTTGACTCAATCTGGTCAATATGGGTATATACTACAATGGAGGAAGAACAACCTACTGAGAAGGGTGACAAAAGAACAGCTTGAAAGAAATTGGTAACCATTACACCTCAAATTAAGAAATTCTGGAAAGAAATTGCAGACTACCTAAAAGACTAATCTTATTTTTCAGCACCTATTTTTGAAAGAGATTTTAAGATATGCACATCAACAGCACTTTAAATACAACTACTTGTTTTTCATCTATTGTGTAAAAGCTAAAGAAGTGAGAGAAAGTTCACACTGAGGTTTGTTGTCATGTGGATGTCTAATGGCAGTTACGTCTCTTGGCTGGTCAGACAGCTGCCAGGACGACTCTCGTCATCTTCAGCACTGGGATGATGATTTGGATTTAAAAGGATTATGACTGTCATAGGGCATCAAGACAACTTAACACAAGGTGAACCTGCAGGTAGCTAAAATCCATTACATCATTAATTTTTAAAAGTTTAGGCAAGCCTTGAAACTTTGCCATGTGTTCAATATGTCATTAACATAATGCACACTTGGTGGCATTGTAATAGCAGGTGTTGACCTGTCTTTAAGGCATTCTCTTTGTATGCCATAACAGAGTAGTCACTGTAAGATAATTTTGGTAATACCTTACAATCATCATCACAGGAGAACAGGAGTAAGAGCATTAAGCATATACAAGTGAACATCAAAATCTTTATCATCTTAGTTTTAGCTGGAGTAACTATGTTAGATGACCAGAAAATATATTGACCATACGAGGCAGACACGAGCAAGCTGGTGTAGTGGAAAATGTCCCTGTCCATAGCAGGGGGGTGGACTAGATGATCTTTAAAGGCGCCATCCAACACAAACCATTCTGTGCTTCTGTGGTAGTTAACTGCAGCTTCTGATAGTTTTACCTGAACAGCAATTTCAAGACAGTTCTGCCAAAGAGATACAACACTTAAAAAACTATCTACAGCAAGCAGTGTCTCCAGCAAACAGCTGAGCACAGTGCAGAGAAGCACAGGGTGGTGGAGCTGAGTTACTCCTGAAATGAGCTGTCTCTGCAAGCTCACCAGAGCAGCACAAGATCCCAGCCCAGCCTGGCTGGGAGCGCTGCCTCTCACTGGGGTCAGTGGCTTGGGTATTGTGTTGCACATGACTGAATTTTAGTATGGAAGTTAATTCCTCTTCTGAGCCCTTTACTACAATGTACAGACAGTCTGGGCTGACACATACTTATGCATCTCTACCTGCACTGACAAGATGAAGATTCCATATGAATGATGTTTAATAGAAACATGGATCCATCCAACAGGGTTCCAAAAGAGACGCATCTCTAAGGCACCAGAGACAGGCTGAGTCACAGTACAGAATACCTAACCAAATTATGAAAGGAAAGCTTTTATGCATAAGAGATCTTTATTTAATCAGAAACTCATAGAGTTCACTTCTTTGCAGAAACTGCCCACCCATGTGTATTTCCTGCCAAATGCTATAAAAAGCCTGTGAAAGTTTTTAAAAAGGTTGGATTTCAGACAGAAGGCTTTAGTCTGATGGGCAGCTAAGGAACGGAGTTACATTTCAGTGGAGAAGCCATGAAGTTTAGAAAAACTAAGTGAATAAACTGATATAAAACTTGGCTGGACTCTGGAGTGTGGCTCAGATTTCTATGCAATAATGTATTCTATTTATGATTTAATATTCATCAGTCTAAGGATTTTTATTTACAGAAAACCTGCTAAAGGATACCAGCTGACATGCATTCAGAAGCTGAAATGCTACTAGACACTAACACTAACTTAATTTTTTGTCTTTGGAGAGGGAGTTTCAAAAACAAATCCATTCTTTACAGATCTCTTAGAGAAAAAACCTTTTTTTGTCAAGGTTTTCCAATTGTACAAAATATGTCAGAAAATATTTACAAATAGTAACAACATGCAATTCCTTCAAACAGAACAAAATATTTGCGATGCCCATTTGTGTATCAGTTGCACAGATTTTAAAGGATTAAGACCCAGAGAAAACCAGACAACCAAGAAGAAATAAAAAGTTTCTTGTTTATTTTGCTCTTCTCATAAATCATCCTAATACCAGTGAGTAGAATCAACTACAGTAATGTCAATTGACTGATTGTTGGCCCTAAAGATTTTATTTATCAATAGTGGACTATGAGAGATGAATAAGTATCTGGAATGAGAAAGCATTTGTGAAGCCTGTAATTTTATATCTTCTCTTTGGTGCCAAAGAAACTAAGGACAACGTTCAAAAATCCAAAATGAGTTCAGTAGGAACTGACCCAACAGGAGGAATTCAATTTGTCAGAACAAATACAGATGTCTACATTTGAGCAGGCCATCCCAGACCTACTTTGTCCTCAATGGTGAGAAGTCAACGCTTTTAATGTGAAATTGATCTTATTACACAGGGCATATCAGCAGTCAGCCAAATGAATCTCTCCAAGTATGTGACAGATGTCCAAGGTTAGATGAGATTTAACACGTCCTTCGTGTTTCCATGATTAATAGGTCATCTAATAGATTCAATAGAAATTTTTTCCCAAGCATTAGCTTTCCTGACGCTTAAGAGAAGAGTCAGCAGAATCATTACATAGTGATTTTGTAGACACACCATGACAATTCTGTCTGATAAAAATATTTGCCTGTAATATTTCATTAAATTTAAAGTTACCGTGTAGCAACTGCAAGAGGTTGACGGCTGCCAAGAGCCATGAGATGGCTGAATAGAATGGTATTTCTGGAGCCATGCCCAGAGCTGAGACAAAATTTGACTCATCTTCATGCATACATTTCCAATAAACCATCAAACTAAAACAAGGATTTAACTCCATCATGAGGTTCTAGCAATATCATGTTAGAGCTAATAATTTATTACAGTATCAAGAGAAGCTTCTAAGAAACTCTAAAAGAAAGGTAATCTTTCCATAGATATATTCAATGGAATGTTTGTGGTCTTGAGTTTTGTTCTGCCAGAATGCACATGCCTCAAGCACTGGTTCAGGTGTTGGTAGCAGGATAATTATAATGTGAGCTCCATTTTGTTTCTTTGTACGACTTCAGAGCATATTAACAAATATGTCCCATCCCTGGATATGTTCAAGTCCAGGTTGGATTTTTTGAGCAACCTGATCTAGAGGAAGGTGTTTCTGCCCGTGGCAGGCAGACTGGACCCAGACGGTCTTTAAGCTCCCTTTCAACCCAAACCATTCCAGGATTCTAAGATTCTGTGAACTACAGAAGTGTGTAGGAAATACTATGTTTGGGAAGACTGTGCCTGCAAAAATTTAGAAACTGTAGGATGAGAATTGAGCTCAATCAATCATATGTATTTTTGCTTTCATTTTCAGCTAACAATCTTCCAACTAAAAATGGAGATAAAAAGATAAGAGAAGGGGAGACAAAGAGAAAAAATGAAAATTGCATAATATTTACATGAACTTCAGTCTGTTCAAACAACTTTATGCTACACCATTTTATTCAATCTTTTTCTGACCTATCTGTTGAAACTGCAAGCTTCTTGCCATCTATCCTGTCATTTATTGAATGCTCATGCATTTTTGGGTACAAGGGAGTCCCAGTCTCAAGTGAGATTTTGAGGCATCACCATGATACAAACAACAATATAAAATACCTTCAACAGCTAAGTAAATAATATTCCATCTTTTTTTGATAGTTAATCTTTTTATCTGCATACTGAAGAGATCAGTAAATAATCAGATAGATATGGAGATAAAAAATCTACCTTTTTTTTAATTATTGGGGTACCACTTTTTCAAAGTCCTCCATCAGAATATGGAAGCACTAAACCCTATTAGTTCAAAAGGAATCCCATAAGCTCTAGTCTCCGTTTCTTAAATATATGTGATATGATTCCAATACTTCTATTGAATAGACAAGTAAATTTCAAAAATGCTTGTTCTTTTACTGAGAAAAGCTGTTCTGCAGTTTTTCAGATGGATAACCTAACTGCTGCTCAACTTTTAAAAAGAATTGATTAAAAATAATACAAGGAGAAAGTTATCAGCAACCATTGTTCACAATACATCACCAGCTATAGTCACAAGGCTCATACTGGCCAGCTGGATTGCAACATTTTGATATGTGGTAATTAACCACAGTAGAGAAGAAAAGGCTCAGAAAGACAGAAAGGAATTCATGGTGTTAAAATAGTATGAACAATAGATACAGTAACAAAATACTGTCTTTTGTTATCATTATGCAGTAATACAATAGCTTAGGTTATTCTTACTATTTTGTCTAATTACTATTAAAATATGCAACATTTAATCTTACCACTGAGAAGCCAGTGTAGAAAAGATATCAGTGATTTCAGGTTCTTGGAACAGTTTCAGAAGTTCTGGTTCAGATGATAAGTCAGCGAGGATCCTTAACTCAATATGGGAAAAGTCTAGAAAACAGTGTTAAAATGCATCTATTGCTCTAAAATAAAAACATACCCGCATTTTAACCAAACTCTCACAAATTAAAATGTAAGCCTGCAGTATTCAATCACTTCTTCATGCTCAAAAAAGACAGATGCCTGTAAGAAGCTCATCCTGAACATGTTATATTCCAGCTATGGATCACAAAGTGTCTCATTCCTTCATTATCTTCATGTGTCAATAATCTTATTAACTCTGTTTCTACTGACAAGGCTTAAACATCACCCACTTTCAAAGCACATAAGGAATACACATCATATAACAATATTAATTGATACTAAGGGATTTGACAGCCTTGTAAAATATGTCATCCAAAGGAGAGTGAAAAAAGACATGACAGAACTGTGAATATTAATCTGTATGAGAATAATAATACACACTCTCTTACCTGCTGCTAAAAATGTACATCCTTTCTTTGAAACAAACAATGTTCTTGGAGAAATAGTTACTATGTCCTCTTCTTTTCCTAGAGATGTGATAGACGTTTAAATCCCAAACACCAGTTCAAAAATACTGTGTTGCAAACCATAGGAGGTTTTATACCAAACACACATTTAACACCACAGAAATGGCGATATAAGCAATTTAGCAGAACATCAACTGCCAGCATCACAATTATTTCACTATATCAGTCATGTACAACTTAACCTCCACCATCCTTGCAGTACTGCTTACTTCCTTTCTCAAATCCAAACCCTTCCCTAAACACAAGCTATCAAATATATACAATAACTAACATTATTCAAAGATCACTTAATAAAGGATGCATTCATAAAGAAGGGTCTACAAAAATAAGTAAAAATATGTATTTTTTTATCTTTGAACATACTGCAGCAATGTGTTAATAACCAAATTCTGAGTTACAGGTGGTAGGGGAATATAAAATTGAGAACATACAGCTGTCATAGGCATCCAAATTGTAATGACAGAAATCCCCAATAATACCATGAAACACTAGCACAAGGTACTAGAAACCAAGTTCATCCAGGGAGTATCACGTGACATAGTGTAGGGAGGGATGGTGGTTTGAAATGAAACAGAATCTGGTCAGCATAAAAGTGAAGAAAATAGAAAAAAATGTGCCTTGATACAGGAAAAACTTAGAAATACATTTCTGAGAAGCACATAAGATCATTAAGAAAATCTCCAGAAAGTTTCATGTGCTACAGTTATGCCCAGCACCTCAGGTTTATGCTGCCCCTGCTGACAGAGTTTTTTATAGCAACTTTTAAAAAATACTTATAAAAATGAATCATGTAGATAAAATAAAACTATTGTCAAAATTTTACATTATCTTCCATAGCCTCCTGTTTAGTGACCTTTATTATTTCCAATGCAGGGAGTGAATAGCTGTGAAAAGGCAAGGCTTGCCCTTAGCAGAGAACCAAGCACCACAATGAGCAGCACTTCCCAGTGGCTGCAGGCATTCAAGGAGGAGAATGTATGTTCCAGAGTCTCTCTCTTATATTTGAGTCTGCTACTGTGGGTTTCTCTCTTTATCATTTGCCTCGTGCTTTTCTAGACTTTACTTTGATTCTCTCTAAACCATCTGTTTTAAATCCACTTCTGTTATCAAAAAAATCACATCTGACTAACTACTGGTGTTTAGGTGTGAGTATGATTAAAATGACCCTGCTTAAACATTGACTCAGAGCCTTATGAGCTGAACGCACACAAAATCATCCCTAGGATATTTAAGGTATTTAAGATGCATAATTTCATCTGGAAAAAGTGAGGGAAACAAAAAAAAACCCCTTAAAACTTGTAACTATTTAGATCAGTGCTGAAACACCAAATTTTTTTTCAGGAACAACCAGAAAAAGTAATTGGTTTAAGTGCTAATGTGTAACAAAGCATCGATCAAATGTTATTTAATGCTGGAGCTATCAGTCTATATAAAAAATATAATACCACTCAGTAAAATAATTAGACAAAACTGTCTTTTTATCTTAATAAAAACACAGTTTACCTTTTATGTACTGTTTCTTCCTAACTGTAACTGGATGTTTAGAGATACCTTGAATGTTCTACAAACAGGAAGAATAAAAATGCTTAGTAAATCCAAGTTTATGAAAATATGTTTATGAACAGTTTATTACCAGCATTAGTGATACTAGTGCCAACAAGTTTTTCCCATAAAATAAGTAAGATTAACCACTTTGCCCTTCAAAGGAATCTTCACACTCTGCATCCGCAGACACTTTTGAATATTTGCTCTTCCTTGAAAATTGGAAGCTTCTAAGAACAATTTCTCATTGGCAGCCATTCCAAAGCCTAATCTCTGGATGCACCATAGAAGATAATTAGTAATCCAGTAAAAATAATTTTCTTCTTATTTTAACCTGTGTCTTTTAGATATAGTGCATTATTTCTGAGAAAAGAATACATGTGAATCTTGCCTGAAGTCTAAAGGAACTGAATATTCTTCAGCCTCTAGGACTTTCTTCTAGTATCTATTCCTACTTTTTTGAAATGCATGATAAAATAAATATGGAACTCTTTGCTGCCTACAGTACATCAGTCCAGGTTAAAAACTAGAGCTAATTTTATCAACCAACATGCAGGACTAGGATCAGCAGAAGATTTTTTTCCAAGATCTGGGTTCATACACCTACGGTAAAGCAACAAAGATGCACATGACAACTCTTTTCTGTTATTTTGTGTCATTATGCCTCTTTATCTAGAAAAGTAACATATGACAAGAGAATGTGTATCAAGCTCTGATTTTGTCATTCCATGTAATTAATTTGCAAGTGGTTCAGGAATTAGATGATCATTCTAATATGTAATACTGGAAATTCAGAGGGTAGGAATAGTGCTATATAATTTCCAAATCAGAATGATCATTTTCTATGCAATTTTCAACTCAAAAATTGTTATTTTAAACTTAAGAGGGATGTAATCGGACAGCAAAAGCTATTGAAATTTAAAGCAGAAGCAAAAGAACAAAACCCCCAAACCACAACCGTATCATTCCTAGTCTTAGTACCACCCTTAAAGATGTACAGTTAAATGTATTAAAGTTGAACACCTGCCACAGCACCAGACAGAGAGAGAGAGATGGGAAACTACCACATAACATATAGAATATTTTCACAGCATGGGTAAAAACGAGAAACACTGCTCTCGGTCCACCAATATCCAGAAGAAACACTTGCCAGCTGGAATATTTTATTCTTTAGCTTCTAGAAACATTTAAAAATACCATTGTGGCAATGTTTACTGCAATGCATATTTTAAAATCATATTTTGAAGCAAGTGGTTATTTAATCTGTACACAAAACTAACATTCCTACTGGCAACTATTGATTTCCACCAATAACAAGTTGGGGAGAATCAGTGCCCAGGTATTATTCAGTGTATGAATAATAGGCAGTTTAAGAGGCCATGGAATCTAGCAGAAATTCAGAAATTCAGAAAATTTAGTCCTTTATTATGTCCCTGGACATGAATAAAAGTAGGAGCCTAATTTTACACACATTAAAATAAAAAGTTAATTCTGACCTATAGAACTATTCTAACAGAGGCTGTAGAGGGCCTTTTCATTCGGCTCTACACTGGTATTGTGACATGTACTTAGTCAGGTAATTTCCAGCACAGGTTAGAATTGTTTATAGTTACTCTAACTGCTATTTTTCCTTGTCTCATTAGCTTCAAAATCCTGAACAAAGTGAATTTAAAATATATATATATTTCAGGATCTATCTACAATGTAAAAATAAATCACTATATTGATATCTTGTTTTTATTGAGAGCATATGTACAAAGTCTGCTTTCAATGCAATTTAAAAAGTGTTACTAACAATTCTGGAAAAGACTAATAAGTAATTACAAGTGCAAAATGTCTTTTCACTTGTAAATTAGTTAACAACTCATAATTTGAATAGATCTTCAGAAAAGAGGTAACTCAAGAAACATGAGAGTTGTAATGCTCATCTTTAAGCTATTGGAATAGTTTTAACACATCCCTCTCATCTAATTTTAGATTAACTAATTTTAGGCAAGTCGTTGGCCTAAACTAGCTGTGTAGAATCCCTCTATAGCCAGCAAAGACAGGAATCTCCAGTGGGTAGTTCAGCCTGTCTGTATAAGATACATACTGACAAGTCGTCCTAAGGTTCCCCTGGAGGTGATGTATTCTAAGATTAAGATCATCAAATCTGATGAGATGAATTTACATATTTAAAGGAATAAAGAAATAAGGAGACAATCTCGCAAGAGTCTTCCAAATAGCAAGCTTCCCTCTGCTTGAGTCAGGTGACTGTTTTACTGTACCAGAAGTGGAAAATTAATGTGGCTTGGGCAAATTATTATCACCACCTTGGACTATATAATACAGCCTGTATTTTTGCTTTTATGTGTATATCTCAAGTATTTCTGCAAATCCTTCACAGATCCAATCTGAGATGTGACTGTTCTCCCTTATTGTTAGAAAAGGGTATCCACATCTTGTTAGAAGTTACAGGGAAACAAAATTGCCCTCTCTGAAAAATCACATTCCAACAGACAAGAAGGAATACTTGATACAGTGTGGTGGAAAAGCTGGTTCAGGAAGTTAACCATTATAATACTTCTTTTCATTTTTTCTGAGTGAGGGGAAAAAAGATTAAGCTATTCTAATAGATGGTTAACAAGAAAACCCTAGCATTATTTTTTTTTTAATTAAAAAACATATAAAAATAACACCATAATCCAAAATTAACTTCCAGAGCTTCCAGCTGATAGAAGGACAGATGAAGCTGAACTCCCAGTTTCAGTATGTCTGAAAGGCTATGATGATCAGGCGAGATTTCTAAAGAAAGCAACTATCTTCCTATCTTCCACAAGGCCAAGAAGGAAGATGCAGAAAACCACAGGCCAATGAGGTTCTCCTCAGCTCCCAGGAAGATGATGGCACAAATAATCCTAGAAAACATCTGCAAACATATTAAAGTTGAATAGGCAGTCTGGGGTAGTTAGCATGGATTTAGAATGGGAAAATCGTGTTTAACCAATGACAGCCTTGCGCAATGCAGTAACCAGCTCTGTGCATGCAGGGAGAGCAGCAGATGTTGTTTACCTTGACTCCAGCAAGGCTTTCAAAACACTCACTCATAAAAGCCTCAGAGAAGCTGATGAAGTACAAGTTAGATAAGTGGACAGTGAGGTGGACTGAAACCCGGCTGAACTGCGGGTCCCAAGGGCTTTGGCAAGTGGCACAAAGACCAGCTGGAGGTCAGTAACTACTGGAGCAGCCCAGGGGCAAATAAGGCCCAACACCTCTATCTATGACCTGGAACACAGGACTGATGCAACCTCAGCAAGATGGTAGGCAATCCAAAACGCTGAGGAGTGCTTGACACATCAGGTAAGCGATTCAGAGGGACCTCAGGCATCTGGAGAAATGGGTTATCAGGGTCACACAGAGTTCACAGCCTGGAAGGCAGCTTTGCAGAAAAAGACCTGTAGATTGTGGTGAAGAACAAGTTGAGCATGAACCAGTAATGAGCCTTTGTACCCAGGAAGGCCAACAGCACCCTGGGCTGCATCAGGAAGAACATGACCAGCAGGCCAAGAGACAAAAATCCTTGTCCTCTACTCAGAACGCCTGATGGGAGCATGTGAAGAGGGTGGAGCCAGGTTCTTCTCACTGATGCCCAGTGACAGGACAAGAGGTGACAATCAGAAACCATTACAGGAAATTCCATTAATGTAAGAAAAACTTTTCTACTGTGACAGTGGTCAAATACTGGAACAGGATGCTCAGAGAAGTTCCGAAACCTCCATCCTTGGAGATATTCAAACCTTCACTAGACAATCTCCAGCAGTCCTGGCAAGGAGACTCAGAACTGATGGACTCTGGATGTCTCTCTTGAAGCCTCACAAACACAGCTTCAAGCCTTGAAAAAATAATGCTCTAATCCATAAAGAAAGTCACTGTATCCAAGGAGAGTAGAATTATCAATGAAACAATACCTAATCAAAATCAAACAAATAGACAGTGTCCCAGTTTTATGAGTTTCTTCTCAGTCAGTTAAGACTCTGTTGAGCTTTCTGTTTTTGGTATCCAAAATTCTACATCTTCATTTGCCATTGATTTTTTATTCCTTCCTAGATTAAAACCAGTATGCTATTTCAGTTCTTTCCAAGGACTACAGTATACAGACATATATTGGATAAATTGCCTTTGAAGTCAGTGTAGTTAGACTTCACCTAATCACAGAGGCTGGTGGTGCATTTTAAATATTTCTTACTCTTCATCAAGTAGCGTTGTTGATCATGTCTCCTATAATTCCCCTTTCTGTTTTTTATATGGATTCAGCTAACCCATACGTCTCTCTTCCTCCTCATTTACATTTTCAGTAGCATAAATTGCTATTTTGAACAAGTAACCTCAGTCAACCCCAATGACTCTCAGAATAGACATCCACGTCTGTATACGAAGGCATCAATAGCTATATGCATTTTTTTTTAAACTACAAAATGGCTCATTAATCTATAACTACCCAGATCTGCATTTCTAAACCTCTATGGAATATGTCCGTCTAAAGACCTACAAGCTGCAGGGAGGGGAACAAAGCAATGTAACACATAGTCCCTGAAATAAATAGGAATGTGTAGAGGTGGCTGCTGACTATTCTGTGGGCATTAGATTCTGACTATATCCCCCACTGTTCTAAAGCCTTACTTAAAAATAAGAATGGAAACAAAACTTACTACTAAGATAAGAGTATCCATTCATAAATGTATATAGGAGGGATGTGTCATGAGAGAAGTTAAAAAATAGCCGAGAGTTAGACCAAACAGATATAAGGAAGGAGTTAGACCAGGTGAAGTTATCAGGTACATATCCTTTGATGTGGTGACCAAGCCACCTGCTGTTAGCGAGGCACAGTGCCAAACACTAGACTGAAATAAAGGAATTAATTACTGTTTTACAGTGGGTACCAGTGCAAACAAATAGAAAAAACTAGTTGCACTTCTTGTAAGCCATAAAATTTACTGGGACTGTGATCTTGTTAGATTTAATCACTCTAATAGATGTTGCTTCAGGAAACCAATTATTTCCTCATACTTGAGAAATACACTGATTTTCTTTTCCATTTGAAAAAAGTTCAGAGCAGCAAAATTCTACTTTCTCTCATGAAATGTAGCACTCCAGCAAAAATTGAAGCATTATAAGTCGAAAGTTTCTGCAGTTTCTCTTAGCAACTTCTTCTCCAGAAAGTTTATTAGAATAATTAGGCCACAACTATTCTCTTTGAACATGAACTCAGCTCTACACAATGAAACACAAAGTAAGCTTTTAAATCCATGGCATCTGTTTGATGACTAGCATTGTAATACTTCAGAAGTAAGACTTTGGTCTGTAAGACCAGACTTCATTACAATGCTAATAGATAGGTAGATGACAAATCCTTTGACCTTTATATTCTAAATTTCGAATTGCTTTTTTATTTTTTTATTTTTGTTATTCTTTACTTTTCCCTCTGGTTTATTTGCTTCTTCAAAATTTTCTCACTCCTTTTCCTTCTTTTTCAGTTGTCTTTTCTTGCTCTACATGGGACCACACCTACTGATAAACTGCGCTCTCACACCTCATTTGATCAGTTTGAGAAGAAATGCAAGCACAGGTTCAGTGAGCTACTTCCTTAACCATCAACACTCCACTTACTCCGTTGGTAAAGGCCAAAGCTACTGTAGAACTAGCAAGGAAAACTTCACCCTGCCCAGAAGAGCATTTTTGCAATGCAGAACAAGAAGACTGAATCCTGAGGGCACTCACAACATCAAATTTACTCAATTTATCTGGCACCTCCAAAGCTGGAGGCAAATCACTCATGAGAAATTACACAGAAAGAATAATTTAAAAAAAACTTTTGGAAAGTTGCCACATTTAATTATTGTCCATAGCAGCATTAACGTATACCTGTAAAGGAATAAACAGTTATTTTCTGTGACTTTTATATGAAACACATTTCAAGACAGTCTGGAGACATAATTTTCAAAATATGGCATCTCAATAAACAGAGAAAATAGGAAAATGAACAAGGTCACCATAGCAATGCCAGCCAGGTATGGATGTGCACATGCATTCCTTCGCAAATCTTGACTTGTCTGCAATTGCCACCTAGTGGCTTGTGGAAAACTAAGGACAACTATTTTCCTTGTCAAAAGCCACAGAATCATATGGACTTCTGGAGAAGGTTTCCCTCATTTTTGGTACTGGTTTCCACTTTTCAGCAGAGAACAATCAATCAAAGGTAAGGCACTCCCCTCTCGGCTTACCCAGCAGCAAAGAATTATCAAGGTTTTAGACATCAGACAAGCCAGAAACTTAGAAGTAAATCATCCCATTCCCACAAGCTTAATCAGCTTTGAAAGATGTGAATACAGGGGAAGGAAAAAAGGGCAACCGAAATGAGTGACTTCTTACCTCAGAGAGTAGGCCCTAAGAATAGTGTTTTTTATTTCCTACAACTAATTCTCTTTCTGCCATATTCCCTGAAATTTAGACCTGGCAATTGTCTCAGGTAATAAAGATACAGCAGCACATGCAAAAGGTTTTGATGAGTGATTTTTAAAATGAAAAAAAAAAAAAAATTGACTCACTGAATTGAGTAAAATCTCTGTGTTCTGTGACAAATTATTTTGTCAGATCATGGGTTCAGCCCAGATTCTTGGCAACATACTGATAGATTACTCACCTTCGCACAGCAAGCAAGGGAGTTTGTATACACACAGCTCTTTGCATCTTTCAAGAGAAAAAGACTGTTTTTGTTTCCCATAGATAAACTGACTACATATTATTACTTATTTAATTTCATTTTCCTGAAAGAAAATTATACACAGAATACTCACTCTGTTACACTAAAATTCATTAATATGGGAAGCTCAAACTCTGGGATGAACTCCAAGGAGATATGACTTGGTTTTGGTGAAAAAAAACAGTGCTAAGGCATAGAGATAACCACCCTTTGAGTGGCAGCTGGAGCTAGTAAATATTGTATAGTTGTAGATTAGCTGCATATTATAGCTTTTTAAGTAAACAGCGTCAAGAGAATACTGTCCAAAGGTACAAATACCAGACCTCTAACCACACAGAAAATTACAAGATTTCCAGGCTGTAGGAATTCGCTGTTAAAAGAAAAGATGTAATAGTTGTTTTACAAAAAGGTTAAAATTTAGCATCTCAAACAAGATTGTTCCACATACTGAGGAATTTACTGAGCATATGTTAGCAGGGAATTCCTCTTAAAAGGCTGTGAACAGGAGGCTAGTTGAAGGAGTTAAAAGAAATCTAAATGAGTAATGTCTCTTTCAATCACAGTGAGGAAAGGACAGTTCCTGGCTTTACAGAAGTGGTCCTTAAACTGTAAGTTCCCAAGAGTCAGAGCCAGCAGATGATCATGCTGGAACAGGAGAACTAAGGACAACAAGGCCATGTGGCAGTCAGCAAGATGACCTGTGTCCTATTCTGTCCCTCTTCAGCAACCCATATATGAACCACTAATTATTTTCCACTGTTGTTCCCAACTTGAAAGAGCACATCCACCTCCAAAACTCTGCACGAAGTTTCCTGAGACTTAATGAAAGATTGCTGAGGAAATAAAGAATTGGCAAATTTTCCACTTATTCACATAGAAATAAAAATTGTCAGAAAGATGAATAGGAGTAGAACTACTGAGATAATTTTCCTGTATTTCCTTGGAATGCCAATGAAAAAGCTTTGGAAAATCATTACTGTGTGAAAACTGGACCATCCAAGACAAGAAGTCTCTTTTAATCTATCTAACGTTTGATCTTCCCCTATAAACCATTTCTTTTTATCTTTCTTCATTTCTGTACCTTCATTTTTTGTCTTGTCAGACCTCTCAGATCTTTTAATTTTTTCTGAGACACAAATTGGAAGAAGATTGTACAGTAGAACATTACATAGCAAAATAAACTATTTAAATGCTTTTGCTATGTTAAAACATAATGAAATCTATATTGACATCAGAGTTAAGACTGTATTTTGTCCTTCCAAAAAGGAATTCAGATGTTAGAGAAATATAGTAACACTTCTCCCTTTTGAGGGCTTGTAAGACAAGACATAATTAGTGTGTCTGAGATTTTTATTTTAACTGTCCTGTCAGAACATAAGTCTCCAAGCTCTGAGTAGTTGCTAAAGTGTGTACCTAAAACTCCCTCTAATGGAGTACTTCATATATAAAACAAAAAAAAATCTTCAGGTAGAATCTCTCAAATATTAATCAATTCACAAGAGGTTCCAACAGAAAACTTAAAAACAAATAGACACACAGATATTTAATATAAGGATCACATATATGTTTGTGCATATTGCTGAGTATTCAATTTGAGCTACTGTCTTATGGACGAGGACAGTAAAAATTACCTCAGTAGGACATGGGCTCCATGAAACTCCTCAGAGCTTACAGAGGTACAGTGACTACTGTGATCAGTGGAAACATCAGGGGATGCTGCATATGCCAACCTCAGGCATAAGAAAAGTGCCCAGCCAGGAGTTGAAACGTGAATGGATAAACAGTAGCAGAACAAAGATTGTGATAGACTACGAGTGAATGGCACTAATTGTTTCTTGTAACCTAAGCACCATGCTAATATTGCTCTTAAACTGTTCTCAAATTACATGGAATCAGACAATAAAATTCTAAGAAACACAACGAAGTGTGTAGATTAACCTACATAAAAGAATACTTCAAGTAATAGATATTACTATAATTACTTCACTTTAAAACACCTTTGAATTTGTAAGGTGTGAAAGCTACATTAATCAAAACAAGTTTTTTAGCAAGGATAATACTAATTTAGATTCTTGTTAGCTCTGTGCTCCAATCACATTAATATTATGGAGGAAAATAACCTGGCAGTAGCACTAGTTGTATTCCAAGATGAATTTCTAAAACATGACCATAGCTTTGGCTTTTACCTGTAGCATTCCCAAAACATTGCTGGCAAAGGCCATTTAAAGGATAAAATAAATCAGCATATAATCAACAACCTTAACAACGCCCACTCATAGCAGTTAAGTGCTCAAGTGCTGACAATTTAATTTATAACTACTGGATTGAAATATATCATCTTCTAATTTTAAAGAAACAAGTGGAAGTATGCAGTGCTGTCATCTCTCTAGCATAGGAAAATTTTAGAGGAACTTTTTTCTCCCATTTCTACAAATCTAAGCTTCTCTGAGAATTTCTTTTGCCAGAAACTAAAGGACAGTGAAGGAGGATTTCAGCCTCCATAGCCAATATTTCATAATGTGCTAAAACTGATTTGGCTGATATTTTTTCCAAGTTGTACAGAATCTTTCATTTTTGAGCTGTCAATTTTAATTGCTCTGTTTATTTCTGTGCTTATGTTTAGGTTGTAGAAGAAAAAATGACAGATTATCTCATCCTGCATAAATAAAATGCAAGTATATTTTATGCTATTCCTGCAAAGAAGCAGATTTCTATTGTCTGCACATTACCTTTCTTTAAATAACACACAGAACAATTAGACATACAGAGATAATCCCAAACAGAAGAGAAGAGGACAGGATTGAACTGCTTGTTTCTACAAAACTACAGCCCTGATGATGCTACAAGCTTTATTGAGCCAAATTATGGTATAAAATTTTGTCCATGTATTGGATACACCACACTCACCATGAGATAAATGAATCTATACAAATCAGGAGCATTACAAGAGAGAATGCCAAAGATGTGCATATATCATAGAAAAGAAAACTGTAGTCCAGATGCTGAGAGAACAAAGGTCTATAATGAAGAAACCTTGTTTCTGCATTTGGGTAATAAATCAACACAATGATGTTCTGGAGCATCAGATATGAGTGTTATGACCAACAGTGACTTCTTATACTACAGTTGGCACATTAATACTTAAGAACTTTCTATTGCAACGTTAAGGTAGTGTAAAATTTCATCCTGAAAATGTAATTGGACCGAAGTCTTGTCAACATGCCCATTCAGTCATTTTTAAGTACAATTTTCCTGTCATAAAACATCAACTGTGATGAGTGAGGAAGAGGAAATGGAGAACTCCTGTCTCCAACACTGTAAATACAGTTTCTTGAGACCTAAGATTACTTTTAAAAAAACTAAGCAACAACAAAAGAGACTATAAAAACATCATGACTCTACTCATAAAATGAGATACTATTTTAGTGCTATTAGTGCAATCATAATCACCATATGACTCAAGAGTGTTTATTGGAATAAACATACTGAAAAGAAATATGGCACAACAATATGTTCTGAATGCAAAAGACGCTCAGAGAACACCAACCAGCCACAACAATCAGCATGCACACTCTGGCTTTCTCTAATTGCACGTCAGCTCATCTGAGTGACAGGGGTCTGTACTGACTAGAAAATACAACATTAAATTGCTTTAATTCAAAGGCCCAAGGAAGCACAGACACATTCTCATATCTGTTAAGACAACCTACCCTTGTTTTAAGCAAAGCCCACATTAGGGAATACTTACCTAAAAATGATTTTGTTATAGCCTAGATGACATTATAGAAGACTGTGGACAAGATGTTTTACATGAACCTGTAACGTGTCTGACGTGTCTCTATCCCCAGTGCTTTCCAATAAACACACTTAAAAAAAAATAGCAAACACACTCCAAGACCAATGAAAAAGTAAGGCCCATACCATTTGTCCATTTTAAGTAAATATTATTCTCAGTTGGACAAGGTATGAAAACAAGTTTACAGAAATCTTATTCTTAGCAGTGCTGTTGGAAAACCAGCCAAGGCCTTGGTTCATTTCTGGGGAGGGGGTTAAAAAAAAAAGCAAAATGCAGTCATATCCCTGCTCCCAGACTTGGTGTCTGGCTCCTCACACTGCATCAGCCTCTGCCAAACCTTCTAAAAGCTGTGAAAGAAAGGGGCAGGGATAAAACAAGAATGTAGAATCTTATCACAATTGAAACACCTTGTAGAACATCCTGTTTCTGCTGGAATCTAATTGTGAGTACAGACTTCAGACTTTCAGAAAGAATATTTGTAGTATCACACATCAGCCTGTAACCTTAATAAGGCCTTGGACAAAATGCCTGAAATTTGAGAGCTGTCACAACAGCTTTGGTAGCATGATTCTGTCAGACCAGCCTGCTAGGAGTGCACGTGTGGGGATGCCAAGATGTAAAACCTATTGGGATACTGCTACACAAGGGAGACAAACAGGCAGCATCTCACCCACACTGTCCAGAAACGATCCCAAAACTACCTCAAAACCAGATTTCCATTTTATCTCAGAGAAAATTAGTCTATTCACTCCAAAAAAACAAAGCCCAGAGGGGAAATAACACAGATACAGTATAGATAATCAGAAATAATGGTTTGCTAAGTTAATTGAGAGAACAGACTCATTTTGGATGGCAATTGCTCAGAGGGGCCTCTACTTCAAGGGATTGTCTCTCCCCTTAGAATGAAAACCAGATGGGTAAATTCATTATTCATATTCCAAACACTACTTGCAACACACATTTTCTAATAAACAAGCAAGCAATTCTCTATTGTGCATTCACCACCAGAAAATGTATCTGTTGAAGAGACTGAGATACATTCAATATTTCAGGTTCTTTATGATCCTTCCTTAAGCATGTTAACACTCAATATGCCCTAATTAGTTTCCCTTTCAAACTACATTCCTGATTTCCAGACTATAGGCTAACATGTTTCTTTGACTGATAGGTTAAATTATTTTATTTCTTAAAATGTTTTGACAAGCTGTAAAGCTTGTCAAAAGCATTTTTTTTCCTGAGGACAAATAGGAATGCTTTTTTATTTTTTTCCACTTGCTCCAAGAAGGTGAAAATTTTTATTTATCTTTAGCATAACTTTTTGTTACTGAAAGGAAGGAAATGCTCCCTAAAGCCCACCACTTTATGCTTTTTAGTTTAATGATACAAACATCTTCTGAAGTAGAGAAGCATGAACTCATTAGCAGCATTTCAGTTCTCCCTGCTGCAGAAGCCTGGAGGAAAGAAACCTTAATACAGAATATCTGATTCTAGCACTGAAATTTACATCTTAAACCAAATTATAACATCTAATTTTGTGCAATCTTTACATCTCAAGTTAGGATTTCTCTCTTTTCATTCTGAAAGGGGCTTGATCTTAATTGGGCTTATGCTTTTCCACTTGTGTCTTGACTGACTTCTGCTTTAAAACATGAGAGGCTACAAAAATATATTTCCAGGTGGGTTTGGAGAACATAAACAAGCTTTTATGAAGGTCATAAATATATCTAATAGGAAAGTTATCTATGAGCAATGTAAAAAAGAGCATCCTAATGTAGACAAGACTAATATATTTATACAAAAACTATTTGAAAATAACACATTCAAATTATAAACCTATTTAAATTCCCCTAATAGTCATAAGCAATCCATCATAGAGAAAAAAAATAATAACTACTCTATGGATACATTATAAAATAATTTGTAGGGTTTATATTTACTTTTAGGTTTCAGATACTCAGGTTCTCCAAGAGTAGCAAATAGACACCTACAATGCAATAACTGGAGACTGCAAGATCAAATGTGTCCCTGTTTAACAATAATGCATTAACACTGTCATTTGTGAAAAACATATGATTTATACAGCACACATATTGTAGAAGAAGAAACCAAATGAGAAGAAATGAAGTGCACAGTTAAAGTAGATGAACACATGGAGAGCCACTGAAGTAAAGTGCTGCTAAGAAACCCCCTCTAAGTTGCTACAACACAAAAGTCATAAAAATTCATGTGAATAAACTTATCTATTGAGAAAAACCCACATAAAGCCAAAAATATACATCATCCATATATCAAATGTGGAACTGTCTGAAAGAAGACAGTAGAGTTTATCTGAAAAAGAAATTCTGCTCTGTATCTAACGTCTAGTCATTTCCCCTCAAACCTCTAAGTAAATCCCTCCTGGACTCCATTAAATGCCTTAAAGGAAAGAGGACAGATAGATCCATTACCTTTACAAAACAAAAGAAAGATAAAGAAACCTTTGTTTGGAATCCCATCGCTCAGAAGCACTGTAGAATATGGGATGCTTTTCCATTTGAATTCTCACAGTATCTGATTCACACTTATCTTTTGCTTTAATCCCTTGTTAAAGCATTTTAAAACAGTTAAAAATAAACTACCTCAGCAAAAATTCAGATAAAATTTGACATAATATCATAGTAACTGCAAAAATATCTCAAATATTTATGATTTCTGGCAAGAATCTTCCCAATCCTTTAACACTTAGCAAAGTGACTGGGCACTGCAGTACATCTTCTATATCAATAAGTGATTCTGAAACAGATGGTATAAGTTCCATATGCATGTCAAACAAAAAAAGCTATGCCAATGTTTTCCTTAGAAGGAAAAGCCAGCCTTAGGCAACCCTGGATGCTAACTTTAGCAGCATTATTTTGAAGAAAAACAACTTTTAAGAAAAATAGATTTCATGTCCTTTTTACTGTGATGGGCCAAAGGTCACTTTGTGTTGTATGTGGTTGTTCAAGACAGCTGTCTGTTCAGCTCTGACTTGGAAATGCCTGAGCAACACATCAGAGAATTCAGCAAACTGTGACCTTCATGATCATCTTTTCCATTTTCCCATCACTTTCTCCCATCTGGGTGTATGAGAAGAGAGAGCAGCAGTAACACTTCCCCATTCCGCTGTTAATTCAGAATCCTAAACACTGATTTTTATTCAACAAAAAAGCACAAGCACTTCCTATAAATTGTTTGATGACAAATTGTATGGAAATATGGACTGTGAGGGTAGGAAGATGTAAATGAAACCTGAACTGTGAAGACAGGTGAAAGAAGAGCTAAGGAAGTCACCGGTATGGTGAGGGTGAGAACATCCCAGGACGGGTTTCTGTCAGAACTCTGAAGTCATTGCTCCAGGCAGGACTTGCCAGGAACCACATGAGCCCATGCAAGCAAAGTGGTCACAGCTGTTAAAGTTTACATCTCTGCTCCCACACAGAACTGTGGAAGACCATGGTCTTTCTCCCAAGACTGCAGAAAGCTCCTAATGCCATTTATACCCACAAAGCTTAAGGCTGGGTCCTGCACAGAGATAAACAGTACCCAAATCTCCATGGATAAGAAATGACAACACTTTGGGGCAGTTAAAAGGACAAGGGCCTTACAGATTCTCTCTAGCCTTCGTGAGCCAAGTCCCATCTCTGCATCTGTTCCCAGTCATCCACAGGGCCAGAGGCCAGGTCTTTCCTAGAAAAGGCCATGATTAAACCAAACAGAAACTTTCCCCAGACAGGCAGTCACTACTTTTCTTCTGCTGTTCTCTCGCCTATGCCTTGAGCCCCTGGAGTTCTGCAGCCCCATCTCCTCCCACACCAGGTCCTGCACTCTCGTCCATGCAGCCATGGGCTGTGACAGAGGGGAACACAAAGGCCTCACCAGTCTGTACAGCCAAAGGACAGCGTGCATCATAAACACCAAGGGTAAAGGTGTATAGAATACATTCAAATATGTCCTTAAAAGACCATTTTGTGGGGGAAAAAAAAAGGGTAACCCAAGCCCTTAGCAGTCCAGAATATCAAATAAAACATATTTCAGGCACAAGCGTGTACATGGAGATCATTATAGTCAAAGACAAGCAAGGAAGCACAAAGAGCCCAATATAAGCAAGACTTAAAAGCATGTAAGCCACATAAGCAAGACTTCCAGAACACCAGCATTGCCTGCTGAGTCCTTGACTGCTATGAGGCCTGAAGCCAAATTCCAGAAGAAGAAAGAGTCCTTTTTTTCTGTAATACCCACCTTCCAGGGCTCACTGATCCTTTAGAAGGAGTGGTTCATGAACACCAGGAATTCATGACAAGGAAGTATTGAGGGTACATACATGGCTCACATTTGTATTCCTCTACTTCAGGTAATAATGTTAATTCTGATCCACAGATAACACAAAATACTTGTAAGAACATATGTCCTAGAGTAAAATACCCATTTAATAAGCTTTTTCTGTCCATTTAGATACAATACAGCAACTGCTAGACTTGCATGAAAACAATCATTTCCTGTGTTAAAAAATTACATATTTTATTCAAGTAATATTAATTTTTCATTTCAATTAAAATGCAAATCTTCCAATAAGCTCACTTACAGGATGTTTGGATGAAAGTCTGCCAGTCACAGTTCCTGTTTGATTCCAAGTAGAGGAAATAAATCCCTTTAATCAAGTAAAGTAAAAAACAAAAAAAAAGAATGAAGACACACTGCTAAATTTTATTTAATATAAGTATCAAAATTAGGTAATAGAAATAAAAGTAATAAAAATTCACTGCAATCAAATCTAGAAAATAAAAAATAAATGCTTTTAAATTTTCCATGTATAAAAGTTCTTAAACTGTAAATACTGCAATCATTTCACATCTTTTTAGGATTTTACAAGCTACTTTATATATTTCTACCTTTTTCATGCATGTTTGTAGTCCATCCACATAAGTTGATTTCATCTTATGAACCTAAAATATAAAAAATTTAAGATAAATGTTTACTTATAAAAATAAGGGATTTTCAAATTAAAGATCCTAATTTCCAATGCATCTTGTGTGTAGACTTTTCTTTTTTAAAGACAGTTTTATCCTAGGAAATAATGGGTTTATACTCACTAATAGCTTAACCTATTCACATAACTTAGGTAAGTGCTTGGTTATAACTTAAAGCCAGGGCTCTGCAGATACTATTAAATGAACTATAGGAATTTATTATTTTACATCTTATATCTCCAGCTCAATAAAGTACACAAAAACCAAACACACACACAAAAAAACCCACAAACAATTTATAAAAAAAAAAAATTCAAAACCAAACACAAACCTACACTTTTAAACTTTTTAAATTTTTTTAAAATTCTTGGAAGCTCATTCACTGAAAACCTAAAGATTAGGTGTGGGAGCAGACTAACTAGGTCATTTTGGATTTTCAGGAGGCTCGTCACCCCAAAATCCCCCATAAACAGTCATCTCCTTCGCTTTATGCAAAGCATTTCTTCAGAACTCAAAAAATAAATGTTTTGCTCTAAGTATGCTTTACAGCACGACACAAATTTAACAGTATTAATTATTAACAGAACACAAATTTAACAGAATTAACATTATTACCTGAAGTTTTCCAATTATTTTTGCAATAAAGGTGTTTGCTAGCTATAATCTAGCATAGTGCAAAACAACTATAAACATTAAAATTTAAAACTCCTAAGAATACTAACTACAAATTAGTATTTCAATGAACTTTCACTAGAGCCATCTTATTTATTTATTTAACTATGAATATCTTATCTGCCTTGGTAAATTTTGCTTCAATGCAGCTACATTTTGAGAAAAAATATCAGCTCACCTGGCGGTATTCTAAAATTATCTTAGGCAAAGGATGAAGATCTTGCAATTTATTTAGCTGCAAAATCAAGAATGTGAATTACTGACATACTTTTCTGTAAGTTATATTATTAAATAAACCTTAAGAGAATACATTTTGGAGGAAGAAATTTTCTTGACAAGCTGAATGGACAAAATACTGGCTGCAGGATGATGTCCTACAAGCAATCCCGCCCCAGGCCCAAGGAAACCTCCATTCATTCCTGCCTTCTTTAGGAAGGCTGGAGATTACTTCTTCCCATTTCATTTTCACTCCTGTCCCAGACAGGGACAAAAAGACTCATAGACATAAAAACTTTTTCACAGAAACTTTGAAAATACTGGGGTGTGATGTGTGTGTTATTTATGGCCTTTTATTTATTTTTTGTGCTATGCAGCATCAATCCAAGAAAGAACACAATAGAAGTAGACAAAATAGTACATATATACACATATACATATTTATACACACACAATCCAAGAGGAGAATTTCTCCTGTTCATGCTTTAATAAAAGTTCTAGGAAAACTTCAAGAGAAATCGAAACTGTGAAATTAAAAACCAATAAAATAAAGCATATTTCTGATTACTTTGATTGGAAACTGCCAAAAATTCTGTTGAGAAAAAGAATTATATTATTAAAACAGAGATTGGATATTTATAGGTAGAACAACTAAATACCTGGAACTACAATAGTCCAGGGTGAAAAACAGATTCAACTGCACTAGAATGTATCTTTAAAAGCATAGGTTTTTTTTCTTGCTACCAGGGAGAAACAACATCTTAAGATTAATTGTCTACTATTTATCTCCTGGAAGGTTTCATCCTACCTTTCTCTAAATAACCAAGTCTCAGCAGTTGTTGGAAAGAGAGTACTGGACTACATAAAAGTACTGGTTTGATTATAGCAACAAATCTTATGTCCCCACAAAAAGATGACATTAATTCTATTTCACTGATCCCTCCCATTTCCCAAGGCTCTCTGTCACTCTCCAAGATTACATGTTTGATCTATGAAACCGCCTTCTCCTTGAGCAGTGTGTGGGTTTTGTGGTTATACTGTTGAGGTTACTGGAGATTACATTTGGTAGTTCAGACACTTGACTGAAAGGTGGAATTTCCTCCTTGAGAAATAAATGTTACCCTTCTACCTTCCCCAAAACACTCAGCAATGAGTTGTGCACTTTACTCTAACTCCCATGTAAACTAGAGCAATACAATTGTGGCACCAAATCAGAAACACGTGCAGCTGCACAGAGGCTTTTTCTTTTCTAAAAAGAAACTCCATTGCTTTTATTATATAACAAAATGATTTTTTTTTTTTTTAATGATCTGACAAGGGGATCAAGAGCACCCCCAGTCAGTTTGCAGATGACACCAAACTGGATGGAAGACTGGATCTGCTGGAGGGCAGGAAGGCTCCACAGAGGGATCCGGACAGGCTGGATCAGTGGGCCAAGGCCAATGGTCAGAGGTTCAACAAGGCCAAGTGCCAGGTCCTGCCCCTGGGTCACAACAACCCCTGCAGTGCTACAGGCTGGGGCAGAGTGGCTGGAAAGGGCCCAGTGGAAAAGGACCTGAGGGTGCTGGTTGAGAGTGAATGAACATGAGCCAGGTGTGCCCAGGTGGCCAAGAAGGCCAAGGGCACCTGGCCTGGATCAGCAATAGCCTGGCCAGCAGGACCAGGGCAGTGATTGTCACCTTGTACTCAGCACTGAGTACTGTGTTCTGTTTTGGACCCCTCACTTCAAAAAGGACAATGAGGTGTTGGAGTGAGTCCAGAGAAGGACAACAGCGCTGGAAAGGGTCTGGAGCACAAGTCTGATGAGGAACAATTGAAGGAGCTGAGGACGTTTAGCCTGGAGAAAAGGAGGCTCAAGGAGAGACTTTCAGTCGCTGGTTTGTTTCTCCCCATCATGCAGTGCAACTTTCTTTTCTGGCACAAGTAATTGTAGCACAAATAGTATAATACAAAAATAAGTCAAGATCATTAGGAAAACGTCGGATAAATTCCAGTTTCACTGGAATATAACTTAGAAGTCTTGCTAAATCATGCAGCTGATTTTAAAACCCTTTCCCATCTCACCACAACTTCTGAGGTGGATACAAGTTGCTGTATTTCAGTTCTGTGAAGCTTCTCACACAGCGTATGCAGCTTTAACTTATCAAATAGTACCTACAGTAAGACAATAAATCTTTCAGTGTTTCAAGTGTTGAAATAGAAAGGAAAATTATTGGGTGCTTGAACTTACACAGAAAACAGATTTCAAGGTAAATAGAGCATACTGTATCAAAGAGAACTAACACAGTATTGAAAAGACCAGATCTTTATTTTTGAGCTACTGAAACAGTAATATATTTACTAAACATAAATACATAATTTATGTAAATACATTCAAATATTGATTATTCAACATTGTCGTATTTATGAAAAAATGATAGGTCCTTCATTAAAATCAGAAAATAAGATAATATAGAAGGAAATAATTCAGAAGTTGTAAGGACGCATATACTTTACAGTTTTTCTGTATCAATAAATTTATTGAACTTACATCTTAAGTAGAAATAGTAGTACAAATATTACCTCTCGGAGTTGACAACTGCTCGTCAAAAGGAATCGTTCTCCAGCAACCTCATGAGCCTCCTGTTCAAGCTCTTTGAGCCGCAACTATAAATTAGGACATCAAAATTATTCTGCTCACATTATTATTTTCTTCAATATCTGCTACTTCTAAGGTTAATGAGAATATTGGACCTTTATTCAGAAATGGAGTACTTGATATTGTGTAATCCTTGCTGGCTAACAACATTTGGTTGAGTAGATTGCTTATACACTCCTTCATTTTTTTTTCTTCATGATCTGGGAAGGGGATTTATTGTAGTAAGAAGTACCAACATTTGTGGTCAAAGAATTTAGGTTACTGAAGCCTATAGAGATCCGTGAGAAACAGAGCTATGCAAATTATTCTGATAAATTAGCAATCTGTCAGACCACTATGATTATCTAGTCAAATTTTATGTTACAAAGTGGGATCTTCTTGTAGCTATTTTTATCAAAGAACACTCATTTAAAGAATGTATTGTTCACAAAAAGAGGGAGAGAAGTCTATCACTTCTCAGGAAGACAGTTACTGAAAACTGTAGGTTCAGAAAGAGTCATTACCATTTTTCCTCTGCAACACATAACCCAGAAGGACCTGCGCATTTTGCAATGCAATTTCAGTTCTGGGGCAAGGCTAACGAAGCAAATGTCTCATTTTTACTTGCCTAAATAAATAAGGAAGTACCCTAAAATGTAAATATAATTAGTTTTATTTATAACAATATACTAAAAACCCCAAACTATTACATAAAATATGGCAAATGTTCCTTCTCTTTTTAATCAGTTGTCCTCAGTAAAAGCACAAAGATGATGCTATACAATTTTCAAGGAAAAAAGATTAATACAAAATTTACCCCTAGGATCTCTGACGTTTTTTTCAGTTCTTGTTTGTTCACATATATTTTATGTGTTTCCATCACTGTAAATACAATTTTAGGTTAAGAACATTTATAATTGACAGTTTCAATCTTACATGCTTCTTAGACTGTAAAATGGAAACTCAAACTCACACAGCTGTTACGAGGCTAAGATAACATTTCATATTCTGAGGAATTACATTCCAATTGAGTATAGTCAGCAGCTGTGTGAAAATAGTGAAGATTCATATTTTGAACGGAACTTTCATACCTGCCAGAATTTTGATAAGTGGAAGCTCTAATGTGCAAAACAAGTTCCACAAGCCTTGAGCCTGTAAAGCAAGATATAAATACATTCTTCAGTACCAGCTAATTTTGATCTTAAAACATACCGTAGTGTCACTAGGTGAAGGTATTTTCCAGTGAGCACTATTTCACTTTCTGTATATTCCCTTTTTACATGACAACACGATTTGCAGCATGAAATACTACTTAGTGTAAATTATAGTATCTGTTACTAGGAATTCTGCAATAGTAACCATTTTCTACAAGAATGCTAATAAAGAAATATACATACACCTCTTTTTTTCTTAACAGTTTATTTTTAAATCAAGCTTCATTATAATAGGAGACACAGTTATCCCTTTTCCTTCATTCAATTGAACAATTAAGCAATCATTCATAATTCATAACTTTGTTTTCATTAGGAAGACAATAAGAGTTGATAGGGTTATGTCCCCAAATTAGTTACAGAGAACAGAAATTCTGGTTCTTCTCTAACCACTCAAGCAATCTGACTTGCCTAAAAAATCTCGTAGGCTGGATCTCAGTGTTTCTGTGCCTTTGGTGTTTCCCTGCTGCCTCCCTTCACAGATTGTTCACTATGCTGCTGGGCTACTTGGATATCCACATTAATATGGCTCCATCACCTAATGGTCTAAGCCCTACGCCTGCTACCAGCAACTTCAAAGAAAATCCCCAGGAGACTGTGATGTCCCTTCCACCAGAACCTAAGCATATCCCTATATTCTGGCACTTTTCCAGGTATATGATCAAGGGCAGAAAACACACACACAGACACCAACAGACTTCTTGAGATGTATCATGAACTGCAATAAGGGGTAAAATAGAATAAAATAGTTCACTTGGAAGGGACCTACGAAGACCATCTAGTCCCACTGCCTGGTCAATTCAGGGCTGACTAAAATTTAAAGTACATGAGTAAGGGCACTGTCCAAATGCCTCTTAAACACCGACAGGCCTGGGCCATCAATCACCTCTCTGGGAAGCCTGTTCCAGTGTGTGACCAGTGCTTGGCTAACACAATCAAGAACAAAAGATATGCTGAGATTTTTCATACACAAGTAATATATAGGAAAAAAACCAGCTATATTGTGTTCTATCTCTGTTAACACTTTTTAGACAGTAACATACAGATTTAAAATACTAAAAGAAAAGTCACAGTATTATGAACCTTTCTTGTTCTCAGAATCTTCATTTAGTTAACTGTTGTAGAGAAAAAGAGTTTCTTCTAAAGATTAACCTTGACACTCACCATCTCCTTCTAGAAAAAATGGCAAATTTGATGGGCAATTTATTTCAAATGTTGACTGCTAATGTAAACCACTAAGGACTGAAGCATTCTATTATTCTAATTTGAATGAGAAATAGATCATTAACTCTCTTTAATTCAACACTTACATAGTTATTCCTAAGCAAATTCTTTTTATGTCTTACCTTTAAGCCATCAGCAAGGTCCATCATTACATTATAAAGCTTCTCCAAGTTCACACCTAAGTTTTGATACTGATATAAATAAATCAAAAATAAATCAACAACTTTATTGCTAACATAAAAATATTTAGAGTATTTCTTTTTTTAAATTTATAAATTGTAAAAATGTGCTTGTCTCTATGCCTTCTGTTAACATTTTAGAAATGTTCTTAGATTTCTGACAAACCCAAATCATTAATACAGCACTACAGATTATGAACATTCCAGATTTTGCCTGTTCCTTTATTTACATTTTGCATCAAGTACAGAGAAATATTTTATCGATAAACTGCTTTTGACACTGAAGTCAGAGTTTTCTTACTACTTGTAAGATGAGGAAAAATTCCTTGCATTTTTCATTCTCATATAAGTACTGCCACTTTTGTGCCAGAACTGTTCACTGCCGTCCCTTCCGTTCCAGAGGTGTTCCACACAGTACCAGAACACCTCCTTCAATTGGCTAGAATACCATTTTGAAATGTATACAAACAGAGTGTGATTGTTAGCTCCAAGAACATGACCATTAAAAATAAACTTAAAGAAGACTGAGAAACAGCAAGCCCTGGAAGGTAGGATGCAGAGGGCTTTCTTCAAAGCTGAAATATCTAGATCCACTGGTGATGATCCTTGTTCTAAAACACTCTAGTCCACACTGCAGTGAGAAGTCATCAACCTCTCTCCAAGAAATGTTGTCCATACCAACTTGTTCTGGAACAAACGAGCTGTCTGTGAAATACAGACAGCTTGCTTGATCCCTTTCTGGAGTGGAAGAGAGCCCAGTGACAGGCTTCAACTGACACCAAGATTCCTCATCAGTAAATGCAGCGATGACGTGACCAGCATAATGTTTAGCACCTGTTCCAGCAAATGTTTCAAGGAATATGGACCATGACCACTTTGGCACAGCATCAAATATACAGACAAGCAGCAAGCAGCACATCTTCATGCTAGAGGTGTGTGGGTGAGTTGTGGGCTACAGAATAAACCAGCAGTCATTCCAAGTACTGTGGTGGGTGGACAAGACTAGCACAAGACAGGGAGCTACACTGAAGTAGTGAGGCACAAGATGATGTATCACTTACCACAGATCCCTCCGGCAGTACAGACAACTGCTAGGAATCTACCAGTAAAAACAGAGCAAGAAGATCGAAGAGAGCAACCTGGCAAAGAGCCAGGATTCACAGGAAGAACTGGGACTCACTGAGCAAAGAGAAAAGCCAAAAAGGAAGTGTGAGAGTCCAGGTGACAAATTAAAGAATAAGGAATGAGGGGAATAATCACAGGATGTTACAAGGAGGCATTAACTGGGAATTAAGTGAGTAAGTCAGCATAAAGACACTGGAGATGGTTGGAGCAAGGAAACAAACTAGACCCGAAGTAGGACAGGAAGGAAATAAAATTTCAATATTTAACTCAGAGCTGGGAATCAGGATGACAAAGTTGAAAAATAGCTAAGAACAGATGTGATATCTGAAGAACAAAAGACTGAGTCAAGCTAAGGGAAGAGACAAGATTAAGGATGCTGACTCACAGCAGGGCTACCACACATAGAAATAACCATAGATAACTTCTGTCTGTTTGCTTGTCTATTCCCTACACTAATAACTTAATTCATGAAGTAGCTTCTGAACAACTGCAGTTTAGAGTGTTTTAAAGTAAACTGGCTCTGGTTTGCCCAGAAATGTCTACACTGTTGGGTAGGTGCCAGTACTACTGACCTCTGTTCACGCTCTAACCCCCATTGACATCTGTGTGTTTGTACCCTGCAAGTCCTATAACCATGGTGCAAAACTTGTTCTGAACAAGCAAGGTCTCTGAAAAGTGAATGGCATCAAAGAATCCACTATTTAGGTTGCTCTACATCTTATCATTCAAACAACCTCTGAAGGCTAATGTGCCCACAGTAGATCACCATGGCCCAAAACAGACACAAACATTTTATAATATTCAGGAAATACATTTCAATAGGAATACAGGAAGACATTTGATAAGATATAGGAAGAAATTTCCAGGGGATAATATCTCAAAAAGTTTATCATGCATTCTCTCACACTGAGAATTAAAATTCATATATTTTTTCATACAAGTGCTTGAAGGTTCACATTTGACTCACTGCTGTTTCTCAGCCTATGACGTGGTGTCTTTACCAGCTGTGAAATTTAGCAAAATTGTTAATAACAACTAAATATAGGCTACAAGTCCACAGGAACTGGAGAACACAGCATTAGACATTTTGGAAAGGAGAGCTGGAAATCATTTCGCAGGCAGGTGAACAGAAAAAGTATAAAATTATATATTAATTAATGCTGTCACTGAACTCTACAGTTTTGAAGGAAAATTTTACACGTGTTCCTGGAGGATGAGTTCCCATCTTGGTAGAATGCAGTGAAACCTCCCCTTCTCCCCTTTCTTTAGATTTCCAACATGTAGCAATTAATAGAATCATGTTCTTCCATTAGAAAAGCATTATCTATTTTCCTTTGCAATATTTTCTAAGCAAAGGCAATTCTATTATAATTTCCTTCCCTTTTTAACCCAACCACAAACAACTGAAAACAAACTACTTACAGATACATTTCTCAAAGTGCCTGTATCTGTATTTTCTGTTCCCTTTGAAAAAGGCTTTTCAAAATACTTCTGCATTAAACACTCAAAGGAAGGAACTGTGTCGCTGGGGTTTATCAGCCATGCTGCAATCCTTGGATCTAACACGACACTATCAGCAACTACAAAAACAAGTTATTCAAAATACTTAAATTACTTCCCATACTGAAAAATAGCTCTAAAGTTTTGCCCATCTTTCCTGCACACACACATCAGAAAAGTATTTACTCTAGAAAAAACATTGAATTTGCAGCTCTAACAATCAATATCATGACTACACAGGAGGAAGTTCAGTATTGCATGTTTTTGAAGAGTCTTGTTTTGTGAGGGGGTAGATTTTTTTGGTTGGTTGATTTTTTCAGGTTTTCAAATATAAGTAAATTTTTGGCTCCTTGGCATATATTTATATGTAAAAACCTCTTTTTCTTAGAATTGAAAAATTTCAA
Source organism: Dicrurus megarhynchus (assembly GCA_013399195.1). Lineage (NCBI taxonomy): Eukaryota > Metazoa > Chordata > Aves > Passeriformes > Dicruridae > Dicrurus > Dicrurus megarhynchus. The sequence continues at coordinate 345,503 of VXAD01011242.1, read as the reverse complement.
GTTGAAGTTCTTCTTATAAGAGTCTCACTCTGGTACAGTTTTCTTATTGTTGTTAACTTGACTGATATCCACAAAATTGCTACTGGGGATCAGGGAGAGATTTACTTCCAAGTAATCAAACCGAGATTGTTAACGTATATATGAATTCACATATGGGTGCACAATGCACCGTTTCCAAAACTCAGAACCTTTTGTCCTATAGGATCATATGCGCTTACACTGCACTCTCATGTTCACATAGATGGATAGGATGGGCCAAGCCCAGTGCTGTTTCACTTCCCTTTGCACTACAATCTCAACATGTATCCTGCAGTTCTACAAAGAACAGGAGAAACTAGTAACTACACTGCTTTGTGATACAGTCAAAGATAAACCTAAGTATCCTCTTCAGTAACCCCTAAGTAAGTTCACATGATGACCTACAGGTACATTTATAGAGCACTCCATGCTACACAACCTTACAGACTCAGTTACCTGGATGCAAATTTTAATGTCCATATGCAAGTTACAGCTACAGGACTACTCTAAAGAGAATTTTAGGGGTTTTGTTTGTTTTGTTGGAGCTTTGTTTGTTTTTTCATAGCAGAAATAATATGTGAGGAAACATCAAGTTTCAAAGTTTAAAAGCCTAGACAAGAATTCTTTTGGTTACTAGAAACTTCAGATTCAAATCCCACGGATCAGGTAGGATGTAACCTATCTAGTACCTCCTGTGTGTGTACAGGTTATAAAACTATCACTACTGGCAGTCCCATTATGGCATTTCCTTCCCCACCTCTCCCATTTCCAGTGCTGGTTTTCATACAGATCTTCACACCAGATTTTAAAAGATCAACAGTTTACTATGATTTACTGAACTTTTCAGATGCTGAACACAAGCTGATGATTCTCCATCGAGGGAGCCGTTCCTGAAAGGTCATGTGTGCTTTTGTAACTCACTCAGCAGTAATTTGATCCATGGAATCAAAAAAACCCCAAAAACTGAAAAAAAACCCTCAAAACAAAAAAGAGATCATATTTACATCTTATGCCTGTTGTTTGTAGTTGCTTTTAAATCCATAGAGAAGAGTCTTACTTGTTACTATCAAAAAACACAAGGGCCCATTCAAGTGATTTCTAATTCTGACAACTGAATATCTCTGGGATTTATTTCAGCCTTTCCTTTGAGCAGAGGAAGTTTTTTTCTAGGGAATATGAAACATGAAGTAGTTTGACCTTTTTGGCTACAGTCAGGATTGTGTTGAGAGCTTCTGTTTCCACTGGAAGCTATCCTTAAATTACTCAATTATTTGATTCCTACTCTGAGAAGACATACATTATCTTGATATGCCAAGCCTCTGGTCACAACCTCCCCCAAGAAGGGTGTTCTTTTTCATGGTACTAAACTCTGTTTTTCAATATATTACTTTTTATTATTACTATATTACCAATTTTATTATTACTATATTACCAATTTAGTTACTTCTACACCTAGTGATCTTAACAGAAACACCAATAGCGCAGAGATTACAGGATGAGACCATAGATTCAATACTTGCCTTGTTTCCAGCTGATTTCATCACCATAAACTTGAAGTAGAGTCCTCAGGAAATCTTTTGCATTGAAGCAAATTATTGGAACTTTGCACTGTAGCATTTGAAACAACACTTGCCTGCACAGAAGTAGTTCATTAACACACACTATACTGCTACCAGATTTAGTCAATCTATTTACTGTGTTTGTTTAATTAGCACCTAATACTAGACAGTTAACCCAAGACATTTCCTTATTCCTATAAGAACAGGATACTGCATTTGAATATTAAATTCTCAATTCAGTAATACTAAAAGCTATGTTCTCTAAGAAAATGAAACATCCTAGCAGATATGCTTCATCACATACACATTAAGAAAACAAATCCTTGTTTAACTCTTGAAGGGCAACCTTAATACAAAACACCAACTGGCATCCCTGTAATACTTTAATACACCCAAATAAGATCACAGAGGCCAAACTGATGTAGCATTATAAAACACTGATTTAAAACTTACTACACAACCTAAATTGCCATAACTGCCCTGTATTAATATGCTGTTTAAATCCAAAATGCTTCTCTTTGTCGTGTATTTCCATACCTCTTGCAAATGTCTGTAATTCCCTCATTCATGCTATTTTAAATAGATGTAACCAACTATATATATATATATATATATATATATATATCAGTATATAGATTTACCAACTATGGGTGTCCTTTTTTTTACTAAGGTCTATTTTGGGCAATATAGAAAAAGAATCGTTTTATAAAGCATTTTTGATGGTATGAGACCACAATCCCAAGGGTTTGGACATATCAGAAATCACATAGATCACAAGGTATTGCTGTATGCATTATAGATCCATTCTTAAACAGCTGCATTATTCTTACAATAAATAATTACCCATAGGTTTCATCTAAAGGCTAATATCTTTATTCAACTTATTATTGAATTTTTACTATTCATACAGTACAAGCTTTACTGATATGTTTTTCTCAATTCACAACCACCTATATGCAAGCTGACAACATGCTATTAAACTACTTGTCATGTAACCCTAATATTACAGCCGGAGAAGTACAGGCCAGCAAAGTCATGACTTGTTTCAAGCCATGATTTCAAGCAGTGGAAGACATGCAACTACCAACCAAGTCCCACATCTTGAAAATTAATGTTTTGCTATTTAATAATCCAAATTCAGCTGTTTACAATAAGACAGCTATTACTGAAAGTCATAAAATATTCTGGTGAAGTTCTAACATGCTAGACTATTACATTTAAGAATCCGATTCAGTTCTCATTTCTCTCTTTATGGGATATGATTTCTAAGTTAATAGGAATAAAAATGGACTTCGGTTACAATAACTGGAAGTTTAAAACATAGTCCAACTTTTTATTAAAATTTAATCCAAGCATTAAACAGATACATAGAGCCTTCACTTCAAAATGATATTGTATTATTATTGAATATTAGTAAAACTTCATTTGGAATGTCAAAAGTCATTAAAAAACCCTGTGCTAAAATGATTTAAAGTATTAACAAAGCTCAGAAAGGGTGTTTATCACAACAATGTCCATCAAAAATGTACTAGATAAGAAATGCAGTTCAGGAAATGGAAGATAAAATACAAGAAAGATAAGCCTGGACAAAACATATTCTTTAGTGCCATCCAGCTTTAACTGCACATAAAGGATTTGCAGGTGAATGTAAACAGCTCCTACCAGAATCCCAACCCAATTCTGCAAGGGCTGCAGCCAGTGAGTCATATGCTGAGCCCAAAGGAATAGTCTATTCTTATTCTGTTTATATTAGTCCAGACTTGACACAGAACTAATACAGCCAATAAGGGATTCAACGAGCCTGACATGGAAGGAGATTAGGCCTGTGCTAAGTAACCAACATCATTACTGCAGAAAGCATATGTACAGCAAAACAGTATTTTTTCCTACATACTCTCACCAAGAAATTTTCTTGTGAGCCTGTTCTTGCTCCCAGAGAGATGACTGTTCAGTTTTTAAATAAATTAATTTATCATTTTCATTAGCAGCATTCCGAGTATAGCCAGTTGAAGTGTGACTGGGAGGACAAGGGTGATCGGTCTGATTCTTCACCAGCACAACAACTCCTTTTACTGATGAGGTAGAGGCCTGTTAAGTACAATTACAATAATGTTTCCTCTGACAGGTTTTGTGCAATCCTATAAAGAAAAATTCCCAAATATTTTACAATATGAAACCTGTTATGTATGCTACAGTTACTGCATACACCACTGACACAGTAGAAGAGCATGCAAGTGCTTCAGCCTTGAAACAAAAATCCTAGCAGTTTCATTTTCTTCAAGTTTTACTTGGTAGGTTAAAATAAAATGTAATCTAAATGTACATGTTAGTATGTCATACCGAAGTGCCCAGTGGTTTGTGTTTATCAGTCAAATGCACATTCAAATGACTCTATAGAACTGACTCTATACAAAACCCATCCTTCACTAACCTGCTCTGAGTTGAGCTGTGAAGAACCATCTTGAAATACCATAGTAGTTATGAAAGCCACGGCCTGTTCTATAGCTGCAAGCAGTTCATTTCTTTCTTCACATCCTAAACTGCTGATATCACAAGGATACCTTCCAGAAGACTTTACTTGTCCAGGAGTACAGCTGTATCTTCTTTCATGTGAGGACACGTAGGTATTTACATGCAATCTTCTTATTTTCTCTGAACAAGATGTAGACGCATTTTGTTTTCTTTTAAGAGGAGTAACTATTTTCTTTTCCCCATTCTTCAGGTTGTTTGCTTCTACTGAAAGACTCCTTTCTCGATATCCCCATTTTGGGAAGCCTGAATCCTGGTAACAGCTCACTATTTTGGTATCTTGACAGCCAAGCATTTCATCTGTAGGCACTGTCCTGACTCTCTGACCAGCAGGTTTTTTTTCAGGGCTGGTAGTTCCTCTTAATATGGTGATTCTGGAATCACAAACCTCCTGGGAAAATCAGAAATTTTTTAGCACACCAATTATTTGACTTATTAGGAGAAATTAAAAATTGCACAAAGTTAATTTAGATTAACTTTCAAGAAAGCAAAATTCTATGAACAAATGTTGATACTAACAAAACAGAGCCAGTTTAGGGGAACCACATTACATAAACCAAAATTCAAGTACTTACCAGTAGAGATTATTTTGATGACATACACTGTTTACATCCACAACCACTTTTTTTTTTTTTTAATCTAGTGGTAGTCCAACACTAAAAATGGCAAATTAACAACTGTAAGATGCATCTAGTCCAGTAGACTGTCTTCCACAGTGACAAGGTTATTATTGTCTGAAGAGGGAAGAGACTATTCATCCTTAGCTTCAACATTCAGAGCTGTTTTCATGACAGCTTCATTTGTTATAGAACTTCTGGCAAGGGACTTCAATGACTGCTTTGGAAGTTCAAGTACATGAGTCAACTGGATCCCTTCAAGCAACTTACAGGATTGTAAGACATAAAAATACATAAGAAAGTTGCATTGAAGAATTATCATCAGCTGTATGAGTAAGTATTATATTCCACTCAGTTTAATCCACTAGACCCAAAACAGTTTTCCTACTCCAGACAGTCCCTAGATCCCTTTACAGCAGCATGCTACTAAAAAGCATTAAGCCAAGATGCTGCATGGTAATGTTTGAATTCTACTCCTTCATCCTTATTTCCTTCAGAAATTTCCTTGGTATGCTACTGGCCCTAGTACATCACAGAAGGGCCAAATGTTTAAGAGCCATAGAAAGACAACTAATTCACTCAAGTGTGTTCTCCAGTCAAACTGCAAATAGTTTTATCATTTAACACAGCAGATTTTGAATTAGGACACTCTAGTAATTACAGAATCAGGAATAAGCAATTCTCTTTCAAAGGTTCAAAAAATAAGAACAAAGCAATTTAATTATCAAGTCAGAATAATACAGCTGGAACCACAATTAACCACAGAGAGAAACAGCAGCTTCTGTGACGAACTGATCTTCTGTTAGAAATAATGACATGGCTGTAAGTAGAGAAAATGACTCCCAGGATGTAGTTTCATAATTTATGTCAATGTAGGAAGATCTCATTAGATGTAGTGAGTCAATATTAGAGTCTCATCATTACATAAAGGAGTTCCACTAGTATCCATGTGCACCCACAGCTGCATGAGCACCTGTGAGCCAGTGTAATTTGTAGGAAACTATCCCACTCCACACAAGACATCAGTTTTCTGCATCTTGAGCAACCTGAATGGAATTGAAGTGTGCAACATGCACCAGAGTCAGAGTAAGGAAGGTTGTGAAATCTGCAGCTGGGATCAGTTGCAGCATTTGCAACTCATCAATCAATTCGATGGATTTTCAATCACAGCCTGAGCTGGGGCTGCCACAGCTACCTGTTCCCGATCTTGCGCTGGCACTCACATGCACACCACACCAAATTCAGAGAGATGATTAAACCTAAAATTAAGCTTCCTAATACAAAATAATTTTTCACATGAATCAGCTCACTTTATGATTGTTCAGTGACAGAAGTCTAAGAACATTTCTAAACCCTGGTGACTGTCTGAATGTGGCAATCTCATTTCTGATCAATCTGGCATAAAAGACCAGCTTCCTGTGAAAAGGGAACCAAAGTGGGGCCAAGAATCTCATAGGTAAATATAGGACAAGTGTAAAATCAGACAGAGGAAGTTATCTGAGCTATAACTGTGTAAAATACATTATGATAAAGCTTGTTATGAAAGAACCAGTCTATAGCTTCAAACCTGCTACAAAAAGTGTGCTTTTAGTGGTTTTCAATCTTACAAAACGCTTGCCTTTTCATTTCTCAGATGTGCATCCTTATCACCTAGTTTATTTTCCTTTGTCTTCTCCATACCTTTAAAAAAGAAGAAACAATTTACAACACAAATGAATCTGCAAGCAGCCGATATAACTTAGGTTACATACAAGGTTATGTTACTGACACTTTTACCAAACCTGAAAGAATTGTAAAAAAATTTCCCTTGACAACTACTTATCAAGTTAGTATCAAGTTAGTATTCATGCTTAAAAGGACCCTGCAGGTTCCAAAATATGCATATGCAAAAGTCTGCTCTGTCACCATTAATAAAAGAAAGTACTTAAAATTCACTACAAAGCTGAAAAACATTTTCCATGATATTCAGTGTAAGTATTACTATAATTCCATAATTATGTGAATTTCCCTCTTTCAAGAAAACACAACTCATTTTGGTCGTAGTTAAGCTGGGGGTATGAGCAGGAAGAAAAAAAAAAAAGAAAAATTCAAACTCTAGAAACTTTACACAGCTTAACTGTTTTCTTGGAATTCAGCAAGTATTCCACAAAACCTTTGTTCTATAAAGCATTATTTGTATTTGAGTTTAGCATTTCATGTCTTATGAACAACTGACCATGTTCCACCTGCAGAGGAGAATTTTTTCACATACTTCATCTTGCAATAGAACAGGCATTTTAAGGCCAGGTAAGAGAGAGCAAGGAGAACTTAGACCTGACAAACTGATGGGAGGAGAAGGTGAGACCAGTCCCACGAGAAGCAGGACAGCCACTGGTGCTGGGTCTGACACAGAGCACAGCACAGCCGTGAGTCTGGGCCCCCACTGAACTGCCAGAGACCTTTAGCCCAAGGCTATGAAAGCACAGATGCTGCAGTTCCAAGAAGGCTTTGGAAATGCACCTCAGACTCACACCACAGCAAGTGAAACCCTTAGGACACACGTTTCTTTTCTGCCTTAACACTGTCCAAAAGTCCCAAGAAGAGGAGAAGCAAGTGAAGACTGGAACAAAGGAGCCAGGGGTAGCAGGTTAATGGTACTTACAGTCTGTGGGTACAGAAGGAGGAACAGGGAAAGAGAACTCCCCCGAAGTGCAGGTCTCTCCAGAGTTTGCAACGAGTTCAGATTCCTTTATCTCTAAATTATCTTACTGCCCAGCCAAAGGACACATGGGCAAAGCACGTATTTTGTCCCCCCATACTGAGTACAACACTAAACTGCTGCTGTCAGCTATGAATTTGCATTACAAGCACTTCTGAAACAACAATGGTTTTGACCAATGTCAAACAAAGCATAAGGTGATCTATTTCTATTTACTAGAACTGTTTTAAAAAAACTTGTCTGGGCAAATCAAGACCTTTGTCTACAGAAGAAACTAAGCCTATTTCTACATGTTGGTCTACGTGTTTAATCTGACATTTAGCTCCAGCTCAGACTTCTAACCCAAACTCTTAGAACAGCCAATATGGCACAGCTGTATTTGTAGCTTCAAACATTTTACTTTGGTTTTCTCGGCACTTTCTACCAACAATAAGATAATAAATTAAGAATGTATTGGAGTTTACATTCAGTGCTTTTAATTGTTTCACAGGTAGACACTTTTCCTTAACAAATCCACCCCCCAGAGCAGACGAGGGTTACATTTCTCTCCTCCAGCACAAAATAATCAGTATGACAGGTACTGAAGAGACCTGCAACTTCTAGTTTCTGAATTATGACAAAGTATCACCAGATGGCAGCAGAAACCCGTCCTTGCCTTCCAGCTCCTCAAGGCTTGATGGAAACATTAGAGCTCCACTGCCAGGATAACCACAGAATTTCACCAACTAGGTCGACATTGCAGATATATGTTCTATTTGAGCCCAATATTTCCTTTCTATAGACAAACAGCTTTTCCATTAAGTAGAATTTAAAATTTTAAAATCTATCTATAAAACACAGTTCATACAGTCTGAAACAGACCAACATCAGAGGTTTGCAATTCCTTCTGTTTTTTTAAAGGAGGCAAACTTCTTTTTTACAGACCCACACTAAAGCTATATATACATATATTTATATACACACACACAGGCAATGACAGGGTAGCAAGAGAAGTAAAATATCAAACTGAGGCTAAAAAGAGATCAAATCTTCTGTAAAATCATCTGGGTTTTGGTCCCAGATGTAACACATACAATGTAACATTTTAAAATTAACTCATCCCATATTTCTTTAAACGTGTATCACTGATTTACATATGATGAACTACTGCCTTTGTCACTGCTACACCACCAGGCTCCACTGACCCAAAGCTTTACTGAAAGAGGAGCCTGAACCATAATTTAAATAAAACGGAGGCTGCAAAAAACATGATGTACACAAGAATAAATGTTAGTTTTAAAGCCCATTGGTCAGATAGTATCCCAAGATCTAGGTCTCAGGAGAAAATAGACAACCAAAATCAAGCAAAACTCTTAACTTTCTATCTACTTCTTTCCAGAGCCACAAGACTACAGACTGTGACGTGCACAGAACTGAGAATAAAAACTGCACCTTGCAAAATCTCCCTAGTATCCACAATGTTCCAGATCTGCTGAGGCACTTTCAACATTACCTAATTTGCTCTTTCACTGGGACTTTTGTTCACGCTTCCCCCTAGAATTTAACAATGAGCACAATGCTAATGAACATATGTTTTAAGGACAGACATGAGTCTGGAGAGTTCACAGGTCACCTGGTAAGTTCCAGGTACCTCCAGTGATCTTTAAACATCTAGTCCAGAGTCAAGCTAATGCATGCATCTAATTTATTACATTGAATAGAATTACTTAAGTAAGAGTTTGAAATTCCCATATGCTTCTGTATCACACAGCAAAACAGAAAGAAAAAAATTTAATTGGTGGTACAGCTCCTTGCACTCACATAACATGATTTAATCAGAAAAGTCCCAGCAAATGTCACAGCTACAGCTTAATTCCTTTTCTAAACCTGTAAACCTAAACTCTCACCTTTTCTTTTCATCTATTTAAAAAGAGGGACTAGAGGTTTGATATTGTTGTGTTTCAACTTTTCAACTGAAAAACACAAATAGGCTGAGATTTACTCACTCTGGGTATTATCTCTGCTAGTATGAACTTCTACAGGAATAGACTGCAAAGCTGTCAGAATCCTCTGAGCAATATCAGATAAAGACACTTTAGAAATCTCACATCCTATATACCGCTCCATTTTTAAGATTAAACCTAAACACAGAACACAGAAATTATGAATTAATCAAGGTCATGAGTAATCCTCACTTACATTCTGTTAAAATTAAAATATAGTGAACATGTTCAGCCATTCATTCTCAATAGAAAATTACATTTGCTCCCAGACATGCCTAACAGTACTGTACTGGAAATAAAAATGTATAAATTTATAAAAACTAACTTATTTGAAATAGTGTTTTAATACACTGATTAAAAAAATCACAGTCCTAAGTACAGCTCCCTTGTACTAAAAAAAATCTGACAAATAAGAAGTATGTATGTCTCAGATACTTCCCCCCTCCCAGCATCTTTAAACTAGTCTGTATCTAGCACTTGCATACATTTACTGTTACTAGTGTTTGGATTTTATTAAGAAAAACACAATTAACTTTAAAGTAATTGCCAAAATTAAGCCAACACAAGATTAAAGAAACAAGCATTACTATCACAATATACAGTCATTAGTTACGTGCTGTTTCAGAAAATACTTACCATAAAAGACATCTACTTTCTTAAGTTTTGTATAATTGATGCACTCAAATACTGTTATGTATTGGTAACTTTAAAACAGCTACTATAGCTTGTCAATTTAAGAAACGGGTCAGCAACATCTATAGTCTCTACAAGCTTTGACCCCCAGCTACTGTTGTTATAAATTTTGTCCTTTTCTGAAAAGGAGCTGGTTTTCCAGATGACCTGTCCATATTCTGTAATACCTACAAAATACTTGGAGAATCCCTAGGTACAACACACATTGGAGAATCACAAGTAACAGTGCCTACAGATGACTTGTTGTTTTACAGTTAGACCAGAAGAACATGTAAAACTTGGCACAAACAAAAGACAAATATCCATTATTTTAAAAAATACTTAAAGTATCCAAGCTGTGCAAATCAATCACTCTACCAAAACCTGCCGTTTACTCAATTACTCCCATACAAGTGGGTAACTGGAGTCCTGCTACTCTGGTCTTCTCCCACTAGATCCAGTGCATGAGCAGACTGTCAAACATAACCATCAGCAAACACCAGTTCCTCTGCCTACACGGAAATCTTTTTCTTGGCTCAAGATGACAGCTACATTAAAATTTTCAATACTTACAAGTGCAAACACTTGCATCCAATTCAAAGAGGAACATCCATCATGCTGCATTAGTACTGGCTGTATCTATCTAGCTCTAATCAGTAAGCATGTAAAGGAAAGGGTGAGAGGTGGAATGGCTTTCTTTTCCCTGACATTCCAGGAGTCAGAAGTACAATCCTTCCCCATGCACAACTCCTCCTAACTTCTATGATTAAGAGCAACACTTCTTTCCTACACAGGGTTAAAGTGCTCCCTGACTTCTCAGGTTGGGAAGCAGCAGTCACAGCCTCAGGGGCAGATCAAAATGAGAACCCATCAGACTAAATATAAACAAGACACCAAGCCTGAGAACAGGCCTAGAAAAACCCACACAGATTCACCATAAATATTAACCACACTGAACTGAATTTATAGAGTTTGGCATTTAATAATAAACACAAAGTATAGAGTTAAGCAGCATGAAATCCAGACAAAGACACCAAGCCAGTAAGCTAAAAAAAAATTACACATTTCAAAATAAGTTATAATCACATAAAAGTTAAAAGTCTGCCATCAAAATAGTTTTAAGACTACTGTTACTGAATTTAAGCTAATATACTAACCTTCATCAATATGTAAAATGCTTGAAAGCAAGCACAGCTGATCCCATCAAAATATAAAAGACCGGAAGTTATCATACTAGAAAAGCCTATTTAGTTCCATTGGTGTATTAGGAAGCTATATAAAAATTTGATAAACAGGCTAACAATGCACATGAAAGCAGAAGTATGAAAGCATCAGCACTCTGAATTGAAATGCCTATCATTATAAATTATAAGGCAAACTCAGAAGTACAAAAGATAAATTTAAAATTCTTTTTCATTGACAAGCCCAGTATAAGTATGGACTGGTTTCAATGGAGAAGATAGGCCATAAGTTAAATTAAGAGATGTTGGAATGGTCTTAAAGCAGATGGTGTTGGTAGTTAAAACAGATCCTGGTACATATTCCGACACATTTTTAACAAAACCAAGTCTTCTTAGAAGAACTGTAAGGGAAACAATCATGGAATATCTGCCTTGGAGAAGTCTCCTCTTCACTATGAGGACATTATATTCATGTTCCAAAATCTGGAATGCCTCCTCCACATTTATTTTGCAGTTCAATCAATTAGCATGCAAGAAAAAACTCAAGGGTATGACACATTCCTTTTGGTGCTATGCTGTGTGCAGCAGAAATGAACACACAGGCCAGCAGAAGAGCAGCCTGAACATACTTCTTTCAAATAACCAACAGTTACTTCATATCCAAGAGTTCTGACAAAACTGAGATTGAACTCAGCGGGCAGAAGCCATAAAGCAGCACACATTCCCAACTGGTAACAGTGGCAGTTAAGATTCACTGCAGCGACAGGTAACTGTAAGCATTGACAAGCTAATGCTTATTATTCCATATACTCCTAGACAGTTTACATTAACATTTTCTTTTCTTAAGAGTACATCGCTGTTTAGACATTAAGAACTCCACTGGTTGTGAAATTCTCATCTTCCAGACCACTGGCTTTAGCCTGAGACTGCTGCTCAAGCTTCTCCACCATCTCTTTCAAGTGATCTTCATCTTTGAAAAAATATACATACAAGTCTCTTTCCATCTGATGCAGCCTATTGGACTCTATAAAGCTTCTCTTCGACTTCAGATCAGCAACCAGATCCATAAGGAGATGATTTAGTTTATCTAAATCCACTTCCAGTTGGTGAAACTGCTCAGTAAGTTCCTAACAAAAAATACAAGACAAAAAACTATTACTTTTCTATTGTTAATACACTAGCTGATCTAGAAATATAAAAGGTTTTTTTGCTTTGGGAAGGCACTTGTTTGTAATCAAAAAGTAATCACAAAAAAACAGAAACAAAGATAATAAGGAATTCCATTCAATTTACGTCATTTTTGAGCTCCATGTAACAGAACTCACATCAGGTTATGCAAATGTAATTTCATTTACTTGTTGACCAGATGAGTTAAGACCGTAGGAGTCTGACCTTGACCTAGAGAGATGAGTGACATTTTTTATCAATTACAAGTCTTCATTGCTAGTCCAATCTTAAAAGGGAACAAAAAAACAGACAAAAAAAGGGCATAACAAAAAAGCCAAATCACTTTTACAATTAAATCATTAATTACCAGCTACAACTTTCCCAACTGGCATTCTTATGATAGTCCAGTATAAGCAGACTAATCATCTACTTGCACATTATTCCCTTATTAAGGAATTACTTTTCTTGAGAAACAGTAGAACGAGATGTCATATTTTAAGAAGTACCTTAAATCAATAGGAAGGTATTTGATTTAACGATGTGCAATCCCTAAATACATACTGTTCCAATTACAGAGTCTCGTTTTTTAATAAAAAACTCTTCTATATGTTGCAAATTCACTTGACAGATGAATGTTAAATATATTTTTATGTAATTAACCAAGGAAGTATTATGTAACAGAAGATTTCCCTTGATGCATTTTTGAGGTATCTACAATCATTTAAAAACCGTAACAAGGTGCATTTAACAAACCCTGTTCCCATTTAAAAGATGTTCTAAACACAACACCTGACAGCTGTGTAGCAGGACTGTCCTACCACAACTGTCCTTCAAAATTCTGGTATTTTTATTTTATCCAAATGATCCACCCGTAGCCAGTACTGTTGAGTTTTTAGCAGTAACAGGGGAGAAAACTCACATGAAATGAAGAGCAACTTAAATGAGTTTTCCAGTGACACCATATCCAGACAACACATTTCCCATACCACAAGCTTACAGGAATAGAGGACTGCACATGCCTTTGAGAGAAATTCAGTTAGATGCAACAGTTTGCTCAGAAACAAAAAAAATTATTACCTGCCAGCATTTACAAAAATCCAACATTTGCCAAGAACAATGTAAATACAGCATCCATCATCATTATGTTAATAGATTTGCTGCTGATAAGTGGAGACAGTTTGTGTGTCTAGAGCCTTCACACTATACTTTTATCAGTAAAAGAACATGACACACAATGTAGTAATTTTTTAAAAATCAGTAAGGGCTTACCGGACTCCGGAGTTGTATCTGATTTGTTCCACGATAGAGAGCACCATGAAGGGCATCCACATCCCTTTCTAGGTTGGACAAAAGGAGAGACTGCTCTTGAGCAGATGCTGCCAGCTGATCTTGTACTGTAGCACAATCCTGCTTTAACTTCTGAGCCATCTGCTCCAGGCTTTTGTATGTTTTAAACAATTGTTGTTTTTTATTTCTTCCTTCCAGGAGCTGATACAGCCTGTAATAAGTGAAGTTAGACACACAAGCATTTTTAAGTTTCCTATGCACTCTATCATCATTAGTTAAGAGAAGATGTTTGTGTTGAGAAGTCAGAGGACGAGTAAGGTAAATACAGCTGAGGGCATTTTTACTACACTGCTATATCTCCCACTGATTTCAGGATTCCATCTATATATAGTAGCGATTAATAGGAATCCAAAATATTTCAATATCAAATTAGCAGCAACGAAATACTAAAGTAACAGTTAGTAAGTACAACATGAATGCAAATAGAAGTTGACAGTGTGCTTCTGCCAACTATTTCCTGACACTTCAAGGACTGCAAAATAAGATAGATTTTTTTTTTAAGTGCTGAAAGAAAGCAGACTTCAGTGGCCAATGAGAAATAAGAACAATCTTTGTAACAGTTTCAAGCTTACTGAAGTATTTCCTGTTTTCTATCTATGAAGAGACTGCTAAGAAATTCTCCAATTAGTTACAAGTCATGCAAAAGACAGCATGACACACTATAGCAAACTGTACCCTTACACTGCACAGGAATAGGCTAATACAATTACAGACAACTTTGTTCAAATGTTACTGCCACCTCTGTGTAACAAAATCCTCAGGAGCTGATCCCTAATATAAAATCAGACTGGCTTTACTGAGAACAGGAGCTGTATTTCAGAAGTAACTGAATGTCTTTCAAGCGTCTTCTGTTTACAAACCCTATAAGGTTTTTAATTCTTTCAACTTCCCTGCCCTTTTTCTAAAAAAAAGAAGGAAAAAAAGAAAAAGTAGCCAGAAACATTCAGTGATTTGAAAACTTTATAATAAACCTGAACAAAAATGTAACAAGTTGACACAAACACACAATAGGAGTAAAATTAATGTTGCCTAACTCTTCCAGTTATTCACTGTGCCAAACCATACTCAGCTATCCCTTATCAATTATTACAAAAAAAAACCCACTTAAAGCACTATTCTAAAGAAGGAGGAAAATTTGACAGTAACACACCTAGAATTATACAATATACCTTATCAAAAGCTTTAGCCTTGATGGAAGAGCACCACAGCACACATCCTTAACTGTATCACCTGAACTACAAGACTTAATTACTTAGATGGTGAAAAACCAGACTCCTACATGAGTGCCAGGACACTCAAACCAGATGGCAAATCAAGCAGTAAAAATGAGCTAAACACATTTCATAGTCCAAAGGAGTCGTTCCTCCCTCCTGCCACACGGGGGTTTTTTACCGGCTCAGCTGATGAGGCTGTACATACAACCTGGGAAATCACTGCTATTAACATCTATACCTCTAGAGTAAGTTTCAGGAGGTGCTAGATAAGACAGGCTTGGGTTTAAACATTCTTCATGTTATGGATATTAATTAGGAATGCTTCAGCAAGATTAAAAAGACTGATAATTGAACAGTTTTTCCTCAGGCAAACCTGAAAAGAATTTCAAAGAACAGGGATGAAACAAGTTTCACATCTTGAAGGCTTCAGTTCTTGAAAATTCAAAATTCTAATTAGCTACAACAAGTAACTAAGAACTTAGCAGCAGGTAAGGCTTAGCTTGCCTGAGCCTTCATCTCCCCAATAGTATTTCAAAGTAAGTGTAAGTTCAATAATGACTCCAATGCTTACCTGCAAGAGAAACCATCCTCTGAACTAATAGTGTTCCTTGGCTTTGCCTGTTGAGTTTGTTCAGCTATCACCTGTAGTCTCTGCTGCAACTCATCAGTGCTCTGTTTCAGAGATGCTACCAAATTCTCAAGCTGACAGCTGATCTCCTGATGTTTCTTCATCTCCATTTCACATGCCAGCTGAATAAGTTCAAATGATGTTTTCTGTCTTATCAAATGCCTGCCTATTTTATCTTGAATTGCAGCATAACAGTCCTGCCGAGCAATTTGGTGATCTAAGTACTCTTTCACTAATGGTGCAGTCAAAAGTTGTGCATTCTTCTTAAGAAGGGGAAGTAGCTCTTCATTATTTATCTGAGCTATATCTTGTTTAATTGATGAAATTTCAGCACTTAAACTAGATATTTTAGCATCAATGTTTTCCCGCTGTCCAATATCCTGCATAAAACAAAGTATTTGTGAATTTTTTCATGGTTCCCTCCAAGCCACTCAAACATTTCTTCAGTTCATATAAAATTCATGTATTTATGTTACATTTATCTACAAATCCACAAGTAGTTTCACAGAATTTTACAACATAATGCAAATACAGATGAACAAAGTAGATAATAAATATATTTCAGTAAAAAGTAATTTCATTCTATCACAGGGTCAGGGAACAGTTTATTGTGTTAAAAATGAAAGAGCTGCATTTTACCCAGCACCTATATTTCAATCATGTCTAACTGAAATCTCACATGCAAACCTAATTTTTTATATTCAGTCGGATGATCAACACTGCTGGCAGAATCAATCTTTTTCAAATTACCCTGATCAATCAAGTCCTATATACTAGTCATCCATAAATGAAAATTTACAAACTGACATGATGCCTCAAGTTATTCCACAACTGGCATAAGCAAATACCTTTCCTTTCATTATGATTTCCTCACAAATCCCACTAGCCACATCTCACTGTCACTCATTTGTTGAGAGACTTCTGGGGCTTCAACTATCAGATTCATTTATTTGGTACAAATACTTGAGTTTCCAGAATAAGTGAACTAAAACTTTTTAAGGTTATGCTACGCAATATAAACAGGAATACATTTATCATATTGGCTCCTTGATACCACAAAATTGCAACCAAAGCTAAGATTCTGTTTATTGTACAAAGAGCCAGTTCTAATCTGAAAATCCTAAATTAAACTGAACTAGAAAAGTATTATAAGTTCTAGTATTTTAAAGGTATTAATGCTGGAAAGTAGAATTAAAGGTACTGTGCCACACTGAAGAATTCCTAACTATGGAAACTGAAGCTATTTCACAAGAGCAGTTTTGTGAGCAAGACTAAAACTTCATAAAAGTGCAATTTCACTACATAAATATAATTGAAATAACTCAGCAATCCCTTTCACTAGATCCAGTGGAACATGCCTGTCTGTTTAAAACTCCAGTACCTTCTATCACCTCTTGTGCCTTACCTTGTCCCAGGACTGCAGCAGGCTCTCTGCACACCTGATAGCTGAATTCATGCCCTCCTCTTCAGCTTGCCGCTGAATTAGCTGGTTCTGACCACAAATATACGCTGCCTGGAGCCTGGCTATCTCTCGCCTCTCTTCACAAACTTCATTAGTCTCATTGAAAGTGACTTCCTTGATTAAATCTTCAAGTCGAAAGCTGCCTTCATGTGAATTTTCAGCACATTCAGACATACCTTTATAAAAATGCTTTTTTATGTGTGACATAAGTGCTGCAGTGCTTTGGTCTTCCAGAGACAAATATTTGTCCAAAGAAAGCTGGGAAAAAAACACTGGATGTACATCTGACTCTTGTTCTGAATCTGAAGCAGTGAAGAAAGAGACAAATTTCTTCACTGCAGCTATAAGAGACTGCAGTTCATTGTCGAGCTTATTATTTGCTGCAGTAAACGCTTCCAGTCCTTCTTTCCAATCCTTATGTGCTTCTTCCTCTCTGCTTTGGAATGTTTGTAACACGTGGCTGTTTGTAGCAACCAGCAGTTGAAGCTTATTATGCCGATGAATTTGAAGGTTTTTTAACTTCTGAAGAGTTTGAAGCTCATCCTCTAATTTCTTCACTTCTTCCTCTTCTTCCCCGTCCTCCTCTTGGCTATTGTTCTTTGAACCCACGGGCTCCAAGGTTTTCAGGACTTCATCCAGTGCATTTCCTTCCAAAACAGGCTTACCACACTTGAGAAGATTATCAAAATCTTGCAGTTCTTCTTCAGATACCACATGCTGCTTATTTATGTTTCCACAAAACCACTCCAGAAATGACTTGTCTTCTGAAGACTCAAACATCCAGTCAAAATCTTCTCCATTAAGCTCATCAGCCTTTGGATATCCGATTTTTTTAAGAGTTTCCACAAAATCCTTTCCAGTGCTCATGACGAAAATATTTTTGTAAGCAGAAAAGATCCAAATACATGAAAAAATCTGGGGTATTATTCCAGTTTTATTTTTTTTGCCATTTAAAATGAATATTCGGTATTTTAATAAAAAGAGTCTGTACAGGAAAAAGGAAGTGTCCAATCACAAAAAAATCCCCGAAAGCTGTTTTGGATTAAAGTGGCTATTCAAAGACCACAAAACAATTTTAATTTCAGAGATCTCTTAATATCTTTTGTTAATCAAATCAGGACATATTTTTGTATCAATTGTATCCTAAATCACTGCAAGCACATATGTTTTTCCTTAATTCACATAAACTTATTATGAAAATAGATTAGCATCATTAGTTTAAAAGCAACAGGTGCTAATATTGAGCAACTCATTGGCCTGCAAAAGTGATTTTACTTATACAGTCTTCCTCACATCCACTGAGAAAAACACCCACAATTATTTTAAATCTTCCAAAATGAGCAGGGTTTTCAGTTTGTTCTAAAAACAAAACTACAGTGATGTTACACTGCACTTCAAGATCTTGGCTATGAGGGTTGTTTTTACCTCGACAGCAAGCAGAATCTTGTCTTCTAAACTTTTGTTTTAAAGTTTCCTCTGAAAATGGAACAAGAAGTACTTTAACATATAAATATCTCAAAATAGAACTGCAGGGTTTTTGATCAATTATAAAAAATTAAAATTAAGATCAGTGTAAAAATACTCTTGTGAAAACAGCCACAACTTACAAGAAAAAGGAGTTTGCTGCTTTTCTGCTTCCTAGCAGACAAATAATCAGCTTTGGGATCCTAAAGTGCATGTAACAGCCAGCAAAGGATATAGGATAAGTTATTAACAGTCAGAAGGCCTTGTCTGCAATACTCTCGTAATACTAAGGGGATTTTTTTTAGTTCGATATTACTTAATACTTTGTTTCTAAAACATACATTTCACCAGAGAACCCCACTTTGCTAGCCAGCCTGGAGCACTGAACAAGTAAAGGCATTCCTCTGAAGTTCCCTATGTGTCTGACTTAGCTCAGTTTGTGTCACAGGGCAGTGTTCCAACCATCCTCTACCCTCCGTGTTTAAAAGGGCTGTCTTCAAAATACATAAATNGAGGGGCGTGGACTAGATGGTCTCCAAAGGTCAAATAACAGGCCCCCACACAGCCCTGCGAGCGGGCACGCCAGGCCACCACGGCACTACCACTGCCATCAAACACCACAAACAACAACTAGGGAGCACTGAGGGAGCACCCGCGACGCCCGTACCCATGCAGGGCCGCACAAGTGGGGCTCTCAAGGGCCACGTCCCGCCCGCGGGGCAGCCGCTGCCTCCAGCCACACAAGGATCCCGGCCGGGACGAGAGGTCGGAGGGGAGCGGGGANCTAATGGCCATAAACTAAAACACAGTCAGTTTGACTTCAATATGAGGAAGAACTTTACACTGAGGGTGGCAGGGCACTGTGACTAGAACAGGCTGCCCAGGGAGGTCATGAAATCTTCCTCTCTGGAAACATTCCAAAATAACGTGGACGCGTTCCTGGGTAACCTGCTCCAGGTGACCCTGCAGGAGGGGTGGGGGGG
>VXAD01011242.1:242386-325964 GCA_013399195.1 Dicrurus megarhynchus | reverse complement strand
ATACTCACCTCAGCGCTCTGCTCCGCCGCAGCGGCGGCTCGAGGGGAGGGGAGCGAGGCGGGAAATGGCGGGAAGGCTGAAGGGAGGCTCAGGGAGGGCTGAGGGAAAGCGGCGGAAGGGCGGAGGAAAGGCTAAGGGAGGGGTGAAGGGAGGCTTAGAGAGGGTGAGGGGAGGGGTGAAGGAAGGCTGAGGGGAGGTTCAGGCAAGGCTCAGGAAGCGCCACAGCTCGANGCCCCCTGACCGGTGACGTCATGTGGGCGGGGTTCTCGCCGGCCGGGCCGTGCTTCCCTTCAGGGCGGTCGCTTAGGACCCGATGACTTTGTCCTGTCCTCTCAGCCCCCTCAGCCCCCTCAGTCCCGTCCTCTCAGCTTCCCGCGGCCCTTGTCCTGTCCCGTCAGCCCCCCCTCAGGCCCGTCCGCTCAGCTTCCCGCGGTCCTTGTCCCCTCAGCCCTCTCATACTCGTCCGCTCAGCTCGCTGCGGCCCTTGTCCTGTCCCGTCAGCCCCCCCTCAGGCCCGTCCGCTCAGCTTCCCGCGGCCCTTGTCCTGTCCCCTCAGGCCCGTCCCTTCAGCTTCCTGCGGCCCTTGCTCTTCGTTTCCCCTGCCCAGTACACGGGAGAGGGAGGACGGGGCAGACCTGAGTGCAATTGATGTCGCCCAGCTTTGACCGCTGTGCCCAGCAGCCTCCCTGAAGCCCAGACACGGCTAACGGGGCACTTCTGCCATCCGCACCCAATGCTGCTGTGTTGCTGGTTTTCACCCGTGCTTAGTCCTTTCATGGGCTGCTTAGACCACATGGGCTTTATGTCCATGGATTTGCCAGGTGCCTTTTTTAACATGCTGACATCCCCCAAAAACTTCACAAGGCAACATCCCAGACCATCACTACGTGCTTCTTGAAAAGACACTTTCTTAATTGTTTTTTAGCTCTCTCTAAAACCCATCAAAAGATTGCTGGCACTAGTATTTCAGGATCTGGTCAATGTCACCTCTGCACGTACCTTACCCATGGTATTCATGGCAATTTATAAACCATTAGTACATTTTCCTTCAGCTTTGTCCTCTTCACTTTGGAGAGTTCCAAAATTTGGCCTCTGTAGAGCCAGTGCTCCATTCCCCACATTGTTCCCAGTGTCTCTCTGAACCTTTTAGAGCATCGCTGTGCCTTGCTCAGGGTGCAGAGACGAGAGTGCACAGAGTCCTCAAGGCATGGGTGTACCAAGGTGTTCTACGGAATCCTCATTTCCAGTGCCTGTCCTTACAATGCTCCCTGTTTCCTTGGCTTTTTGGCTGCTGCTGCCTGTGAAGTCACCAGAAAGCTCTCAACACAGATTGCGGGACCTCTGCATTGCAAAGGCTGGTTCTCAGACGAGCATCATGTAAACTTGTCACTAACACTTTGAGCATCCTTTATCAGCCACTCCTCGAGTTTAGCCGTCTTCACTTCCTGTTTACATTTCACATGCCACGTTTTCCTGGGCTTCCCCATGTGCCTTGCAATAGCCTCCTTAAGTTTCTCATTGAGTCATGCAAGGGAGGGGGACGTTTGTGCCACGTTTTTCTATTTATGTCAGACATTTTACCTTGGCTTCTAGAACTGTATTTTTAAGCCTTCTGGGTGTTTGCAGGTTTCTTGGTTTCGAACTGCTCATTTAGGGGTTTTTTTTGGCATTTTTCCCCATTTTTGCATAGGTCATTTTCTTGAAATTGAGTATGTTTGCTTTATTTGTCTTGCATTCATCTTGGTGTTAAGTTTAATTATATTGTGGTTGCTACTATTGAGCAGCTCACCCACTAATAGCTCTTGAATTAGATCCTCTGCACTGCTGAAGACTAAATTCAGAATGGCATTTCTTTTTGTTGCGGTTCGTAGGGCCAGTTTTTCTAGAAAGAAATAATTTATTGTATCCAGAAATGTTATCTCTACATTTCACCCTGATGAGGCATTTACCCAGTCCATATGTGGGTGGTTGAGCCCTCCCACTACTTGTCCTAAATGTGCAGCTTCTCTATCTCACTTAATGCAATTGTTGAAAGGAATCAACACAGGGAAATGAGCAACCTTGCAGCTCAGCACAGCTAAGACAAGCTCACATTAGGCTTTCTTGATCAAAATCAGCACCTGTATCACTTGCAAAGTGCAGAATGTCGATTTCTGGTACAATGTAGTCTGTGCAAGACATTTTCAGACTAAACCCTGACCTGGCAGTGAGTTCTCATGGGTAAAAAGAGCTGTAGTGTTGGATTCCTCCCCATCAGATTACAGCATGATATGCAGCTGCAATTTAGGCTGGCTGAAGTTTTCAAATCATCTTGCAGATAGCGTGCATTGTGTCTGTCCAGCGGGGAAGGAACAAAAGCACTCACCAGCTTATTTCATAAGGCCCTGCTGTTTCAGTTCAGTTAGTTACTTGCACTAAAATCAACTTCTCCTACAGCAGTATTTTGCAGACTTGTGCTTCACAGTATTGTGGTTTGGGGTTTGGGGTTTTTTCCATAAATATCAGTGTTACTCATGTAAAAAATGCCTGAGTAAAAGCAAATTCTAAACACCTAGAAAAATTCCTAAAATGCTGCTGTCCAAATTCAGCTCTGCCAATGAAGTCCACATCCTAGATGAAAGAAAATACATCTGATAAAAGTTTGCCTGTCTTTTGTCTATCAAACTGTCTGCCTGGATTGCTGCAACTAATGCCTTCAGATCCCTGTGTGACTGGTTCATCTCCCTCTTTCCAGACTCACACGGCTACAATGTCCCACCTCCTTTGTGGCCTTTCCCAAAACCTATGTCCCCATCTGTTTACCTGGGCAAGCAGCACTACATGCTCATCCTGTAGCAGGTTTGGAGTTATGTCCATGCTGGCCAGTGGCCACCTCTTAAAAACAGGGAAGAGCTCAATTTGGCCATGTTCAATGCAGGAAATAGTTTATTTTTCTTTCTACCCAGACATGAAATTTCCATGAAAGTTTTCATCATGGATTATTAATTGCAGCCTCCATTCTATCTCTGCTTTGTCAAATTTGGTGAAAATTAGCCAGAAGGTTCAGAAGTTATCAAGGAAAGGAGGAGGGGAACAGATGGACGAAAGAGGAGTTGACAGACAGCATGATCTCATAATCCCCGCTGGCATAGGAATTGAGGCTAGAATTGAAATATTTAAGGTCAGAACACTGTGCACTTAAAATTCTCATTTTGAAAGAACAAGCCCCTAAAGGGAAACAAATTTTCATCTGTTAGACCATCGATCAGCTCTTAGGGCAGAGATTAAACAACAGCCTTCTACAAACATATTGTCAAAATTTCTGACAGCTCCTTTCCCCACCCAACCTCAGACCCACGTTCTTCAGTGTTTGCTATTGCAGCTCCTTTTGGGTCAAGATTGTTTTCCTCTGATTCATTTTTTTCTTGGTTGTGTTCAGTCAAAACATAATTAAGGCTTACCTTACCCTTTTTTTCCATTCTAGGACCAGTTGTTTTACATCTGTTTCCTAGAACTGGAGGGGCTGCTTAGATAGCATATTGCCTTTACAAGCCATTTTATGGTGAATTCCAACAGATTAAGGCATAAACATTTCTGGAAGGATGTCTGCAAGCTCTGCAGTATTCCATCTATACCATGTTGTGTTTGTTCCACTGCAAAATATGATGTCATTGTGCCTGATACCTTAGAGAGGAGCTCTCGGTTACCCATCCTCCGAGGCTGGAACAAACAGCCAAGGAGTGCAGTGCCACCATACAGGCATTGCAGCTGCCCAGTCTAAACCCTCCCACTGGGATACATCTGTCAGATGAAAAACTCTTTTAAGTCGCTTGCTTGTTACTGCTTTAGTGTTTTGTTTTGATTTTAGTTTGGTTTTGGGGAAAAAAAATCAACACAAAGGAGGCAAGGAAATAGGCTTTTCGTTCGTGAACTGTAACTGTATTAGAAGCTTTTTGATTTTGCATCATACTGCACATCTGCTGACAGCAGCCGGATGGCAAAGGTCCCTGCTGCAGACTGTTGAAGCAACAATCACTCTTTGGAAACACCCTGTCCTAAAAGGTAATTCGTTGCTTTAAGAAAATTTATATTCTGGATTAAGCACAGCTTTTGAAGTGCCATGTGAGCTTTTATTATAACAAAGTCAGAAGACAGGAATTTGGTACCAGCTTGTTTTCTCTCCCAAGTGCATGTATCTTCTCTCCAGAGGAATGGTAGATTTCATTCTGAGACCTTGTATTCCCAGAAAAGCAGGTCAGAGTGATTAGTTTCCTTCAGCTTTGTTGGATTCAGTACCATAAATATACAAGAAGCTCCTGCACATTTGGGCTAACACTCCTAATGTATTTAAACATATAATGCAAGAGGGGATTTTTTTTTTCCTAGAAAATTGTTTGTTTACTCTCCTGATCCTGTTTTGAATGTAAACCCCAAGCAAAGCTGATCAGCTCAGCTGTCTCCAAATGGGTTTTGTTGGTAAGAAACTGAACCTGTGTGTGGGAACATGCACTGGGTCTCAGCAGGGACCGTGCAGGACCAGAGCACTCCCTCCAGCTCCATCTGTCCCATCAGCCTCCTGGCACCTCATCCCCAGTGGGGCAGGGGTGGCACAGGAGAATAAGAACAAGATTTTGGGGGGCTTTCCCAGTGCTGTGTCCTTCTCAGCTTGGGGAGTGTAAAATCCGAGCAGGCTCAAGGAAAGCAGCAGCAATGCCAGCCCTCCGCTCCTCCTCTGGCCACCAGAATCATCCCTTTCTTGCCATGCCACTGTCATTAAAAACACTGGGTAATTCACGGTTTCTAGAATAATAATAACTCATAACTTTGCCATTAAAACCACTTTAAAGTACCTCTTTTAGAGGAAGCTGATGGTTATATCATTATGAATTTAATTATCTTTTAAGTCTCTTTTCTATTTAAATAGGTTTTGACAAAACATTTTCATCCTGATAGGCAAGACAAGCTTCTGGATGCTTAGTATTAAATTTGAAACATCCATCATTAGCAAAATGAGGAAACTTATTTTTCTTATAAACAAATGGGATGATACTACAAATGTCATAAACGAAGCTGTACAGGATTTACAAAAATAGTGCCAAGACATTTCTAATAAATTTTTTTACCCAATGCAATTCTTGTGCTGAGAAAACTGGTACTGTCACAAAGTACAGTACTGCTAAAATCTTATTATAGCTATTTTTTTCTGTTGGAGATTAGTTTATAATAAGTTATTAAGTGCTAGATTGTATTTTATGTTTATTTTGTGATAATGTTAATTTCAAAGAAAACTGTGATAGAAAAATTAGTTGACTATGCTTTGAGCATGAGTATTTTACTGATTCAGCAGCTCATCTTATTCAAATCAAACACAAACATATCAACAAGCTACTGGCCATGATTTCAGCATAAAACTGCTATTTCTGTATTTTTAAGATACCACTGTATTTAAGACCAAGATGCGTGACAAACTGAAACACAAACCAGTGGATGTCACACACTGTATATGAGAGTAAACAATGTAATTCACAGAAGGATTTCAGCTCTGTCCCTCCTCTCATCTCACATCAACTAAAATGCTCATTTTTGTCTGGCTGCACATCACTTTTGATGTGACTTTCATATTTGAAAAAAACATGCAGAACTTGTAGGCTGCCTTTTAATGCTTTTTTCCCTGTCTTGTACAGAGCTGAAATGATTTCAAGTATAATTACTTAGAACAGACACTAATGCATTTCAATTTGCACTTTGCAAACAGGTTAGTTTGTCTTCAGAAACGTAGTAGTGGAAATTTATACAGCACCCATGGTTAGAGACAAACAACATTAATGACTGTTGGGGTTTCATTGAGCCAGTGCGTGTAAAAGAACTCTAAGTAGCACCCCAATTTTCATACCATGCTATTCATTTGAATTGCTAAAGCTCAGTGAGCTCCTTATGAAATAGTTGACATGAAATAAGCTGGCATGTAAAGATTTGCAACATGTAAAGAACTGCGAAGAGAAGAAACACTATGCACAAAAAACAAGTGATGAAAATTAAAAAAAAAAACCGAGTAACACAACAAAAAGGTATAAAAATTTGTATTTATAGTATGACGAGATAATGATACAACACAATACTCCCGTGTGCTACAGAACGTAGCAAGCGCCATGTACGTGCGTACAAATGAATCTGTATAATACAGTAAAATGCATCTCACAGACTATGAAACATTCCTTTGGCTCTGGGATCCAGAGGCTCTGGCACAGAATGCACTTGCTAACACCTTTAGGTAACAATTCCACCAGTAAGCAGCAGAAGGCTCTCAGTCAGTGCTTCACCTGCACCAAAATTTCATCACTTAAACGTCCATACTGCACAGACCCTTCCAATGCCATAAATCCTGTGTAACCAGAGTTTATGCCTCTCGTGCAAAATGAAAGAAAGGAATTCTGAACTTGGGGCGCCTTCACTCTGCTTTGCCCACAGGCAAGCCTCTGGCTGGCCATGCCTCCCCAGGAATCCTTTCCTGGGCTCATTTACAATACTTCAGGCAGAGAGAACAGCCAAGGTGTCCAAATGGTCTTTTCTGTTTCATATATCCCCTGCATTTTAATTCTGGGTAGCTACGGAACACTCTTGGATGTTTTCTTTACAGCTACCAATTAACAACAGTGCATTTAGACAGTCACTTAAACAAATTGGCTCATTTTATTGCTGGCGAAATTAATTTCTGATGTGTTTGCCCCATTAGTATTTGTAGGGAGTACAGCTCTTCCTTAAAGGGTTCCTAAAGGGTTTCAATTATTCTTCCATCAATTTTGGAAAGTGTAAGTTAATGGATTAAATATCAGCACTGTTACTGGCTCATACCACATACAACCAATGGCCTCTACCATTTAAAAACAAATTTAACAGATTTATGAAAGAGTAATTTGTTTTGCAGCCATTCCTTTATCAGCAGCATCATAAAGTGAAATGTATAAAATTAATATTACTTAATTAAAAGCTGTGATGATGTGGTTCTTTTCAAAAATGTGTTTCTTTCCACACGGCTGATCTGCAAGGATGAAAAATTTCACCACTAATTACCAGTCTGCCAAAAAGTTGGTAAAATGGTGAAATAATCACTTGTCCAGGAGCAGAGACTGTTTTAAGTGCCTCCAGGAAAAGCGGAAGTACCCGCTCGGAGCAGGTCTGCAGGCAGAGCCCATGCTCCTGCAACTTCACATCTTTCTGTTTCCCAGTTCTCCTCTTTTGGCATTAAAGTTCATCCACTGAAATGGGTTATGCAAAGTGTACAGACACTCAGAATACTGGTATTTATCACTGTAATTTATTTGTAGGTCAATTTGCATTATTATATGTTGTTAGGCTGCATGCGGTATAGCTGAACCCATACTCTTCCATACCAAAAATGTAACACCACTTGAGGTCAGTCTTAATTCTGTAAGTTAGATCACGTTAATGTATTAGATTTTAAGTCCTTTTTTCAACTCCAAATCTTACACTAATAAATTAGGATTGAAACTCATCTATAAACACCATGTGTAAAACTGTCCTTCTCATGCTTTTGGGGAAGCTTTTAATTTCTGTTTTAACTTGCTAAAACTCAGTCTGAACCAAGTTTGTTCTTTGCAGAAGATAATACAGGATCCAGTCTCTGGTTAGTAATGTGTTGCAGAGCTTCTACTGCCAAACCTGCTCTTTTCAGAAGATAAATAAATCAGCTGCAATGGGCCTGGCAGGGTACAAGCTGGGCAGAGAGAGGATGAGTGTGAAGGAGGATTCATCCTCTGAATGGCAGCAGAGAATGTGCAGAAAAAACTAACAATTTTAGGCTGGTTTTTTTGTGCCTCCCTCCGGTGATGGCAGAGTGCAGTCACGGAGCTGGAGGAAGCATTAATCCAGGAGCAATGAAGAGGCGTGTATCCTCCGACACCTGCATACTGCAAGGGAAAGCCCTTCCTTTCTTCTCCCCCAGGAAACAGGCCAAACCTCTGTGTCTCTATAAAAAGAACTTTGCGATGACTTCATCCCTCCAGAGCCTCTTCCACAGAGAAAAAGACCTAGCAGCCCTGTAATCTTGTCCCTACTGCTTCTTTTCCGATGCGGTAACTGCAGAGGAAATGGATGAACTGAGCAGTAGCACCTCCTCGCCTGCTAAAAGCGCGGTCATGACAACACAGCAGAGCTGCCAAGGTGGTGGCAGGATTTAATCTTGCAGCAGACAGTTTGCCTTTTGCAGTCCCACTGTGGGCACAGGTACACTTGTGCACACGCACGGAGCACACACACAAGTGTCCAGCTGAGAAAAATTAATAAAAATAACACTGTTTGCATCCCAAGGTGCTGTGGCCACAGGCAGTGCTGCACTGGCTGTTCAGCAGCAGAACCACGGCCCTGAAGGAATGTCAGAGCCCTGACTGTCCCCACGGGACTGCAGCTCTGATGGGGGGGACAGACCAGTCCCCAAACCTGACCCTAGGAACTGCTGTGCCACTGCCTCTAACAGGGCGGCTGCTGTCCGGGGGCTGTGCCTCAAAATTCCACCTTAAGTTGGACTGTGCTTGAGGGAGAATGACACAGGCAGTATGGTGTCATTTTTCTTTACCAGCATAATAGCTCCCAGCTGTAATAACTGAAAAAGTAAAAACAAATAAACCCTTTTTATTTCCACTCAAGATTATTCGAGTAATTTTTATTGAAAATATAAGATCTACAAAGCCATGGATACCCAGCGTGGAAGAACTCATTAAGTTAGCACATTCATCTTTAAAAGGAAAATTTCAGGTTGACCTAAGGTACAATAATGTTCAATTTAAAGTATTGTTTTTCCTTCTATAAGTTTCAAATCTCTTTTCATTAGGAGGTTCTGTGCAAGAGCTGCTTGTCATGAAAGGAAACACTTTACAATCCATGAATGTGTTCATTATATAATAAATGAACAGCAACAATATACTAGCCTCATTTTTTTTTTCCTGTTAACAGTCGTGTGTTAAAGTAAACTCTTATTTTTTTTTTTTCCATGATTTGGAAATTAGTTACATATGCACCAAAGGAGCTAGTAATTTCTGCTGCTTGTCAGCTACACACAATGAGTATATTGCTGTGTGCTTTCCCCAACAATGAGGATTTTAGTAATATGCAAGGTGTATAGAACGTAATACCAAAACCTGCATCACAGAAAAGGTTAATTGTTTACTTATTCAGCTGCCAGAGTTGATAACCTTAGGCCCCTCCCCAGAGCCAAAGTAGGGGTGGCCATCCATTAGGTTATGTAAATTAAATGTATACGTTTCCTTGTTGGCAAGTTCCAAGCAGTAAGCGAGAGTGCAAACAAGGATCTGTAAGCTGCCACAAAATGTACTCATATTTCTACTCCGTGTTGTAAGAGCCAAAGGGAGGACACGTATGTCAGATGTTGAAAGAACAACTGAACCTTTGCTTTTGATCATTATGGTCAGTCTGTCATGAGGTCTTGTATCCGAATGCTAAAAATGGCACCACACTTGGACATCCCATAGCCTTACACAGTACGTTTGTGTTTCCCAAGCCACTGAGCGCTGGTCTCACAGAGACCCTGACTTAAAAAGCTAACAAAAAATAGATTCGGGTGCTGAAGAATCCAAGGGAGGGCTCATACAAAGACAATTAACCCTCGCACCAAAACCTAATTTCGTGATTTTACTTAAAGCCACACTGAATCAGTTGTGAGAGGGTGAAGATATAAATACACCTCTCTGCTTCATCCGTAAGAAGGTGGACAACTGACCATTTGAACAGAGGGTCTTGAAACAAAGCTTAGTTGTCCTTTAAACAATGAAAAGGAGAGGCATACATAAATGGTCACCAAGGCACAATATGACAAAGGTGAAGAGTCCCTGAGACTCTGGTCTGGGTCTGTACCATTCCCCTCCCTATACAAGTAAATGAGAACATTTAGGAAAATATAATACAAAATCTCTTACAGGAAATATAGACTACACTTGCTAAAATCACTTCCCTAAAAGTGTTTATAGCTTTTTTTCTTTTTTTTTTTTTTAGCTTTTTTCTTTTTTTTTTTTTTTTTTTTTTTAAATTTTTTTAAAAGACCTTCTTTAAACAGATAATGCAAAGACTGGTCCATTTTTTTCTTACCCGGCAAGCCAAGCTCTAATGACTTCACTAAGCAGAAGTTGTATTAAAATACATCTTCATAGTATTGCTACAATTTGGGTAAATATGTTCTGAACAGCTTGATGAGTACTAAATAAACTTTGCTGTTTTACAGCATACATTTTAATTTTTTTGCACTTTTTTAAGAATAGAAAATGCAATTATAGTGTGCAAAAGAAAAAAAATTAATTATCTTCTAGCTGAATACTGTAATTTTAAGCCATGCCTTCCATAAAAATGTATTGACATGTGTAAATAGAAGAAAAGAAAAAAAAAATACAAGCAAACAGAGATTTCATTTCCTTGTAAGGAAAGATTAACTATCACAAACTGGATCACTTGAGTTCTGTATTCTTCAGAGAAAGAAATGAAAACAACAACCCATAAAACCACTGAAATGCTTCAAATGTCATCCATTCCACGGTAACAGGTTAAAACTGCCATGTTGCTTTCTACTGCTCCCGTTAACATGGATAGAATGATTTGCTGCTGGTTGGATATTGAATACAAAAAGCAAAAGAAAGTTGAGATCATCCCACATGAAGTCATTATTAGAGCTGGCTTTTCCCCCGTTTTGAAGTACAGTAGTGACTTGTAAATACGACCTTTTCTAAAGATCATCTGAGATTTGAAGATTTATCTGCCTGCTTCACCCAAACAACTGCTGAAAGAATTTACTCTATGGAGCCCACTATACAGCATTCAAAATGTTTTGGGTTTGGGTTTTTTTCATGAAAAAATACCACAAAAAGTAATTTTGGGGTTTTGTATCTCTGAATCACTAACACACTGTAGATTCCATTTATTCTTCCATGTTTGAAAATGGTTTCTGCAAAATCAAAATAAACTGTCAAACTCCCTTACGCCATGCTTCCAACAGTTTGAATTTAATACTTCTTGAATGGAATGACATAATTTATTTCCTTTAATTTGCAGGATGGCTACATCAAGCTAGCTTTAAGTCACAACTGTACCTAACCACAGTTCTCTGCAGCAAACCCATGATTTACAATATCTAATATTGTGGTTACAGTGCAGGGAACCGTGGGTAAGAAACCTCCATGTCAGAGTATTGTGGTTGGGGTTTCCCGGAAGAGTGGCAGTTGACACCTCTGGAATATTCATATATAAGTGCTTCAGTCAGATGGTCCTGAGTTGAGCGGGTAACTCAGGCACTATGAGAGCCTGGCATTCAGTCTGCGGGAATGTGTGTAACCTCCGTCACTCGAACCGCTCTGCAAACTGTAGTGGTCTTCAGCATCACTGGCACTTCCAATACTGTCCATTTCACCTGGAGTAAACTCCATTCCTTCAATGTCTACTTCTAAAGGAAACATAAGAAGGCACATTTTCAGGAAGTTGTAGCAATTAGTCATGGGCCAGTGTCAATCAACATCCAGGTGAAACCTGAATCATACTTCAGTTTCAATAATAATAATAATAATAATAATAATAATAATAATAATAATAAACTGGCACAGTAATTCCTGAGGAAAGAATCATCTCATCCACCTGAGAATTAAAATCCCTTCTGTCCTCAGCCACATAAATATACTGCATGACATCAATACCAAATGCTTTCCCAGAACTGTTCCAACTGCACACAGACACTGATGTAGAAAAAAGCTGGCCCTCGCAGGCTGTCGTACTGCAGCACTGTCCGCGGTAATTCCAGCCGTGCAGGTGTTGGCTGGCCACGGTGTGACCACCAGGTAACTGCCCCGAGACCCACCACTCAACTGCCCTGGGCCCTCAAACAGCCAGCCTGGGCGAGTGTTCTGCACACAAAAACTTCCAAATGGGAAAATAAGAAATGGCAACAGCCAGCTTGATGAGCTCTGTATTAAATGAGAACCAAGTGCAGAGAAATCTTGGTGATAATTGCACAGAAAATGTTTTAAAATTTCACAATAAATGATGTGGAATTAATTTATTCACACAAATGAATTAAGCCAAATAAGATTTTTTTTTTCCATGAGAAAATATTATGCTTATCAATAATTATGCTAAAAATTCGAAACATTCAATGGTAATTGTTTAAAAAACTGGCAAAAAACACATGCAAGATAAAAAGCTTTAAAAATCCACACAATATTAATAGCTTAAAAACTGATTAAGAAAAAGACCATTTTTCAAAGAATGCAAAAAAGATGCGGTAATTTTTTACTCTTCACATTATTGGAACAATTTTGTCTGGGTTTTGTTGAAAACTTGATTTTAGTTCTAAATGACATTTTCTTGTTTCCCTTCTTCCCTTTCCCTTCCTGCTCCTGCAGGCCCCTCTGGGAAGCCCTGGCTCAATTACCTTGTTCAGAGTCAGTGGATATTGTTGATCCCATGCTGTCAGTGCGGATTCGCTCCATGCCCTGCACGGATAGCTGCTCCAATCTGCGCTTGAGGTAGCGGTGCTCCCGCTGTAATTGTTCTTTAATATTTAGAGCTTTTCGGTCCTGTTCTTCCAATTTCTTAAAGGGAGAGAAACACAGTAAGCTGACAGTTTGTACCCACATCAAAGCATAAGTAACTTAAGGTCTTCTCATAAACAGTAATTTAAAAGCAATTTAAATATTTTAATTAATATAAAGTTAAAATTAAATTTAGAAGTTCAATTTTTTAGTTAGCATTCTGTAGAGGTTAGTACAATTTTAGCAGGTTGAATTTGTTTCACAATAAGATATATGGTTACAAGGGAAAAAATAATAATATTAAAAAAAAAAATCCCTCAGAGACTCTCTTGCTACTAGCAGACATTCCTTTGCTAAGACCGAATTATTGTTGCCTTGGTTGTGGGGAATATTTAAATCATTTTATCAGGCAAAACCGGCATCATCTTTGATAACTCGAGCACAGCTCAGATTTCAGTGAGAATATAGTGCCTGTTTAGATGAGTCTCTTATTTCACCTATCACCATAAAGGAACCATCATGAGCCTCTGAATGTTCTCCCTCCTACCGCAGGCCATGGAAAATTTTAGCATTTAAAAAGCTTCATTAACAATAAACAGCATTAATTATATATAGAAGGAGGAGTTTACTAACAACTCTCTTTATTCTTGCTTTTTTTTTCCCTTGAACTTCTGCAGAGCAAGTATGATAATTCTGTGATATCACCTACAAAGTCAGAGGTATTAATCCAAAATTTCTCAGCAAACAGCCTGTGAAAGGATCCTTCCACATATCTGCCTAAAATCTCCCTTCTGACAGAATAAAAGCAGGTATTAATTTTGCAAATAAAAAGAATACTTCACACCCAGTAAAATGTGCTGCACTGTTGGTCCAAATGCAGTAACAGGAATAGTATCTTTTAGTATTTGAACTGAGCCCTCTTCCAAATCACTGGTAGCCATTTAAAAAAAATGACTATATAATTTAGGAAAAAAGTGTAAGATTAAAAGCATGAGGGATACACAAATCAAGACACCTTTTATTAGTAAAAAATTATCTATCTGATGCAGTAAATTACAGGTTGTAGCAGTAAAAGCACTTATAAGAGTGAGCAGATATCTCTGTGAGCTGTGTTTACACAATCACTGAGATTTAGGAGATGTGCAGGGAGTGAGTACAGCTGCTGAAGATTTCTCCCTGCTGTCTGAATGAACCTAGGCTTGGTTTTCTGAGGAGATTGGGCTGGGACAGTGCACAAACCACAAGCAAAACTCCTTCAGAGATTTTGCTGCTCCAATGCAAG
This sequence comes from Dicrurus megarhynchus, assembly GCA_013399195.1. Classification (NCBI taxonomy): domain Eukaryota; kingdom Metazoa; phylum Chordata; class Aves; order Passeriformes; family Dicruridae; genus Dicrurus; species Dicrurus megarhynchus. Next base: position 312,161 of record VXAD01011242.1, on the reverse strand, counting down.
CCTGAAATAAAAGTATTTGAGAAAATAGTTGACACTCTTGAACAGGGCAGTTTCCTGGCTCAATGAAATCCACCTTCTTCCACCTCATTTTGAGCCCGCTCCCAGGCAATAAACTCTGTAGATACTCATCATAGGTGGATACACAATGTTATAATAAGAAAAGGGGTTGGTACATCCATGTACACAACAAACCAAATGTGCCCAATTGATCACACTTCCTTTTCCTGTATTTTCCTGGCTGCAATCCCGAACTCTAACAACTATTTTAGGAAAGAACTCAGTGATTCATATCCAGGAGACTCAAAACCGTCCAATCTTTCAGAGCAAGTTTCAATGTATGGGGGGTGTGTGTGTGTGAAAAGTTCAGAACTAATGACTGTGTTTGAAATGCCAGCCGGGCACGGGCAAGCTCTGGCAGTGCAGGGGAGGGAGCTGACCTGACAAAGGGGAGCAATTAAGAGCTAACCCAGTTAGGGCAGGTTCAGTTAAAATCTTAAAAAGAAAGTTAAACTTCAGTCTCAGTTTTCAGAAAATGAGTACTTGGTGCTGTGCAAGACGGATCTGGAAAGAATCTGTTCCCAGCTTTTTTTATCAGCAGCTGAAATGGTAACTACAGGGCTAATCTCACACACTCGCCACTTGTAAAAACAGTTTTTCAATTTGTATGCATAAGCCCATGATAGGGGGGCAGCCCAAGACAAAAACCACATGCAGTGCCTTTCATGCATGTTAGCATGAATTATAAACAAGAGGCCAAAATCTCAAATGGTAAAAACAGGGGTTGCCCAGCTGGAGTAAATGTGCTTAGAAGTGCTGAAAAAGTAGCTCCATAAACTTGTTCACAAGAATGGTTTTGCTTAAATTAATCTTTAATTTTTCATATGAATCACATCCATTTCTGTAACTGCAGTGAATCTTAAAACTGCATCAGCAGGCTGTTCTCCAAAATATTCCAAGATTACTGGCAGTGTTCAATTTTCCCTGACACTTTTCTTGACCTGTTTCTCTGTAACACTGAAAAAATGCCAGATGAGTAATTACAGTCCTGGACACAGCAGCAGAAACCTGTTCTTTAACTTTTTTAATTTGAATACCTCTTTGTCTTATTTCTGGATATAACCCTGTTCCCTGAAAATGTCGACAGTGAAAATGGGAGTGAAGGTGTCTTCGGAGAGAGGAGGCCTGAGGAATAATTTCTTTTGAATTACCTGTGCAAATGTAGAACCTGCACTGCTGCTGGATCATAGGTGAGATTTAAGGCTGTTTTTTGTTTTTAACTTGTAACAAGGTGAGCAGCAGCTAACAGGGATTGCATTTAATTTTTTGTTTCATTTAAATGAGAATCTGGTCAACAAAATGTTGATGCGGATAAAGCTCACTAATAGATATGATCTTTTTTATTCCGGTTTTTTTTTTCATCACTAACGGATCTGGCTTTTTTCATTTAAAACAATGCAGTACAATGCTACTTTGCTCAGTCCTTAAAAAAAAATATATTAATCAAGGAACAGCTCTGACAGTTATTTTTTTAAATTACAGTGTAAATCATTAAATACACTAGTTAGTAACTAAGCAGAAATCACAAAATCACTCTTTTGTATATTTGAGATGCTAAATTGCAAAACACTAAACCTTGACACCATGACTGAAATCCCTGCAATTAATAAAGGCCAATAAATCCAGAAGATTGGACATATGGATATGGATTTTGTGTGAAAATTTGTTTCCTCTCTATGGATACACATTCTGGAAGATTCTCCCTTAAAAGAAATAAAAACATGGATGAATGTTTTTACCTTGATATGCATCTTAGCTCTTTTCAACAGACTTAGAGTGGTGTGTCTGGTGCTGTCCGGCCCGAGAGGCACAAGCTGTTTTAGCTGTTCCAAATATAGCCGGAGTTTAGCCCGCCTGCAATCATTAAAAACGAAGAGCGTTGTAGTAGGGTTGCACCCGAACAGAATATCCTATATGCAAACACCATCTGTTTGCAGGATCTCTGTGCAGAACTCGAGTCAACGGTGGCTTCCTTTCCCCTCCCTTTGGCAAAGTTTCAGACTGAAAGGTCACTTGAAATGCAGTAATGCTGCTTGGCACACTCAGACAGGAGGCTCATACCTGTATTTCAAAGCAGTTTGTTCAGCCTGGTCAGTCCCATCTTAACCTAAGGGGAGTATGCTCAGAGATCTGAGATATCCAGGCAAGGATTCCTTACCCAATGGGTGGGTAAGGAAAAAAACCTGGGATTTTGCTCCAATGCAGTGATTTCTGCAGGCACAGACAGAGCTGTGGGCAGCTGCAGACCCTAATCCCCTTCTCCCCATTCCTGTCCCTGCCTGCTGCAATAGGACACACTCCTGCTATGCAAGGCAAGGGCATCCATGCAGCTCTTCACAGCTCAGAGCTGTTTCCAGCCATGATTTGTCAATGTATTTTAACAGGGAGGTCTTGATGCCCTTTCTCCTCCTTTCTACTGACCCACAGTCCCCCCACGAGGAGACATTCTTCCTCTCACTGCACACTGCTTATTATAAACACACAAGAAAAAACACTCCCAGCCATATTCCTCAACAACCTGCTTCCTCTGGTACTCCCTTGCAAGTATCACTACTGCTGCTCACAACAATCTGTCCTGTACTACTGCCATTAATCAGTAAAAAGAGGATGAACAAAGTACTATTTCTACAAAAGTTTTCCAAACTGTCTTTGAGAAAGCAGCTGGCAATACAATAGTCCATGAAACAGTTGCTTGACCTATCCAAAACAAGGCAGTGGCCAACCAAAGAACCACATGCAAGTGTGTTTCTACAGTTACATCCTAAAGAAAATCTCTCCTGGTTTTAATTCACAGCCCTTGAACAGGAATCCACGTGGTTCTGCAATGAGATAGAAAGTGCTTCCACAAGTAACTACCATTTTCCTTTCTGCCAGCCTGTTACAGGCTGAGCAAAGTGATGACCTAGAGCCGACATCTCCCTCACAGCCACAAGAATAACTGAAGCACATCACAAGTGTGAGGTGAATAATCATCTTTTTCAAATTTGCTCGATGCTGCATGAAGGAAACAAACACTGCAGAGAATTCAACACTTCTGGTCGAGAATGAACTTTCTTTGAACAATGAGTTCAGAACCACAATCCAGCATCAGTGCTTGAAATATGGCTGAAGAGGATTTAATATACACCAAATGACAAATTACACGTGTATAATTGGAATGATCAGTGCAATGTGAAAATAACCTGAGAATTAATGGTAAAAAATCCCAAACCAAAATAGAATCTAATACAGAACAGTAATGACTATATACTCACACATTTAGTTCTGTCTGCCTATAAATCAGCAGTGTACTAGGTACAAAATCACAAAGCATTTCTGTAAAATTGTTAAGTTTTTCTTCAAGCCTCTTAGGGAAAAAGGATTTTTGGTGAAAACATGATTCAAAAGAGAAAACTGATGACAGACTTTTTGTTTAGGCCTGAGGTTTGTTTTTAAATACAAGGCTCTAAACTTAAGCATTTAAATGCTTTTATTTAAACAACACCAACAAAGACTGGCCTAAGTATCCACAAAAATAGCCCCATCAGATCCCCTGAGGCTGCTACCTTAAACTGGGATATTGATCTTTAAAATAGTGAAATGTCCAAATTAGGAACCACTGGTATTTATACTGAAAATCTTAATGAGGTAAATTTTTATTTCTGTGTCTGTAATCTCTAACAATTATTTGGCTTGGTTTGGGTTTTAAATACAAAAACTTGCTTCAGGGACTACATTCAAATAATCTTTTCATTTTCTAAATGGCCGCCGATCATAAACACAATTGTCTGCGTCACTCAGCCCAACCTGGATGCAACTGGATTTAGACACAGGACAAGAAAGTGGGGACTGAAGATAAAGGAGGATGTGGGAAGGAGGAGGAGAAGGATAGTACCAAATAGTAAACAGAGAGGTAAACACCTTGAAATGGAATGATCAATATACTGGAGCAATTAAAAGTCTGATAAGGAATATACAGAACTGCTGATCTGAGATTTACTTAGTATTACTTCTGGAAAACAAAAATGAAACCAGACTACGTACTAAACTTATCTGTCTCTTGCTATTTGAGGAAAGTCTGCTTACCACAGGGAGTAGAAAATAAGGCTTTAGTGTGCTTCCTTGCATCAACTGGGGAGTTCACAGAAATACCGCCAAGGTTCAGGGGCATGGCTGTGTGCCTTTTTAAAGCACTAACTCTTTTATGTTACCTGCCAGCCCGGTAGAGCAGGACTTTGCAGAAGTGCCATGAAGAACATGGGACTGAATCTAAGAAGAGTATTTTAAGTGACCAGTGAGAAGAATTAAAAGAGCTGAGTATTAACAAATCTGCTTTAAGGCTTTTTCAGTCCTACCAACTGATAGCAGTAAATGTAATAAACACACTCGCTGAAAGACCTCCTCTAACTTTACCTTTTTTTTCTTAAAAGGACTTTTTCTTTCATCTAATTACTCAGCACCTATGAATCCATTTAAGATTTTAAAGCATAAACTTTACATAGATCTTTACATAAATGCAGGCATGTTTATGTGACTAATTCATATATTATAATCAATGGCGTAGATTGTGAACATACAAAAAGAAAATCAGCCCACCACAATCCCTGTGGTACTGGAGTAAATATCGCCACATTTTTCATCTTGCACATCTTAGAAAAAACTGTAAGAATGTAAGAAAACATTTCAGGCATGTTACGTTAACAGATCACACCAGCAGGAACAAGGGACTCAAACTTCACAGCAGATAAGTTGTCTCATACAGACTCTGCCAGCACTAATTTCTCTCTTTTTCTGCAGGGACCTGACAGCTTTTGCTTTTCCTCGGCTGCCTGTGACCACAGGAGGAGGGAAAGGCACTCACAGACGTAATCACAGCCAGAGCTGCTTTGTGTTTTGCAGCTCACGCCTTAAATTCCACCTAAAAAAATAATTTAAAAAAAAAAAAAGCAAGAAAAAAGGAAAAAAAAAAAATAAAGGCAGCCTGGTGTCAGAGCAATGGGGTAGCAGTCTCTGTGCATTAAATGTGGTTGAAGTTGGGTAATTATGCTCTGCTCCAGCTTCCAACCCCACTGCTACGCCTTTGCCCACACCAAGTGTGGTGTCCGGCCAGGACACCAGTGCTGACAGAAGTGGGCACTTTCCTCACCCCATGTGGATGCACAGAAATATCCCCCTCATCACTGGTACTGAATTCATCTGGGAAGGTAGGGATCTGAGAAATGCCATCCAAAATCCAGATCAAGCCTGCAGCTCTCTGTTCTGGGTGTAGCCCCACGTATGGAGAGGTGTATGGGTGCCCGGTCTGATTTATCACATTGCCCTTTGTGCCAGATTATAAAGGGGTTTCAGATGTTCGAGACTCCAGGGTTTCTCCATAAGCAAGTTCACAACAAGGACCTGTGAGTCTGCATTACAGCTGTTCTAATGCTTGATAAGCCCAGACTGGCCAGCATTCCAGGGCAGGGGCCATGTCTAGCAGCTGTCTGGTGGTTCCTCACATTCACATAAAGGACAAAGCCACCTGCTGACAACTGACCCAAAGGCTACCAGCTGGAATTGCTTTGAACTGGTTTTGAAGCCACATAAGCCATGATGGGCAAGAGTGGCAGGGATTTCAGAACCCATGGCAGAATGAACCCTGGAGCCCCACAACATGGAGGGACAAAGCAGCAAAAAGGTGTTATTAAGAATTTTCCTACAGAACAAGGACATCCACCAGAAGTTCAAAGGAAGGCCATTCACTAACTCTAATCCTTGGAGACTCCAGTTTGCTCCAGTGTTCGGCTATGGAAAGGCAGGTTCACCACTTCTCAAAGAAAGGGTTGCCATACAAAGGTAAATTAAAATCTTTGACCCTAATCAATTTCAAAATTGTGTTAAATGAGTCTATTAAATAATGGTCAATAAGCTTTACTGTGTTTATGAAATCCCAGATGTAAATCCACTGTAGCACACCAAGAAATGGAATACTAAGATGCAGAGGGAAAAAAAAAGAAACAAGAAAGCCCATTGTTCACCCTGGATAATCTTCATTCCAAGGAAACTGCAACAACTCCAAGAAATTCCTACAACTACTTGACAGGCGGTTGCAATGGGAACAAAATACTTCTCTGTAGGGATAAATAATACAACAAGAGGCAATGGCTGTGAATTTGGAGGTTCACAATGGACATTGGGAAAAAAATTTTTTATTGGGGCAGTGGTGCACAACCAGAATAGGTTGCCCAGAAAGGCAGTCCCTGGAGGTTTTTAAAGATTTACCCAGACAGTACCATAAACATTCACAGACATACATTCATGTCTATGAACATGTAAATCACAGATTGCCTGTGCCACTCTGATTGATAGAATGCTGGTAGGTTTGTGTAACGACCCAATCCACTGCAGCCTTTCCACAGGGGCTCGGCTCTCCAGGGCTTTTTCAGGACCAGCACAGCAGAGAGAAATGGCCTGCAGCCAGTCACACAGCAGATAGGTGTTCAAGCAGTAGTTGCACAGTTTTTTGACAGCAGCAAAGGTGTGTTTCCTAAACCATTCAAGTATAAATCTAGAGACTTTATTTAGAGGCCACTGGGCTGCACAAAGACAGCTGCAAAGGCAAGGTGCATATCCCAAACAAGCTGCTCAGTCCTCAGCATGGCATGCCTCAGCCATGTCACCTGAGGCTGTCACCTCAGCCTGGTGACATTAAGTGGCCACAGACACTCATGATACAGAGTGACAGCATCGAGTTCCTGTGAAATGTGTGCCTGTCCATCCTGCCACCCCAGCTGGGCACTACCTGCAGACAAGCTTCCAACAGCCCTCCACGTGTTTATGGTAGGCAGCACAGGGGGGGCACTTCCCGGAAGCTGCATCCGAAGACAAACAGTTCCCACTGCTGGCATCGCGTTCCTGACTGCCAGAGGTCACTTGCTGAAAGGGTCAGAAGGGCCATGCTCATCTATTTCTGAACAATTGTGAGCTAGAGCATAAAACTCACTACAGAGAAGTCAAATTCATACACATCCTCCAGGTCTCACTCCACAGCCCCCCCAGAGTACAAGAATGACTCTCACATGTACCCATTCTCTGCTGACCCAGAGCTGGCTGTAGAAAGGAAGGAGCAACTCCATCAGCAGTTTGTCATCCTGTGGGAAGTCCCAGAACAGTTCTGTCTGGTCCACACCTGCTCCCTGCTACTAGCAGAGATTGCCCAGTCTGGCAAAGGAGCTGTCCTGGCCATACTGGGAGGCATTGCAGACACGCAGCATCTCCAGCTGGTGAGCAGCAAGGATCTGGAAGGTTAGAAAATGGCCAAAAAGCCACCCAATGTCCACATTCCCACACTGCATGCCCTGAATTTCCCTTTGTGCTGGTTCCAGCAGAAATTGCCTGGTTGGACATGATGTTGCTTCCACATGCACAGCCCATCGTACCTCTCACCACAATGCACCACTGAAGCACATGTGGGCATGAAACAATTCTGGCCTCACAAGGAGGCCCTAACTTTGCTCTCCATAGGGTGCCTTAGTGCTAAAAACACTTGTGTGACTGAACATGTGTCTGTGTTTCAGATGCCCCAGTTTTAGTCCACTAAACTAGCTCTGTGTACAGGAGGTTGACATATTCTCGAACTGCTAAATATATTTGTTTGGTGCTCTTCTGAAAAGGACACTATAGATCAAGCTCAAGCAATGCAATCACTACAAGCCACACTAGGGAGAATAACAGATAGATTTGAAATAGATGTAAAAATTAAAAATGTCATTTCTGTACATTAACTGTTTCAGTCCAAAAACCAGACAGCATCAGACCTTATCACAAGGCAAATTCAGTACAAATACAAACTAAGCCCCTACTTCAAAGAACAGAAATGTATTTGAAATGAATCTAGAAGAAGACACATTATTACAAACCGGACAGAGTTACCGAAGCATTTCAGATTTCTTCTCTAATGTTTCACATTTTTTTCCTACATTCAAACCTATCCCAGTGCTGTGCAATGAAGTTAATACACAAAGGTTTAAATATAGAGCAGTTACTAAATTTTTCATTGTTGCATAATGACTATGTAATGTGGCTTAATAATGTGCATAGGGTAAAGTCAGAGAAGAATCTCTGCACCAAGAATTCACTTCTGGAGTAAAACGTTATCCAGGTACACTATGAACCAAAATAGTCTGGCCGCAACTTTGGGTCAGAAACACCAGCAGTGAACTAAAGGTTGTGTCTCCTCCTTAAAGCAAGGTGATTTTATCTTCTTGCCAGACATGAAATTCAGCATAAAATACAGAAGTGAGCTAACTGCAATTGTAAGACACTCGTGTTTTTACAGGAAGACTCTTCACAGATTTATTTATGAAATGCAAACACCTGCGTACAGGGAGCACTCAAATTTTCGACAGAATCAGCAAATAGAAGCTCAGGATATTTTGTGACACGCACTGGGTCAGGATGCACACAGACAGCATCATTACTCATAAACTTATCATTATTTTAAAGTTTTTTAAAAATGCAGAAATGCAGCAGTAAAAACTTCCCCAGTGTGACTTTGGGGTTCACCTGCCACCAAGGTAAAATGAGGGCGAGAAACTCTGCCTGCCTTCTGATACCAGCTTCAATCCCTTCTTACTGGAGCTTGACACAACAAGGCAACATCTCTTAGGGGCTGCAGCTCTTTTTATTCTGTGCACAGTCTCACTCTAAAGTGGTGACAGAATTTTGCTGCAAATTGTTTTAATGGTACTGAAAATTTAGTATGTTCACATTATTTTGCGTAGTCCTGGATATCATGGCTGCACATGCAATGTAGGTAATCATGTGTGATTACCCAGCTCTGCTTAGTAGAAGCTGGTACTTAAGCATACTTGCCTCACTCCTCTTTAAGCTAACACTTTTATTGAAGTGTCAGGAATTACAAATTCACAGCTCTACGAGACTTTTTATACCAAAGACGACTCTGTACTAATTAAAACACATTTGTTTACAAAGACATTTAGAGAGATTATTTATAAACTTCCATCTTAAGAAGTCACAGAAACTCAATCAGATAAAAATGGTTCTAAGGGAAACCTATTTATTAATGGTCCAGACAGTATTTAGCATATCTCCAGCAAAATATTAAGTATAATGCAAGATAACAACCCTCCACTGCAATAAAAAATCCTGTTTCTTTCAGATTTATTTCACTCACGAACACTTTTAATACTTTCTCCTCTACAAAGGATACCTCAAATACTTATTTTTTTTCTAAAGGATGCTCTAGCTCACACTTAAGCTGCACAATCTAGTTCAACTACACAACAAATTTGCTTTAGTGAAAAGGAAACAAAACCTCTTAGTATTAAAGCAGTGTACCATAGCAAGGCACCCAGTGTGCCGATTGCTACGAGATGTGCAAAAAGCTTGCTCACAGCTGAGTGCCTTGGAGTCAAACCCAGAAAATGCAGTCTTGCTCTTACAGCAAACCTCTTGGCTTTTTATTATCCAAGGGAAGATAAACCAAACACCAGTGTTCTGCAGTAAGCTGGGGGTCTTTTTCATGTTAAAAACAAAATCCTGAAGTTTGAGTGCTGGTGAAGATTCATCCAAGGCATTTTCTGTCTGTGTCTAACACCTCATAGGGCCTCTGCAACTCAATTCAGCAGTAAAGCCCGGGTGGAAACTAACAGGCAGAAAGAGCGGTGAGTGCCTAATTGCAGTGATTGTTCGTGAATTAAATGCAACAGCCCTACAATCAGTGCAACTGCCCGCTTTATTTACTGAGGTATTAACTGGGAGTTTCATCCTCAATATGCATTTCAGCGTGCTGAATACTTGTGTGCATCTGTTCTGCTAAATTGAAAGCAGACACATGGCTTTAGCAGCCAAGTGGTCTTGGGGTACCTCGGAAGTGCCCAAACATGGGATAACAACTGCTGCAAGTGCCTCTCACCATCACAAGCTTTCAGAGAGTCAGTGCTGCTCTGCACTTATCTGCAAGTTTTCATGTGAATAGTGCTCAGCAACGTCTGGTGCTGTTCCTAATGCTAAGGAAATAGAAGAAAATCTCTGCTGTCTGTTAACACAGCTTATGATTATTTCCATGTTTTGCACATTTTATCGCTCTGAAAAACATTTTAGTTCTCTTTTACACTGTATCTAAATGCACACTACAGCAGTTCCAGTGCATTTTATTTGTTTTCCCTTAGTGCCACTTCAGCCCACTTGCTCAGTCTAGACTCCACACCTAACCTTTAACTTTTTACCTTCCAAAAGATGCCACTTGCTCAGTTTTAGAACATATACATGGAACCAGAACTTATTCCTACATCTTTCAGTACACATAAGTTAATGGAAGCATCTGCAGTGCCACAAATGCATGCATTTTTGGCCAGCTAAGGCTCTTAGCAGCAGTGCATAGAAAGCTAGCTGGGATGCAAACTGGGGACAGGTGAATAGTGGCTGGTCTGTGAGAGGGAAGCCACTGACTCCTAAGAGAAGGAATGCCTGGCAGACCTTGCTGCCCTTGTTGCCTTCTTTGTCTCTCCCTCCTTTACCCCTCCCTCCAGTAGCTCCTTGCTGAATGCAGTGATAATTGCCTAAGTTACAAGCACTGGGCTACATCAACATTTCCTCACCTCTCAAAATGCCCACAAGCAGACTTTGATGCACTTTATGCTCTGGTTCCCAGCAGAAGGTGAGCTGTGGTGGGCCATGTGCTGCCATAAGCCAGGGACAGTAGCCAAGACAGGCAAATGACAGCAGCTCCTGAGGCTTGCTTTGGGCTGCAATGACCCTGCAAAGCAACGTGGACAACGCCAGCACGAGAGACCTGACCGGAGCCTCAGCAGCTGGTGGCTGGCCAGACTGCCCACGTGCTGTCCCTTCAGGAATGTACCCGGCAGCAGAAGCAGACAGACTGATGAGCGTCCCAGAGTCACATCTGACTCTGGCCAGCAGAAGAAATAAAAGCCCTGTGGCACAGTTAGTGCCTGGTGCTGTATTGCTCCTCAACCTTCTCCCACTCGAGCTCTCCTGCCTGCAAAGTGAGCACGAGCTGTCAGAGGCGTGCGAGGTGTGACAGAGATGTGTCACACGACGGTGCACGCTCACCCACGTACCTAAACCGCCCGCAGACCGAGCCAGCAGCACGGGAGGCACAAGAGGAGCGCTTGGGCAAGGCAAGGCACAGGCAGGACCATGCCAGCAAGGACTCCAAGGCAGATGGAACACCAGCAGCTCTGACTGGTATCTGTTTTACCCCCTGGGGAACCATAGCCTTAGGCTCTGCAGTACTAAGAGCTGCAGGACCATCATCTGACCACTCTGATCTCATCTCCTTGTTTTTTTCTAGACTCCTCCCTGCAGGCAGGCTCACAGCTTTCCCCATGCTTCAGCCATCCCACTGTCTTAAGGTGCTCTTATTTGAAGAGTAGCCATGAAAGGTTTAAAAGCCCTTCATTGTCTTGGGTCTCGGCGATAACTAACAGCAACACACAGAAATCTGAGATGTACTTCATGGGAAATGTCAACAGGAATTTACAAGCTATACAGGGATTCTCAAAAGTATCACAAGCAAAAGTAATGGCAGCTGGATATCATTTGTCTTTCCTGGATGGTGTCCATCACAAATTTACATGTATGAAATTCTACATCCTTTGACCATAGGCAATAAATCTCTGACCTTGCAAGAATCTGAGGCAACAGAAATCAAACATTATGCAAACAGCTGAAACCCATTGCAGTTTGGTTTTGCCCTTTTATGGATTTCTTCTGCAAAAAGGAAAAAAAAGGAGATTCCAACCTATATTTTAGCATTTCAGCCTTTAGGTTGTGCTCATCTATAAAGAACAGTTTTCTGTATTTTAAACCTTCAAAGTCAATGTCAGACAGATACGAACAATTCTTAGAGCTATAGAAAAGGAATTTCTTTTTTTGGGTGTCTTCTATTTTTAGCCCTGTTATCTACTGATTGTCTTTAACGTTTACCTCTCACTTTTAAGCAATAGCGAGGGAGGTGCCACCTGGTACCATGAGCTCAGCATCACACAGTACCTACCTAATCCAGGCAGATGAACAACAATGCCTAGTGGGGAAACACACAAGTGATGAAAATGCCATGGGACATAAACAGAGTCCACAAAAAACTAATCAGCCATGCTTTTAATAAACTTATTTAATACTTCATTCAGCCAAACTTCCACCCATTTGTTTCGCACATTAAAATGCGCACATCGCAATTTAGTAGTCCTCCTAAATTAGACCTCTCAAACCCATCTGTCTTACTGGCACTCAAGTTTCTTAGATTACACTGCAGGGAGACTCAAGTTTGTCTGCTACCTCAGAATAGTGTCAGACCCAATTAGATAAGGAAAGCGCCGTCACGAGATCGTGCCACTACAGGATCAAGCAGTTGTAATTCCCACTTGAAGTTACATGGAAGCACACAGGTACTCACACACGCTGCCCATGGAAACCCCAGGGGTGGATTAGGACGTGCAGCCATTTACGTGAGAGCAGTAACACTTTGGCCCTCACTGGCAGTGGAGCTCCACAAAGCAGCTTTGCACAGCACATCCAAAGCCATGGGTGTCTGCAGATCTGCAACAGGTGTGCTGGCATTCGCCACCTTTCACTGTACTCTTGTAAGGAATTTGTCAAGGACTGCAGAGATTGGGTCAAAGAGAATTACATTTATTTAAACAAGGAAAAGCTGCGTAACAACAACACGTTTACACTGGGTTTACACACAGAGGGGAACAGGATGATAGTGACAATTTTTCACAAATTAACCGTTCACCAACAGGTGGCTGGAGAGGATGCAGTCTGTCTGTCCCAGAAGTGGCTCCTGGGAGCTGTATGTCCCTCTCACGTGGGGCTTAAGGACCAAGGTGCAGCTCAGCTCTGTGCACACGAGCTACACGTTTATCAACTGACAACACCCCAGAGCAAGTCACTGCTTACAAATCAGCTCATGGCTTGAAACCGGCTTTAATTATCAGACTGTTTCCCCACATCAAAATGCTAAGCAAGAACATCGTGTCTCAGGACAGCTGCCAACAGGAAGGATCTTAAAAAAAAAAAAAAGAAAAAGCCGGGGGGGGGAGACTACAATGCTTAAATAAGCCTAGAGAAGTTGAGCTGCAGCACAGCACTAAGCCAAGAGAGCACAGTTCTGGGCCTAGTGAGCATTTTCTGCCTAATTTTAAACCTCCCTATAGACCTAGTTATTTTGTACGTATGTCAAATGAGGGGAGAAATGTGTTCAAGATTTTTTTCTTATATACCACCGTATGATGCCAAATTAAAGGAGAGGCAAGTCAAGTCAAATTATTTTAGCTAAATTAAAAACACGCATTGCTGTCACACACTGAGCAGAAGGCCTTGGGATGGCAGACAGCTGGAATTAAGCAGCCTTTTTCTGCATCAACTTAAATGAGTGTGAAGCATTAATATCTGCAATATTGGATACCTGTGACTGTGGTTTTATTGTCTATTGTACCTCCATATTCAAATACTAAGTATCCAATTTAAGTAGCCTGACAAATGCTGTAGGGACTCCACGCTCCCATGTGCACAAGGCACCAAAAGAACAGCAATTTACACCATAGCTTTAAAACTTCATCAGAGTTAAGGCAACTCTCTCTCCAGTTCAGCACCTAAACAATTACCTGCTGGGTCACAGTCGTAGGAAGTTTTAAGCTCTGATCAGGAAGCTATCAGAACGGGATATTTAGCTATGTGTTACTTTCATTTTTGCTTCTGCTATTACTTCCTCGGCACATGCACCTACCAAAGCTTTGTGGCCATCTTAGAGGGAGCAGCTAATGATGGCAGCTTGAGCATGCACAAATGAATTGGATTTTTGGGGAAGGAAGTGGTGGGTGTTGCTTTTACCAATGTAGATACTTGAGATGTGCTCCAGTGAGACAGCTGAGGTGCCCTGGGACAACAGCAGGGTGCCTGTTCCAGCCAACCGAAGGCTGGTTCAGACCCCAAGTGAGAACAGATACAGAAGAGGAGAGAAGAGATCACACTGCAGTAATTAAGAATACATGTCCCCAAATGTCTTGCTGTATGTCTCCAACTCCCTCATTTCAACCTTGTAATTAGAGGTGAATAGAAGACAGTGAGGTGTATGTATAAACAAATTTAGGGGAAGGATTACATGCACTGACTGTAATTAAAGATGGTCACTTCCAAGGCTGCAGTGGGTACTCTTACTTTCAGGTGAATTAAAAGCTGAGTAACACTTATTTCCCCCCCAACAAAAAGTGAAAAAATCTGGCATCATGGGACAGTGGAGACTCGCAAATATCTGACAGTCCTGCCTCCAAGTTTAGATATAGCTTGCCACAGCAGAGATAGTGCCTTGTTTATAATTTCATTTCCATCCGATTTCCCTTTCCCTTGAACAGTACAAAACTGGCTGTCTCTGAGCCAGATACGGTGTAGTTGAGCAGAATCTGAAAATGATCCATCATTTGGGATGATAAGGTATGGAAAAGCTTTTCAAAACTCTCCCCCCTTCCCTCCTTCTTCTTTCTTCACCACAAAACTCAGCTCAGATTTCTTAAGTGCAGTTTCCTGAGGTTATCTGGCAATGGAAGGAAGCGCCAGAAGTTTGGACCCACTTGCCATGTGAGTATGTAAATTCAGGCAGTGGGAACCAATACACCCAACAGTCTATTTAAAACACCTCTTAGCACCTACACCCAATAACTGCTTCTAGCAAACATACACAACAAGCTCCCAAATTTCCCTAGCAGAAATTATTTGCTCCACCCATGCTGTTCATTGCAGCAGTCAACCCAACAGCACTTACCAATCGGGATTAAGTCAGCTTTCTTGGGAAATTACAGGGTTTGCTACCTTTATGTTTTGTAAATACCAGCTAATGTGCTATGTAAGACACAGAGTGTCTGTGCAGCCAGTATTTGCAAACACTGATGGTAGTCCCAACTTCAATAGGAGCTGTTGAGTCCTGGCAGCAATTACATGCCAGGAAGCCCCTTATTTAGCACCTTGTATCTTCACTTAGTTACCCAAATTGAACCATGAAGGAAAGAAAAGCAGATAAATCAATCCCAAGGTGGCAGCTGGGAGAAGAGGATTCACCACTACTTCTCCAGCCTTCTACAGGCGTTTCACCACATTCAGATGTAGTCTTTGACTGTTACACAAATCTGCTTTGTTGCTATAAGGTAGAATCTAATAAAGGCTTTCTTAATGTAGGGCATGTAGCCTGTAACTGGAGTTATTAGTTTTTCAAGTTAGAAGCATTGCAACATGACCTCATGTACATACATCCAAGCCCAACACCTCTTCTGTGTCGGCTGTGCCAATCTCCACGCGCTACAAAATTAGTCACGCTAATTTGTGTAGAAAAAGGCTTGCGTAACATAAACTAGCATTAAACAATAATATTGGCCAATTGACATCCTTTGACAAGTCCTGTCACTCTGCTCTAGTCTAGGAGAATGTGTACATGGCTCAGCATATGTATTTCCATCTCAAAAGACAGCACTCTATGAAGTCCTAAAACAACTGTCTCCTTCCAAACATAGAGAGGGGTGGGTAGAAGGAATATCTTATCCATTCCTGTGGATTGCACGGTTCTTTAGGACAAGAGGAGTCAGTTTTTAACNTTTTGTTTTTCCAAAAAAGGCCCAAATTAAACTTCTGTGACAGAACAGCATTATGCTTTTTCACATTTATGATCTGCTGTCTAAATGCTCATGCTCAGAACAGTTTCTGGAACCTTTTCTGCATCCTCTGCAGCTGCCCAGATGTGATGCAGGGTTCAGCCTGCAGGCAGGCACAGCTCCTACTAAAACTCCCTGAGCGTGAGGCAGAGTCGGGCCCAGCCTGCCACATGCTAAACCACCGTGTGTACCAAGGGGAAAAAACACAGATTAAAAACTACTTGACCTGCAAAGGAATTTTGTGCAGTAAATCTAAGCCCAAGGGTCTGCTGACAGAGACCACGAGGGAAAAGGAGCATGAGCTGCACCAGGGAAGTACACACCGTTCCATTCAGAAACAGACATTTTGAATTTGGGACCAGGCCATGGTATATCCAATACCCAAGTGAGGTATTCACTCCAGGGAAAGGAGTGCTAAAAATAGAGCTACAGATACCAATACAGCATGGAGGCAGAGAGAGGAAGGGACAGAACAAGCAACTCACAGAACATAGCCACCTCCTCCAGCTGAGGTTGATTCTTTTTTGTCTATTCCACGCAGGGACACTGGGACATGAATGCTTGTGACATACTTGGGAGAAAGTAAGCCAGCCTCCTGCAGATTTGGTGGGAATCCTGAGCGCAGAGCCAACCTTGCCTTAAAGAGCCAGAGCTGCACTCATGGCTTTCAGGCACATTTGCCCCTTCTTCAAACCACAGCAGGTACCACTTCTGTATATTGGTCTGTGGGCTTCCACAGACTTGACTGGCTGGGATTGAGTCAAGGATTCCCACTGCATTATGTAAGACTCATTTCAGAGGCCAACTTCTTAAAGTCTATTAGCTGCCTAAATACCTTTTAAAAAAACAAAAATCAAATTCCAGCTCACTTGTCCAGATGTAGCTAAGGAAGCTTAAAAGAAAAACTTTTTTTTTTTAAATACCTAATTCCACTTATTTTTTTCTCCTCCAATCAGGAGAACAGTCACCATCAGTACTCTCTTCCCCTATATGCAGGGAATCAGCACTTAGCTGTCCTGAAAGTACCAGGAAGTCTGGCCCATCCATCTCTACTTTGTACAAGTCCAGCTCCCTCTCTCTACCATGCTGGATGAGGACTAGCCAGGTCAATTAGCAGGTGCTGAAAACATAAACCACCTTCTACATAGTCCATTAGAGGCTGATACACAATAGACTTATGTTTGAAGAAAGGGATGAACAAATTCGAGTGGAAAAAAATGCATGCACTTGGTTTCTCACCCATCTGCTCCCTGCTGGCTGCTTGGCTGGCCAGGAAGCACACAGCTTTCTGGAGCCCAGACCCAGGACTCCACTTATGCTCCATAGTTCAAAACTGACTTCAGCAGGAAAAAGGACATGACAATTGTAGAGTCCAGACTGTATTTTAGTCCCATCTTTCACTGCAAAATAGAAGCTTTGTCCAAAGCATGAGTATGTGTACATCTCTGATACCTGTAATATAACTTCCCAAGCAGATTAATTTTCAAGCTTCGTCTGCTTAATATACCCCTCCTTTCCAAAGCAGCAGTGTAGGTAGGCAGACACATTTGTTGGGAGTGCATCATTGGGTGAGCTGCTCTGTGCACTGAAAAGACAACAGTTCAGTGCACAAATATTTACAGCAGCTATTGCAGCAGGTACTGCAGGGTAAGTCATAGGTCCAGACCTTTGCTGACTGCCCAGAGATGGGGGCACAGTGAGGAAAGAACAGCATTTCAGTGCAAAGTTTTAAACCTTCCAATTTCTTCAATTCCACAGATCTGTCAGACTCAGAAACATGAGTCACTTCAGCAAAAACACAGGATTAAATCTTCAGTTCTGCAGGTCCAGTTCTTTATAGACTTTGCTAAACAAGCTGCACAAAAAAAAATTCTTACAAAGATTTAAGAGGCAAACACCTGGCAAAAGGGGCTTTAAGCTGAGATTCAGCCTTGCACTGGCTGAGGCAACACATCACCTGCCCACTACAACTGGCATCTTCAGAGAAGCAGTCAAAGCTGGGGAGGGGGAGCAGATGCCCAAACCACGGTGGCTATCAGCTCACAAAAGGCAAATCACACTCCTAAATCATTACCTTGCTTAAGCTAAGCAGTGCAAAGGTGTGTTTATTGCAATTCGCTGGGATTGTAATAAACCACTTCACATCAACCAGATGGTGTAAAAAAAGTTCTTTTCTTGATGAGAAAACCAGAAGAAAGATCTAGTGCAGAGGTTAGATTCTGCTAGCAAGATGATGTGGTTTCCACCACTAACGTAGCAGCCACATTATCTGAATGGTTTATGTATAATCTGGACAGATCTTAGAAATGGCAGCAATTTTTATAGACCCATTATAACAATGAGATCTGTCCCAGGTCACTAAGACCCATCCAGCACAGCACTTTCCAGGCAACAGCAGCCAAAACTGGATGCTTGGGAAAAACATTAAACTGACAGAGAAGTGAACTGTAACTGCTCTGTACTGTAAATTAACACTGTAAATTAACACTGTCACTCAAAGAAGCCATCCCACCCTCTCCCTGTGCTGGCATCAGGGTGTGCCTGTGACAGGGAGCTGGTTCAGGAAGGTGACCTGGCCCAAGGAGGAAGCTTCTCCCCTCCTGCTGTGCTGGCAGGAAGCAGGACCCAGCAGCAGCAGCGTGCAACCAGGGCTGGGTTAAATTCCTGATGGAAGCACAGCAGTGAGACACTGGGTGATCCTTCCCTGGAAGGACTTCACTTCCAGCACCAGTTCAGGGGTTTCCTCAGTTAGTGGTGGCACCACAGCCATTCAATGTGATGGATCAATGCAGTTTATGCTGCATAACAGTGCTAACCACAATGGTAATTTGTGATTTTGAAAAGGCAGCCCATAATAAAAATAAACATTAAGCATTGTTTTGGTATGCTATTATTTCAATGACCTTTCAGTTCTGTTTCAAAACTTCCAAGTTTATCACCAACTTGCAATTACATGCTTTTCATTAACCCTGCAGTTTACTAACATGAAGAGCCACAAAGAGGTTTTCAAGACATCCATCTAAGCATTCTCTCAGCTTATATAAACTTTAAACATCAAGCAACTGCGGCGGGTGAAACTGACGTACCAATGAATGTAACTGTGCTCCTGCATCTGCAATTCCTCCATGAGAAAACCACCTATCAGACTTAACTTCAGAGGCATCTGCTCTATTTAGTATCAGCTAATGTTGTACATCATAATGCTCCATCAAAATATCTATTGTTCATCAAAACCTGTGTTTCTGTAGAGATATCCATTCATACACGTCATGATGCAATACAGAAACTTCTTTCTGGCAAGATTTTAGATTTAAGGACTGCACAAAACTCACGTCAGTATTACCTTCTGTGCACATGGGAACGCTCTCAGTCTCCCCCAAGCAGGGTTCTACACAACACATACATTAAGCTCTTTTGGGAAGAAAGAAAGGTTTGGGGTTTTTTCCATCTTTAAGGTTTTGCAAATCACGGTCCCATGTATTCCCCATTCTGGTCTTGCACTTCTAAAAGTTCAGAGCTGTCTCACTCAGTTGATTCAGGCAACCTCCACAGCAGTCTCAGCTCAAACAGCAATGCCTGGTTTTTACCTCCATCTGGCTCAGCTCACCAGCTTCTGTCAAATCTAAGCCTGCAGACCTGGGACCTAGATCAAGCCATACCAGGGTCACACAGCACTTCTTCAGCTCATGTGGTGCCAGCTTGGGGACAGCAGCACATGGCTTGCTGATTTTGAGTACATCTATTCATTTCCTCACAAATTCTTAAAAGCTGTTCTTTAAAATCATCAAGTTTCACACTGTTTCCAAAGACTTTGCCAGGGAAAGGGCAAGACCTTGAACCCCTCCTGCAGCAGAAGTCCTCATGGCCAGGCAGGACTGAACGACACCAAAGAAGTCCTGATGGGTTGATCCCAGTATCCTTTGTCAGGGCTCCATGTGCTTTCACAGGAGGTGTCTCTTCCTCACACAGCTGGGGGACAAATCCACGGGTGAACAGCCGAGGGCAGGTTCTCCCTGCCTCCACAGAGCAACGTGGAGATCTCAGCACAGTCTTCAGGGGGATGCACTTTGGCTTTTACCTTCTAATGCAGAACTAGTAGAAATTGACGCAAATAAATGAGATAATGCTGTGTCTTTTAAAGAAGCTTATGTCTCTCATAAATTCTTGGGTGTTTTTTATACTGTAAAAGTTGAATTCCTCTATACAGCTGTCAGGTCGATTAAAAAATTTCATTATAAAAAAAGCCATGATTACGAATTTACTTACTATTTATATTGCTCTGTGAAAGCCTACAGACCTAATGGTCTGGCTGGAAACAACAAAAAATACCTACATGAATATACATGCATATGTTTGTCATTAGGAACTAGTTACAACCAAGTGCCACTCTGACTAACCTGTCTGTAATTATTAAAATATCTTCTAGGACCTCATCTGTCCCTAGGATAAGAAGATTTCTTGCCTTCCTATTTTTTATTTAGGGGGTTTCCTGATTTATGGCTCCTAGATGCACACCTTGATCACACAGGACCAAAACAAGACTGACATTAGAGGGATAAGTCCTTCCAGAGTTTCCCTACAATGAACGCACACTGAAGTTCTGAGCAGGGTATTCTAGGGAGACTTAAAGCACAGAAAAAGGAATTTCATGTATGAATTGCTGAGAAACACTTTACCATAACTGTAATCTGAATTCTATCATATAATGAGATTTTTTTCTTGGAATTTTGTTTCTGCTTTCATTTGTCTTCCTCTGAGCTCCCCCTCAAGAGCACACAGAAAAGAGACCCAGCAGTAAAAAATGCAAAATAAACTGGTGGTGCCAAATGGCCAAGCCAGCACACACAGAGGTCAACCACTGCCATTCCCACCGACATCAAAACCAGAGATAAAACCTCTGACGTGCAACACCAGTGCAGAACCCAAAACAGCACCAGGTACACTGCACAGCTACCATGGGTTTCCATTCAGTGGCATCTCTGGCCACCCTCACGCAGGACACAGCAGCCCTGTAAATGAGGAAGCCATTTCCCTGCCCTCCAGCACGGGGTGCAGCCCTCAGACACCACGTGAGGGACTGGGCATGGAGGAGGACACACGCAGCCTCTCCTCTCCTCCTCCTCGACGGGCTCCTGTGAGATAATTGAGTGTCTCTTGCCAGAGCAGCATCATGGCAGTGCTGAGTCAAAGGCGCTGGTCCTGGAAAGGAGACACCTCCAAAATCAACATCCAGTGCTTCCCAGCTGGCAGGGCAGGGCTGCACCGGAGGGGGAGGACAGGCTCTGCTGCAGGGACCAGCTGCTACAGGGACACACCATGGCTGTGAATCTTCCATTAAACCGTGCAAGACACTTGATAGATCTTAATGTAATTTTAGTAAAACACAGTGAAAAACACTATGATCGGTATTATCTGCTCATACACCCACGGTGCTGGAGGAGGGGGCTGTTAAAAGAAGAAATAAAAATTGCAGGAGTCCTTCACACCAATACATCAGGCAGCTAGAACTGTACACACCTCATCTGCTTTTGTGAACACCCATTTCACATACAAGGATCTTGCACTAATTTGCAAGTTCTCACCAGGAATAATAAAAATCTGGCTTCAAGTGTAGTTTAACTGCAGGAAGCACAGCAAGCAGCAGCAGTTAGAAACATTAGTTGTATAATCACAAGACATACTGTGCAGTTTACCTATTTTGACCTTGAGATGGCAGAGAAAGAAAAGGTAGCAAGGCAAGTACTGTATGGTCCAGCTACTACAAAGATACAACACAGAACTGAAAGTGAGAACAGCGATTGAACAATTAATAGATTCTCCTTCTGGCCCTGCATCTGCTGCAAATGCTGCTGTGCCTCATTTACTGTGCTGCTTAAACATATTAAGGCAGAGCAGAAGGAAGAAGAGGAAAATAACTGAAGGAAAAATGAAAGGAATATGCAGATGACAGTAAATTCGTAATGATGAAGCAGGAGGGAAGGAAGAAATGTAGCAGAATGAGAAAGAATCATAGTTGGGGCCAATTTTTTTTTTTTTTCCTTTAAAGAAGTGTGACCGACGGACAGAATTTTACATGCAGCTATTTTCCTGAAGACTCTGTCAGCAGAACTTCTGCCAGTCGATGTCACTGCCTTAGCCAGTGCACTGCATTCTACAGCCCAGGCCTGTGTTTGTGAGCTTGAGCCTTCTCCAGTTCCTCTCATCTCTAGGATGACCACGTGGCTATTAGGCAGAGCTATAGTTTACTCATATTACAATTAAACTACAGGAAAGCATGTAAGCATGCAAGGGAAGTGATGGTCTAGCTGCTACATAACTGCAGCCACAGAACAACACACAAAAAAACCCCCACGAGTTCAATCTCCTTTTGCCATCAACCACATATTTAGAAGCATGCAAATAAGTTTAAATCATATCCACACACACCCCCCTCACTTTCTCTGGATGCGTGAAACCCGAAAGACCACAAGCTACACAAAAAAAAGAACAAAAAACCACCGGAATGGGAGTTTATCCTGGACGGTGAGTGAAAGGCAGCGGCCCCGCAGTGAGGGTGCCACAGCGGGGAAGCGGAAGGCAGAGCCAAGACGGGCCCCGTTCGCTCTCTGCGCTCCCTCGGAGCAGCGCTCCCGGAGCCTTCCTGCAGCCCAGGGGCCCAGCTGCAAACACACTCTGACACGGTACAACACACGCTGAACACCGCCTCCACAACGGGGCAAACGAGAGCTCTGCACCGCGCAGGGCTGCAGGGTCTCATGTCTGTCCTGGGTAGGTCCGGCTTTTCCCGGCGCTGGATTCAGCGCGCCAGGCTGCGGCTCGGGAGGTGCCCGTTCCTAGCGCACACACAGCTCTCCGGACACGACACGCACCAGCAAGGAAGCAGACGGAGGGGAAAAACGGATCTGTAGGTACTTACATGCAAGATGAAAATTAACTGCACTTTAGGCATACTTTAAAAGAAACATAGAATAACCCTGTGTGACACATTGTTCCCGAAAAGCATTCACCTTAGTCACAAAAATACTTTGTACTTATAACATTTAACACCTCTAGCAAACAGTTGCTGCAATCAGTTTCTTTGTTAGTAACAATTCGGTTAACCAGTTACAGCATTAATCAGTACAAAGATAATTATTAGGGACGTTTCAAAAGGAGCATACCAAACAATAGGGGGGAAAAAAAGCGCCAAATAATACTATAACTATTAGATTTTAGTTGATAAAAAAACCCAAAACCAACTTAATAAATTACTCAGTGCAGAATCAAAACAATTTCAACAAAATGTTCTTCAATAAACACGGTAACTAAAATGTCAGCCATACATCTTTTAATTAGCTTTTTTTTCAAGACTTACCTATGTTTTTCTAGTTCGTTGTGTGATGACCTATTAAAAAGAGAAAAGAAATATTAGAGAAAAGGAGAAATAAACCAAGATTTAGAATATTTAAAAGCCAATACCTGCATACATTGCAACAGAGTTCTCTGAAACATGTATTTAACATGGATTATGAAACAGCTTTTCTATTAAATTGCTTCACTTCTACATCCCTTAGATTCTTCAGGGTATCAACTTAATTTCCATGAGTAAACTGTAGGTTTGGGGGGGAATTATAATATATTTGCATTTATTAGTGTTCAATACATTCAGAGACAGAAATGAACATAAAAAACTGAGCAGGTTAGTAATAAAAACAGCCCACGGGATTTTTATCTGTGAAGAAAAATTATGAGGGGGCAGAAGATGTTAGAAGATCTAAATGGCAACAGGTAAGAGCAAAAAGCACCCAAAAGGCCAGCTTTCAAGCCCATGGAGAAGCAGAAAGAAAAATCAGCAGCTAATCACTGCTGTTGTTGTTGTTGACATCTTAATGGCAACAAAAGAGGAATCCTCTTAATTCTTCTGAGTCTACAAACAGAAAATAAAACCCAAAAAAATCACAGTCCCTGTACCAACCACAGCAGTATGTTATCCTCTTCCAATCTGCTAGGATTAGAGATTTTTTTTTATGCCCCAACGGATGCCTCAGGTTTTTGCCATTAGAAGGCAGCCTTAAATTCTTGGAGGACTTTTTTTTTTTTTAACTGATTCAGCTAAAAATATTCATTTTATTTATTTACACAGCTCAGATTAAAAACATTCCTAAAATGAAGTTACTGTCGCCGTTTCAGAACCAGCAATTTTCCGTACTTTCAGTTTTGTCCCACTGAAAACATGCCCGGCACGTACGGATCAAAAGATGCAGAGGCGGTGGCAGCTTTTAGGGCTGGCAGATTATGTCAGAGCAGCTCTGCTGGAGCCTGCTGCAACCCCAGCCTGCAGCTGGGCGCGGGGTGCAGAGTGAGGGGCCTTTGTGGAGGGCAAGTGCACAGTCCCTCCAGAGAGCAAAGAATTAGAGAGCCTTCCTGCACAAATGTCCTGTCCTGCCTCTCCCTGCACACACCCGAGCTGCTGGATGCTGTACCTGGGTGTGACTGATGGCACAGCATCACTCCGGCCATAGACAGGGAAAAAGAAAGCAAAGCTCACACAAGAAATATCCAGTGAATAAAGCCATGAGCAACTGATCTCAGGCCAGTGCAGATCCTGATCCTGCAAGGAATTAAGTGAACTGCCCCTCTGCAGGTAAAACTGAAATGTGTACAAGGTTCAGCACTGCTGCTGATCCACTCTCACCAGAAAGCATCTCAGTGTTGGTACCAAGACATCAATTATGTCAACCATTACCTGGCATCTTTTTCTCAAAAGCCTATGAATTCTTTACGTACTTTTTTTAAACTTGTTGCATCAAGTGCACCACGATCAAGTAATGTGTGTATTTCTACAATGCCATTTAACTGCTCCTGACCAATGCAACAATACTGAAAGTGTTATACACATATTCTGTGCTACACTAACAGGGCAAGGTGGGCTTGGTCATTTGGCTATCTTAAGAGGATATTGTTTTTATCTTCTACTCCTACTCCCTACACAGAGATCAGACATTTTCTCCACAATCATTTCTCCACACCACTATTCACAAAATTGACAAAGACTATGCTAAATCCACCAGTGTTTATGAAAACACATGGAAAACAGAAGTTAGGAGGGAGCCATTGTCCCCAAACACCCTCAACAGGCCTGTCAAAGGCACAATGACACTGTACAGAGGGAACTTTGGAAGGGAGAGGAAATACAGGCTGGCCTGGATTCATCCCTATGGCATGAATTCCTTGGCATTTCTGGCAATTAGACACAAAGGTGAACACAATCACTCCAACTCGCCCATTCTGAGCTGCCAGCTCACAGCAGCTCCAGTGAGCACACACGGGGACACCATGGGAACTGCTGGCCAAGAAATTCGGCCTGCACGGAGTATTTTGCTGGGCTGAGAAAGGATGCAGTGAGCAGCTGGCAGTCCTTCTGCATGCAGCACACCTACAGGGCACCTCTGGTGCATGAAGGGTGACCCCGGTGTTCCCCCGAGGCATGTCCTGCCGGAGCAGCTCTAGAGCGGCGCAGCCGTGGGTGTGCCAGCTGCCAAACGGAGCGGCAGTGACCATGTGCCTCTTGGCAGAGCTCTTGGGGACACAAAAGCCTCAGCGACGCCTGCAGTGTGCAAACGCGGGCACCAGCCACGCATTTTGGGAGGTGTCGGGGGCTGACTAACGCCTCAACTATCAGGCCCTAGGCAGGAACCACAACCAAGAGTCCTGACATTTACCTGAGAATTGCTCCATCTACAGAACAAGTTAAATACCCTATTATAAAGCATGACAGGGGTTTCTTTGGTTGGGTTTGTTTTCAACAGAGATGAATTTCTCTCAAAATACTGGTTTTTATTACCTTCACTGTCTACAGCATATTGCAAAAATATCTATCTCCTGCTGTTTATGCGAACTGAAGTGAGAGAAGGAAAATGTACGAACCAGTCTGCACACAATCCAGCACCCTGTTTCAAAATGGAGTCCTTTATTACTTTAGTAAAGATAAGATGTAGGCTACAACTAAGAAGATACATGTACATATGTATTTATATGAAAGAGACAGATATATGACTGGTTTTCAGGCAAGTGGTCTGTGGAGCCTTTCAAAAATGGCTGCAAGAGAAGGAAGACTTCTGGTGTTTAACTTAGGTTCACTCTATTGAGTTTGTATCTTCATGCAAAGCTCTGGGAAGTTGGGGGCAGCAGTGATGAAAAAAAAGATGTCAATAAAAAGGTTCAGATAAAAATAAAGGGAAAAAGCCAACAACAACAACAAAAATCAGCAAAATCATAGATTCAGAAGGAAGGGATAATGAACACTGGTGCTTCGATTACACTGTCGATCTGAAACAGTTCCAATATCCCTTTTACAAATGTGAGGCAGTTCACTGACTGTAAATTTTACTTGTGAAGAAATTGTCAAAAGAAGATCTGAAAGAACAAGAAGCCAAGTAAATGCAGGCACTGGTCTGCAAGATGCTGTGCTACTTCCATCAGCACATCCCCAGAGCCATCCCTCTCCACCACCTTCCTTTCCCCACACAAGAATTCTCGGTATTGGATTTCAGCTTTTCGTTGATGCAACATTCAACAAACCCACCTAAACAATTCAGACAGGTGCTAACTGAGAGATGGCAAGACTAACACAGAAAAGGCAAGGGCCCTTCCATGTCCACTGCTGCCAGTTTATGGGTGAGCCAGCAGGAGCTGCTCGCATGCTGCTCTCATCTAGACTGAGATTTCACTGTATGCGTGATGCACGGCCTGTTTCAGTATAGACACCTTCCCCACTCCTCCATCCATTTACCCCACCAGATGGGACATCTGCTCAGCAGGAAGCCAGCAGCTCCTGACAAAAGCAGGCATGTATGGAAATGCTGCTGAAGTTTATTGCCCTGTGTTAAGGGGAGCAGGTCTAGACCGTGACTCACCAATACACTACCAGTTGCCAATGCATTTTAAAGCACTGTGTAGGGACCAAAGCAGGGTACTTAACCAAGTGCTTGAAACAGCAGCAGCACCTTACCAGTGCCAGGGCTTTCTGGTGCAGGCAGGGCTGTCAGGGTGTTATACAACCCACGTGCAGGATACAACTCCACCTAAGGTCATGCAGCCATGTGAACTACACTGCCAGCACTTCACCTTTTGTCCAGGCCAAAAGAGTAAGAACAAACAGAACAAGAAGCTTTACAAGGTGCTACACCTTAAGTGTCTGCATCCAGTTCCTTCTCCCAAAAGAGCAGGTGTGTAAAAGCACAAAGCTTACACCTGCAGTCTTGTGTGAATGCAACTGCTGTGCAGCTTTTCTTTGAAAGGATCCAGATTTGCTTCCAGGAAATTCCCTGTCCACATACCTAACCTGCCATGGGATGCACCTGAAAATACTACAGTTCACCCCGCAAAGCACAGATAAACTTGAACATAAGCACATGTCCTCCCTAGTATTCACTGCTCCTGGGTTGTTGGTTTTTTTCCGTTTGTTTCCAACTGGACACACTGCTTACAGCCTGTACCAAATTAATCCACTAAAAATTAATGTTGCATTCTCCTCACAGCAAAATTTAACCGGTTCTGCAGATTCAGCTGGGATCTGGGAACCAGGCATACTGGCACGGCCTTGATGCAGAGTTCTGGCTCCGGGATCGCATTCAAGTTGGTGCTGCCACATGTTTGCAGTGGCCAGGTCTGAACGTGCTTCTAATACGGTGGCAATTTGTTTTCCTCAACTGCACAAGCAGTGCAGCTCCCAAACATCGCAGACCTACCGCAGTTCCTCAGGGGCGATAGGCCCGTTGGTGAAATCTGTTGTATTGGGACTAAATGCATTATTTTAAAACCAAATGTGGCAATAACAATTGCTGTCCTAGCTTTCGGAAGGCAAACACAGAAAGATCTATTGAATTCAGAAATCCAGGTGAAAAATCAGAGGAGCTGTGTCTGCACAGTTTGCTTTGCAGTGTTTTATTCCTGGCCTCTCACAAAAAAAAAAAAAATTTAAGGAAAAATAAAACAAAAATCAGGACCTGATCCCTAAGCTGCTTAGTGTGGGCACAGAAAAACATCTGCAGAGAGCAAGGGGCTCGCTCTGCGGGCCACAGGTTCACCCTCACCATGAGCCAACATCAACAGAGGAATTCGGACATTAGGCTCTGTTTTTATTTGAAAATCCAAATGCTGCTTTCATCTTTTTCTACATAGAACCCTTTGCCAGAACACGGCACAAAGTACATGTCTATTTATATAACATATGAGCAAAAATATTAATTAATTGACACAGAAGATGTATTTATAAACCGGCATTTATTTTGCTCCCTCTCCTTCAATAAACCAGCTCCTAAATTAACAGGCCAAACACACTGCACCACCGACATTCAGTTCTTTCTCTGAAAGTAAATTTAACCGTGACCTCAGTAGACTGGCATCTAACACTAAGATTTTGGTTTTCATTTTACCTTATTTCTGACCCTTTCATGGCAAAGAGGCTGCCTGAGTTCGCCGGTGCATGGGCAGACACACACCTCAAACCCACACACACCTGGTGAGTGTCACTACAGCCAGGGCAGAAGAAAGCCCAGTCATCCACAGGATTGCATGTTCTTCTGTCAGAGTGCTTTGCCTTATGAGCAAACGTCACCAAATTTCAGATTTGTGTCGCATTCCTCCTCGGCACATTGCACACGTGTCACCTATCTGTTTCCTTGGAGCAAAAACCAAACTTGACTTTTGAATATTTGCTATTAACATTTCCAAGGTACAACAGCAGTAAATCCAGCTGTTTGTTTTATGCCTTTTTTTAATTCTAAGTACATCTTAACAAGAATTATTACACTGCATGGCACTGCTTTAGGAACTACATACAGCCACTGCTCTGCGGAGACATTTATTATACTATAGTCAAGTACCTGATAAGTATTATTGTAACAAGATGTGACCTAGGTTTACCTCCCTGCAAAAGATAATATTGTGGCCTTCTCTAATCTCCTGTTCTCTTCACAAAACAAGAATCCAATTTCATTTGCCAGAGGATTTTGGTCAAAATTACTGGGGGGAAACAAGTCTGAATCTCAGCTGAGGACACGGTACGAACAGCAAACCAGAAAGAAAACAAAGCAGTTTGGTTTGTGTGACATGGGAAAGGGCACATCACAGGAAACTGAGAAGAAAACATGTAACATCAAGACATTTTAACGTGCAAGTGAAAAAGAAATGGCTAAAAACTGTGTCTGACTGCTACCAATAACACCGAGAATATTGTTTATCAACAAACTGCTAACAATCACTTTCAATTCTGATTCAAAGCTAACAGTGGACAAAGCAAAAATGTTAAACTCCTACAGTGGACAGAAAGCTTATAGATTTTGCTTAATCAAATGTAATTCTGCTGGTACTTTTCCCTGCATGAACCAAAACCTGCCAAAATTACTTCTCACTCAATTGCAGTCAAGAGGCCAGCAACCTTTTAGCCCAGACCCAAGCATCCTGTCCAAAGGGCCGGCAGCCTCCTGCCCCTTCTCCTGCTGGTCTGGGCCTCGCCAGCCATCCACAAGGGATGGAGGTCTCATCCTACCATTTCTTACGTGAACATCACCAGCACCTCGGCAGAAGAAGGAAGGGTCCATCAGTGCCCAGGGCAGCTGGAATCCATCCCTGCCTGTCGCCCAGCCCGCGGCGTCTGGCCAGCACACCTGTGCCACACGGGGTACACTGTTCCCCCACAGGAAGGCACACGGGAGGGAAAACACAGAACAAAGAAGAGTACAGCACACCAGGCTTCCTCACATCTGACAGTTTTCCTCCTCCTCCCCTCTTTTCTGATTTTCCAAGAATAAGGAGATGTTTTTCATGCTTTTATATATGTATACCTCATAAAGCATAAAAAAAAACCCATATGTGCATATATACATCTCTCACTTTTTAATCTGATCAGATGCTGCAAGCAGCAGGATACAAAAATAGATAATGAAAACAACAATGCCCCTGCAGATTTGAAATGTGCAGTTAGCTGTTCCTTTCCTACTCCTCCAACCTTAAGTATGTATTTTTAATCCAGAAAAACAATGAAATAATAAGGCATGAATTTCAGACAGGTATGCAATCCCCTGTATGCAATCAGATGCTTCCCTGCCTACGATGCTCCAAAACCAGTGAGTCTGGAAAATGGTTAAAGTGGAACAATATGGACAAACACTTTGCCCAGTGGTTCACATCACCCACGACCACTCCAGATCCTCTGAACTTTGGTCAATCATCTTCCTCTGCTAATCTTTGAGTTGCTTAGGAAGAATTAACTGTGCTACCAAAAAATCACTCTAGCCTGGGGCTCGGCCCCTATAGCCTCTAAACTCTAAATAATAATAGTGATGCTGGTGTACATCATGTATTTTGCACTGCATGTTTAAATGTGGGGGTAATTTCTCCCCAGCAAATCTAAGTGTGCAGGCAAACATGAGCAGTGATTGCTGGACATGGGTACAGAGCCTGTAAGGACAATGCAGAGATGCCCACAGGGCACTGCTGCCCCTCTGTCCCTGAAGGAACAGGGAGCTGCATTAAAGCAACGTGCCTCTGCTTCCCACACCAGTCAGCAAGCCCAGTGGTCATGCTGAACCAAGCCAGCCACTGTCCCGGCAGTGTCCGTGCTGGAAACCATTCCCTGACAAGCATCGTCCTGTCCTGTAACACAGAAGACCCATTCCTGATCTCATCACTGCAGCTAGAAGAAAAGAAAGTGTAAGTAAATGTACACATTGCACACTGCAGGATGGCATTTTTGAAGGTTGCCACTGCTACGGAGTGAGAACCAGAGCAAAACGCTAAACAGATAAATAAATATAAATCTGCAGGCAGAAAAAAAAGCAGGAAGGTAACTGCAAGTGGATGTGTGTGCCTCAACTTTTGTAACACTAGCGAATTTGTAACCAGAAATCTTTTAATTCTGCTGTATTTGATAGATTACAAATCCTCTCCTAAAAACTCCTGAAAGCAGCTTACAATTCAGACAAATAACTATTTTGCAGCGGATGACAAGAGCCCTAAGAACGGAAACGATGGAATAATAGCTCTGTAAGTAACACAAATTTCTTGAATGCAAGAGACAGACAAGAAATCTGTACAATTCAAGGAGCAATTTACAGCTGGAAATCCCATGAAATCTGTTTTAAATTTTTTTTAAAAGCAGTGAGCATACTTTATATGAAAATAATTAAAAATCTTAAGGAGCAAAGTGTCTCAGGACACAAGACACTCCTCCCACTCCTGATGACTTTCTCTTTTAAAATGAACTGACTGTCTTTTCACACTCCATGATGAGACAAAGAACTCAACTAAAACTAAAAAAATAGTAGGAGTACTGCAATTAACAGCCCCCAAAATGGTTGCCTTGCTCGGAGCAGGGGCGTGGGGGCACAGTTTGCTCCCCCTCAGTTATCTTCGAGGCACGCTGCTCGGCCGCAGCAGGCACCACCAGGGCACTCAGCAGCTCGTGTTTTTGCTCAAGGAGGGAGTTCGTCAGCTTTTGATTTCGGTTTGCACCGCCGGTGCCCCACGAGCAGCTCCTGGCCATCTGCCTGGCACCTCCCCAGCACCATCCGACCCGGCCGCAGGATGCCCGCCGGAGCAGCGAGAGCGGGCCTGCCGAGACTCACTGCTCCTTTGGAAAACAAGTCACGTGCAAACCAAGTTCATTTTAGGCTATTCTACAGGAGCCACCATCCAGCATGACCATGCAGAGCAGAGCCTGCGCTGGGGAGAGCATCGCTGCCCCGGGACGAAGCAGGCCCAGCAGGGCACCGTCCTCGGTCCCCTCCGGAGCAGCCCTGGAAGAGTAAAGCAGAGCAAAGCAGGCAGAGCCCAGGGCTAGGCTTGCTCCCGGGCAGGGGCCGGCAGTGTCCCTGTAAGACAGACAGCCTCCTGCACGTACACAGCCGCTGCCCGAGCAGCAAACAAAGCTGCAGAGCCTGCGCACAGCAGCGCTCGGCTCGTGACATCGCAGCGCAGGTAGCGGCTGCGGGGGAACAACAAAACCGCGGCGGCGGAGAGGCGGATGGGCGATACCGGGATAAACAACAACCCAGCCGCGCACCCCGGCGGATCTGCGTGCGGCGGCCGGGCGGAAGGGCTGGCGAGCCGGCGGTGCAGCACAACCCGCGGGGAGGTCAAGCTCACTCCGGCACCTTCTCACCCCGTACCTCCCGGAGAGGCTGGAGGGCGTGCGGAGTGTCCCCCCCGCCGCCCCGCACACGCTCCCCGCCCCAGAGCCCAGCGCCGCCGCAACCGGAGGCTGCATCTGCTCGGGCTGCCATGGGGGAGGCGGCCGGCTCGCTGCCTGTGGTTTATAAATAAATGCCGGGGGGGACATTAGGTGCCATGCAAAGAGAAATCTGGGTGGCGATTATGGTGTTAAGGTCTGCAGCAAAAGCCGCTGTCGGCGAGCGCGGAGCAGAAGGAGCGATGAGGGCGGATGGTTCAGAAGTGCAGTGAGTACTAAGGAGATGGTGTACGCGTGGCAGTGTTTATATGAGAGATCAAAACAGAGCCAAGCCCATCCAGGGGAAAAATGGCGACTACCGGGATGGGGAAAACTGAGACACTGGATTAGTTATTATTTTTCATAAATGTATGCACTGCACATAAGCTAGACACATTGGAAAAGCTGACGATTCATTCTGAAAAAGCGGTGCGTCTATTACCTGTTATTCTGGGATTTTCTGGCCATGGTGCCTGCCTTTGTTTTCTTTCTGGAATAGTCACTATCGAAGGGTAACACTGATGCATAGCCATGTTCTGCTTCTAGGGACAAAGTCAGCATTAGTGGCAATATATTTTTTCCATGCAATTTTTTCCTCCTTTGCAGGAACGCTAGGGTAAAGAACAGAATTTTTTCCGGTTGATTTGTTTGGATTTTATTCTGGCATCTCTTAAAGAAGCGAGACAAAAAAACGTAACTCGGTAAACCAAAGGAAAAAAAAAACCAACACCGAAGTGTCGAAATTAGGAGGATTATTGGAGTGCACATTAAAAACGAGGCGGATCATGCAAACCCTTGTCACGCTGCGCTGGGGGAGGGGAGCTGCCATACAATCACCGACTGCCACACACGGAGCGGCGAGAGGGATCCTGAGCGCTGCCACACGCACCGTCCCCATCCAGGGCGGCACAAACAACCCCCTTCTGCTTTGCTTGGGGGGTTATATATTAAAAAAAGCCAAGATCCGAGCAGCGATGCTCCCCCAGCGCGCTGCCGCCGGCGCAGCCCGGGTCCCCCCCGGACAGGTGCGGGCTCGGGGCCGCTGCCCCGGCCCGGCCGCCGCACAACAAAGGCCGAGAGCGGCTGGGAGCGCCTGCGGGTGCCTGACCGACTGCCCGCCTGCGCCCTGTACCTCGGTCTCTTCGCTCCAAGTACTCGGCCGCTTCCAGGAGGATTAACAGGGAGTTCAATTCCATGGCTGCCCGTCCCGAGCCCCCCGCGCCGAGTTCACGCGCGGGGACTCCCGAGCCCCCGGTTTTAAGGCACCTCGCTCAACCTACATTTGACACACAGCGGACGGGCAGCCCTCGCAGCCAATCGCGAGCCGCGAACAGGCGCGGGGCGGGACGCGGAGAGGCTGCCGGGCCAATCGGCGGCCAGAGTCCCCCCCGCCGGAGCAGGGGATGTTGACAGATCCCCGCCGCCCGCGCCCATTGGCTGCCCGTGTAGTAACAATTTAGAAGCCGAAGCTTAGCAACAGCACGTGGTGGCCCGGCCCCCGCGCCCGCTCATTGGCCGCTTCCTTGCATGTTAAGTAGGCAGCGGTCGCCCATTGGTGCGCGGGGCGTCATGCAAATGAGGGTGGGAAAGGGACCAATGGGGCTGGAGGCGCGTGCCGCGCGGCGGGAGGCGGGGAGCGAGGCGCGGGCAGCCAATGGGCGGGAGGGGGCGTGGCGTTGCCGTGAGGAAGAGGCAGGCGGAGGGGCGGGGCTGCCGGGAGCTCCGCCCCCTCGCACGCGCCGGGTGGGACGCGGCGGGCGGGCACGGGGGAAACGTGAGGGAGAACGGGAACAAGGGATGAGGCGGCGGCGGAGCAGCCCGTAAGGGAAAGTATGGCAGGAAATGATTGGGAGCGAAAAAGACGATACAAACGGGGTGCCGGAGGGACTGTGAAAATGTACCTGGCACGTGCATTCGTGACCCCTTGCGGTGCTCAGGCGAGAGAGGAGGACGGCAGCCTTGTAAAAACACGCACAGGGATGTAAGGGAATTACTAAACTCTACACAATGGCCTAACCTGCTGAAAAAGAGAAACAGTGGAAAGCTCTCAGAAATGCAGCCAGAGTTCCTGCCAGCCTTCCAGCCCTTGCCAGCATATTCAGCTGCCTTTCATCATCTGGATACACAGAAGCCGTGTACCAGAATAGCCTGGCTCCCGGTGCACAGGCTGAGCAGGAAGAGCTCAGCACCTTTCCTGTCCACACCATCCTATTTGTGCTGCTAACTCTGCATCCTTATCTCAGATAGCTGCTGCACAGCTGTTGCCTAAAACTGGTTGGTTTTAACACGAGCAAGTGTAGTTTTAAAATAGGTATGTTTTAAGCTGTGCTGTGATCACACATTGGTACATCTTCAGGCCAAAAGTGCTGAAGCCTGTAATCAGTCCTTCTGCAGGATTGCACTTGGGCACACAATTGGTCCCATTGGTTTTAACTGAACTGCTTAGGTAAGAGCTATCCAGCATATAGGATGGATGCAGAATGTTTTCCTGTGTGTTTATTCCTTGGCAAAAGATGTCAGCCTGAGTTTCCTTTTAAGGGGATAATAGTGATTCAGATTAAAACAAGGATTATGCTTTACTGTTTTTACAGCATTTTGGTAAAGCCACATATACATTACACCTGATCTTAGTCTGTATCTTGTTGCCCCAGATGCACAAATGTAATGTGGCTCTTGAACATGGCTGAAATACAGATCACATTTTACTGCCATTTGGTCCAGGCACCAGGGATAAGAGAAAATACAAGGCAGTCGAGAAAGCAGCATTGTGATTGTAATTTAAGAGAATTTTGTATCTGTTTGGAAAAAGTCTGACTCTGAATTACAAGGCAGAAGGGAATTTGGCGCATAGATTGCAAAGGTAAAAAAAAAAAAATTGCTGTAACATTTTCCACTTGGTGCTTGAACTGTTGAAATCCTGCTGCATGTGGGTGAGACAGCAGAGTTTTTACTGTAAACCCATTGAAACTTATGGCAGTTTTGCTGTTAACTGGAAGTAGGTTTAGACACTATTTGACATTGCCTTCTGTTGTGAAACAGCATGAAACGGTATATGCATAGGTCTGCTTTGTCCACACAGGAAGGAAAGTTCCCTTTGCCTGACCACATGCATAGGGCACTTAGTGGGGAAGATGCAAAGATGCACAGATAAGGCATCATTGTTCTCTACTGTATCCACAGCAGTACCTCAGATCTTTGGAACACCTATATTTATTTGTATACAGGTCTAAGTGTATCTTAAACTGCTTTGTACACGTGCTGTGGAATCAGTCATACATTCAGAAAGGAAGATGAATGTGCTAGGTATGTAAATGTGTGAAAGCCTAGGATTCACACCCATGGATTTACTGAGGCTCTGAATGCCAAAAGTTTTGTCCCACCACACTGTGAACACACAATTTTACCTGGAAAAAACTCTGGAAACACAGGGATATGAACAAACACTGCACAAGACAGTGCTTCAGGAGGGTAAGCAGCCCGAGCTGAGCACCCTGCCAAGCACTGCCCTGACCAGACAATCCTTGGAGCTTGGACTGATCTGACTGCTGAGCCAAAGCCACCCTCAGCCTCCCCTGCACTCCCTGGGGCCAAAAATCAGCCACTCCCAAGGTAAAAACCATTGCTCTCTGTACTTTCAAATGTGGACAGAAGTATTTTGAAGACAGCTGTTTTAAGGTGATGGAGGACAATTTCACATTGATATTGGCACTTTCCAGGGCCTTGTGCCTCCACACTTCCCTGCATGGAAGGGCTGGTTTGGGCAGTGAGGAACCACTGAAGCCAGCTGGGCTATGTGCAGGAGTAAGTGTAGTGCAAAGTAGGGGCCAGTGTGGTCACAAAAGGCAGCTGATCCCTGATCGTGGTGGCTCTTGGCATCAGGAGCCATAAACTGTGTAAGTTTGCTGGAACTGTAAGCATGTAGGAAACCCCACATACTCACAGATCCCCTGCTGATGAAATCCAGGGTAAATCCACACACATTTGGGAAGGACAGGGCTGGCTCATACCTAACAACCACTGACACACTTTACCCCTAGATGCATTGAAGGAGCAACACTGTGCAACAACGTGCTAGAGAGTGATGAGAAGTTTTATCAACATTATTTTTCCTAGGGGTGAGCTCCATTGAGTCCTTCTCAGGAGGCACCATAAAAGCTTTTAAAATACCTAGAAGGAATCATTCTGGATCTGGTTTTATTTGTGCCAGGGAGCCAGGACTAGTTTTGGTGATGTCAGCGTGGGTGCAGAGGTGTAAACAGGTGCGAAAGAAGATCAACCAAATTACTTTAAGAACTGAAGGACGGGCTCTAAGATAGATGTGTGCTCGAAGGCTTTGCAGATTTGCGTCTCTAAATAGCTTTCTTCCATTTCTACGAGCAAGCAGCAGGAACAGCTGAGTGCTAAAGAAACAGCTGGCCTTCAGTGATAAG
The DNA here is from genome assembly GCA_013399195.1 of Dicrurus megarhynchus. NCBI lineage: Eukaryota > Metazoa > Chordata > Aves > Passeriformes > Dicruridae > Dicrurus > Dicrurus megarhynchus. Next base: position 275,817 of record VXAD01011242.1, on the reverse strand, counting down.
GGGTAGCTGTCACTTCATGGTGAAGTTTGAAAAAGTTTATATTTAGAAGCAGAAGGGAGAGCCATCAGCAGCCACACCCTAAAACCTGAACTGTTTGCAGCTTCTTTGCTGCCTGCACTTGGTGATTGGAATGGTAATATTTGCAATTTTAAATGTTACAGTGCCTTTCTTTTCCAAAATCCATCCTGTGGCATGACTTGGCTTGTGAGATCAGTGACATCAGAACTGCTGACTGTCCCAAGCTGTGGTGAGGGCAGAGATCTGAAGCTGATGATCAATAATTCAAGCAACTTCATTCACTGTTTCCCACATATGGCCTTAAAGAAATAATTAGGCCTACTCTGCTTTTCAGATTTGGGTCACTGTATCTACTGCATGTTTCTTTCTTTTTTAAAATTCCATACTACACCATATCCCTATGTCCAGAGATAAGCCCTTCATTGTGCCTTGGACTCCATCCCTCTGTTTTCTTGGGTGTTGCAAGGTTTAAGTAACTAGCAAAGACTAACTCGTCTGCCCACATAGGAGGGGATCTGCACTCAGGGCTGGCACTGACAAGTTTCATTTCCCTGACTCAGTATCTCAAATTCCATTTAATTTCTCATCTCACCTGTGATTCAGATCACAAACTCGGTTTCCTAGATGCAGAAACCAAAACACCCAAAAGTTTAACAGAGGGAAGTTTCAAAAGTAACAATTTCGTCAGTGCCCAAGCCCAGTTTGAGACACTCTGATTCTATTTACTCTGCCAAGTAAAGCAGTTCTCCACCCCTGATCTCAAATGGCAGGTGTCACTGCATCTGCTTGGCCCTGTATCTGGACTGCTACTGGTGCACATGTGGCTTTTAGTCATCACTTCATTTTATGTGTGGTTTGCTTTTAGTTTGGGGTGGTTTCTGTAAGTTCAAAATGCCTGAAGATGGGTGGCAGCCCATCAGGGAGCCACTTTCAGACCTTAAAACTGAGGTTACATGACATGAGGGTATGTGGGGTGTTGGGGTTAATGAGTTGCTGCTGCAGTGTTGAGGGACTATGTCCTGTGGAGGACTCATGTCTGCACAACCTCATCCCAGGAGCTTTCTGGGTTGGTCCTCGACCTGTCAAACCCCTTGAGCTGCATCCAGGCATTGGCTTGGAGAAGAGCTTGGTCCAAGGACCACAACAACTAATAGTATGGATACTGTGGATTCCTGTGGACCTGAGTGGCTTCCCTGCATTTGGTGGGATCTCTCTGCCCAGCTTGCTGCCTGGCCTTGACCAGTTGTTTGCTGCATTGTTTGAATCACTGGCTTCCCCAAAGCAATTTAATTTTTCCTGATTTTGTTTGGGATTTAGCATGGGCTTATGTAATGCTATGGTACACACATGCTTGAAAGCCAAATCCAAAAAGAAAAAGTACTTCAAACTGAATGCCAGTCCCTTGTAACGTTCTTTTCTTGTTAATTGCTGTTATTATGAAAGACAACATTTGTATCAGCGTCCTTGAGAGTTTGGCTGCAGGGACCTCGCATGCCCCTCTCTGCCAGCACTCCCCGACCAGCGAGACGTGCAGTGCCATGACGCCAGGCCCTGCAGCCATTGCTGTGATCAGGCATGAAATTATTCTTAACTGATTGAAGTGAAGCATAGATTGAAAAGCTTGAGAGACACTGATTTACTCCATCATCCTGCTCTGCCTAAACCGTGCCTGGCAATTTTAAACAGCGTCATCCCAAAAATCCCCACTGACGCTGCCACACTGAAAGTGCTTTACAGAAGGCAGTGGTATTGCTGCTTTCATTTGAAAAGTCAAAAAAGAAATGAGACACGGGAAAAACAACTGGCCAGTACCACTCAGCAAAGGCAGGGGAAGGGTTGGGAGGATGGCTGGGCATCCCAGTGCCCAGTCTGGCATGTTTGGCATTATGATACACTGCAGAGTAAGGATTTGTTATGTTATTTCAGATCTGAATCTCAGACGTGTCATGGCCTTATTACGTTCCCTTGGTGTAGGAAAAAGGCCTTGTATTGCATTAATCTTCCACAAGGGGCCTTGTGTACACTTGTATTGCATTAAGCTTCCACAAAATATATAGACTAGTGCAGTGTAAAGAGGCTTTGAAGAAATCATGGCTCAGACCCACTTTGCTAGAGTGCGTTTGGGGGGCATGGGCACCTGCCTGAGGTCACTGCTTGAATGAGCTGGTAAATTAAACATTTCTCCTTTAGATGATAAAATCAAGCCTTCTTGTTGGGTAACTTTGACACAAGCATGTCATATAGAAGTAAAAGAATATTGTACCTCTCTGTGATCATCTTCTAAGCTGCCTTGATGCTTAGCACCCTGCTGCAGTCCAGGACAGACAGAGAAACAGAGCAGGGTTGTGCATATGTGCTACCAAACGGAGCTGAAACCAGCTTGCCTTTAGCAAACAGAACGTCCACTTAAGGGGACAGGCAACTGTGAGCTTTATGAATAAAATCAGGCAGTGGTAACACAGTCTCAATTACATCTATCCTCTGAATGTAAGAAAATAACTTTTTTTTTCTTACCCAAAGTACCTGCATCCTTTGTGTCTGTCAGTCGTGTCTTCTGAGTTTACAGGAAGAAGCTCCAATTAATTTGTATTTGTCTTTGGTGTGAAAATCCATCCAGATACAGAAGAATGAGTTTGTGCATCCTATGGATACCAACAAAGTAGTTAGCAGCCATTAATTTATTCAGTATTCATTACAGAGGAGGAACCAAGAAAGAAAAAGTTATATTTACAAATTTAAGCATGGGGATTTCTCACCTGGGTGCTTGGGCATGTAAAATCTACTGAGTTTTAATCTGGGTGAATTGGCTGATGAAATGAGAAGGAAATTAGATCTGTACCTGCAAAGTCTTTCCATAAACCCATTCTCCAGGAACCAAGTGCGTGCATACCTATATGGGAGAACAGGTTTTATCAGAGGACAGATATCTGTAACATATTAATAGGCCTGCAGCAATTATGTATGCAAATTGTTGAGTTCTGTTCCCAGTAGGGAAAAAATAATACCTAATGTGGCTGATGCAAATCTGCTGCCAAGCCATAGGATTCTATCATTTGTATCAGCTGTGATGGAACCAAGTGAATCTGTGATGGGAAGATTGCAGGCACATCCCATATTGTACAGTAATGATAATACTCTGCATTTCTATAACGTGTCCAACTCACGCATTTTAGACTGCTTAGTCAAGATTTTCCAGTTTAGGCACTTAATAGATATTAATAATTAGGCAAATAAAATGCTGTTCAGCTGAATGATGGAGGAATCAATATTGATCCTGAGCCTCATGCTGCTGCTATAGTTGGGCCAGTATTATCATGGTAGAGATAAGAGAGCTTGTCCATCGATACACACGTTTGAGAGAAGATCAAAACAACCCAGGTGGTAAATAACCTGGACACTTGCCTGCAGGACCTAAAATTAGAGATCAGCACAAAGACTTGGCCAGTGAATACTCAGCAGATGCTGTCTTATCTCTCTATTTGCTTTGGAAGATTGGGGCCGACCCAAAACATGTTGAAATCAATTTGTATCTTCTCCTTTATTTCAATAGGCTATGCACCAGCCTCTAATCAGTTGTGGGCCTAATTAAATTATTTTTCTCATTGCCAGCTAATTACTCCTATGGAGAAATGAAACTGAATGTTAGATGAGCACTCTGTAGGAACTGTGTCTGTAACGTATGGTTTAGAATAAAAAATTATGGGCTTGATTTCACACTGTCTTACAGTCTCTTATTCCACCTAAAACAAGGACAATTTCCCACTCTTTTATTGGTATAAGTACAGAAATCAAGTGAAGAGTCAAGTGGAATGACTGTAACAAGCTCCCTTCCTTATGCAACAAAACAAAGCTACTGCAAGCAGGAAATCATCGGCTTTCAGCATCCAAGAGAGGAAGGAACAATGCATTTAAATTGCAACGAGGAGGCTGAGTATCACCAAAACGTTCTGTTGGGGAGGACAGTGATGCACGGGGCTGCGATACCAGGGGAGCTTTTGGCACCTCCAGCTTGGCTGCAGCCTCAGGCAGGGGAAGGAGCACCCAGAGACTTCCTGGGCCACGGTTGCCAGTGCCTGGTTGGAGTTTTGCCACAATCTGGGGAAGAATGCAAGGTACAGGACAAAGATAAATTCAGTGCCATCACTTTGTGGTGACGGGCCATTTGCTGGTTTTGACACATGGCAAAGCAGGAAATGTGAAAATGTGAAATCTGCAATTAATTAGATAATGGGAAATCAATCTTGGTAATGAGTATCTAAATGTTGTCAGACTCCAACTGTAGCTGTGTGGATAGGACTGATCTAGTGATTACTTTCTTCAGGAATCACAGGTGGGAGGTTGCATAGGTCTGACCAACTGATTCTATGTACAGCTTCCCTGTAATAATTCCCAACTAAACCTTGCAGCTGAGTGTTGGGTTTGAGGCATTGCATGAGGCACCGACTCTCAGGAAAGGGAAGATCTTTGCTCCACAATCCCAAAAAACTTCTTTGACATCATGGAGGGGAAAAGGAATGGCCTCTACAAAAGGCACAACTTGCTGAAAGCAATCTTGCATGCAAAAAAAGAAGCGACTTAAACTGTACTGTGTGTTTGTGGACCAAAATCTAAGATGCTGTAGCATGTAGTAGTTATGACCCAGCCTTATGGGACCCATACAGCACTGTCTGCAAAATGTGATATATGCAGAATGCAAACATTCATATGAGCCAGCAGTGCCCTGGCAGCCAGGAGGGACATCCTTGTCCTGGAGGGCATCAGGCACAGCATCGCCAGCCGGGCAAGGGAGGGATTGTCCTGCTCTGCTCTGCTCTTCTCTGCTCTGCTCTGTACTGGGGCATCCTCACCTTGAGTCCAGGGGCCACTTTTGGGTGCCACAATATAAGCAGGATATAAAGCTACAAGAGAGTGCCCAAGGGAGGGCAACAAAGATGGTGAAGGGCCTCGAGGGGAAGCTGTGTGAGGAGCAGCTGAGGGCACCTGGTCTGTTCAGCCTGGAAGAGGGGAGACCTCATTGAAGTTACAACTTCCTCTTGAGGGGAAGAGGAGGGGCAGACACTGATCTCCTCTGTGGTGACAGTGACAGGACCCAAGGGAATAGCCTGAAGTTGTGTCAGGGGAGGTTTAGGTTGGATATTAGAAAAATGCTCCTCCCCCAGAGGGAGGCTGGGCACCGGAACAGGCTGGAAGTGGTCACAGCACCAAGCCTGACAGAGTTCAACAAACATTTAGACAGTGCTCTTAGGCCCATGGTGTGATTCTTGGGGTGTGCTGTGCAGGCCCAGGAGATGGACTTGGATGATCCTTGTGGGCCCCTTCCAACTCAGGATATTCTATGATTCTATGATTCATCCTCAGGCAGATGTTTACCCGGCAAGTGTCATGTAGGGTGCCACATCCTTTGTGTTGATTTTAGCATTGGGAGAAAATTTCAGTAACAAGGTACTAGTAAGATGGAAGAAACTGGAGGGCAGGACAGAGAATTCAACTTACTTGGTTTATTTGTTTTCTTTCCAGGTTTCCACAGGTCTGGTTTTTTGCCTTGTACTTGGCTCTATGTCTCCGATCCCTTCTGTCCTGTTTTTGTTCTCCTTCCTTTGTTGCCGATGGTTTCACGCTGTTTCCATTCCTCTCCTTTTGTGTGACACAGATGCTCTGCCTGAGCCCCGTCCAAGGTGTTGGACTCCCTGCAGTTACAGCACAGAGTCTCAATACCGGGGACATGACTTCCTGCTCCACTGACAGTGTCTGCATTGTGTAAGTGAATGTGTGTCTTATCAGCCCACAGAAAAGAAGTTTCAGGGCATTACTTAATGGATTCTCCTTTTTCTACCTTCTCAGGACACTGGCAGCTCTTCACCTCTTCTTCACTGTTGCTGGTCTCTTGGTATCTACAGGAGGCTACTCTAGATGATCTACACACAGCGAGAGAACTTTGCTTAACGTGAAGACCTTACAGTCAACGCAGAGAAAACAGACAAAGGTATGAGCAAGTTGTCATGAATAAACCTTCCCTATGCAGAGGGAAGTAGAAACACAGGAAAATCCCTGGATGTCATTACTAGAGAAAGGAGATACCTGTAGTAACTTGGATATCTTGCATCCAGTTCAGGGCTTTCACCACAACATGGTCCTCCTGTTCACTGAGACCAGGGTAATAGAGGGATGGATTTTTACTTTTTCCTCCCTTTAAGATGTGCTAAGGATGGTGGAAGGTAGGACCTGTACCAGACAACTGACACAGCGGTATTGGGACAGGACATTTCACCACTCACTCCCTTATGTGGGAAAGTCTAACTCATGCCAAGTCACTCTGTCACCTCTCTGTTTTTGAATGAAATGCTGAGGGTTGTTTAAAAGTGTTAAGTATATTGGCAGTTATCCCAGGGGGCGAGAAGGTCACTAGTAGTATATTCTTCTATATAAAAAGATAGGTATAATATTCAGAGGTGCACTGATGAGACTTAAAGCTTTAACTTCTAATAGCCATCTGTCTGAAGTTTATGGACGCCCCTGATCTACAGCTACAAGGTAATGGAATTAGCATCCAAATTCCTGTGAACTCAGAAAGTCCCTGAAGAGAGGTAACCTCTGATTGCTGAGCAGTAGTACTGCTCAGTTCTGAAACACTGACACAAACCACTCTATAGCTGTGCAGGAGCAAAGGCTGACACAACCACACAAAAGGTAACTATAAGTCTTTTTTGACATCAGGTAGAAAATCCTTATCTTAGGTCTCATTCTCCTGTTTACATCCTGGCCTTTGCTTCCCAAATTCAGATATATGCTTTACACTAGACAGGCAGTATGACGGCTTAATGAAAAAGAAGTCAGTACTGTCACCTCAGTGTGACCTCTGTTTTCATTGTCTCTACCTTTGACATCTAATCAAACACATTAAACTATCCATAATGCACACATCTGGGCTCCTTGTAGAGTGTGTTTGTTGTATTTTTTAAAGCTTTGCTTACCTGTGGAATCTACTATTTATTGTATGATGCTTTTTGCCACTTAGGCACTATGCTTAATCAGATTTGTAAATTAAATCTCTCCTGGGGTTTCTCTTTGTGTGTTCAGAAAGCATAAAAAGTGTTCATGACATGCTTCAAAACACACACTGGTTACATTAGTCATCCTCTCAGCACAATAGTTTTATGGAGAACACTTTCAGTTAAAAAAAAAGCAAAAGAACACATTTCCTTTAATCCAGCTTCTTTCCCCCACTTTTGATCCTTAGAGTTATGCTACATGTTAGTAAACAGCTACACAACATGCAAAGGCTGTAATTGCCTTTTTTTTTTTTTTTTGCTAGAGGAGAAGAGCTGTTTATGTCTTGCAATATCTATTATTACTTTTTATGACATACTGCACTGAAAACATTTTCATACGGGAACTTTGCCTTGTTCTGGAAGATGGAAAGCTGGTGGTAAAAATGAGCATTGCTGAATCACAACATGCCTTCCTCCTGCTCTCCCTGAGCTACTCCCCCAGCCCAGCAGTCCCAGCCCACATCAGGGCTGAGGCTGGATGGGAAAGGGCAGCTCGGATGGGGAGCACCAAACCCTCTATCAGTGCTGCCCGTACCTTCATGGACAGGCCATCCTTCACACACAGTGCCCCTTCCTTGTCAAGCTGTTCAAAGCACGTCCTAGTGAACAAAACCCTTCTGTGGCAAATGTTGCAAAGTGGGAAAGAATTTACACAGCAAAAAAAGTCACTAATGTTGGTGAGGAAGAAAGGGTGCTTGGCCAGCACTGCAGTGCCCCTTGGCAAGAAAGAAGGATGTCCATGGCAATTGCACCGCAGCCCAAGAGCTACAGTGACAACAAACTGCAGTAGATTGCCTTGGAAGTGTGGGGTACTTCCCAGAAGTCATTTTCACAGACAAGAAGTCCACATCCACAGAAAAATGTGGCTGCAGTCCTCACTTTATGCCAGTGGACCTGACAGGAAATCTCTCCTCATACAGCACACTCACCTCCTCATACTGCACACTCACCCTTGTACTCTCTAGGAGCCTTATCTACAATCCCCACCCCAACCCACGCACTCCCCCAATCTCTCAGCCCTTTGTGTTTCACAGGAAACAAGTAGATAAACCACAGCTTTCAATTTCCTAATTATGCAAAAAAGTAGAAACTCCTAAACTTTCAGAAGCTCGAAAATGCTGAAGTGGTTGGAAAAAACAGGCAAAGAGAAGACCTGAAACCAAATGGGGATTTCACACTGGGATGTCATAGACATTACAAAGATGTGGGGTGGGCTCACAGCACACTCACGTGTTTTTGCTGAAAGAGAACAGCAGTGGATGGTAGAGAGAGCCCCATCTTTGAGGAAGGACCCAGCAGGAGCAAAATCTTTTGTCTGATGGAGCAATCCATGATTCTGGGAAGAGAAAACATTGTGCTGATTGCTGCAGAGAGGAACTTGCTCAGCTCAGTGGGGAGGAACCTGGCTCTAGCACTGCTCTCCAGTAGGACCCTGGGGATTTCTAGACATGTTTTTGGCCAGACCACTTCTTCTCTCCCAGCCTCCCTCTTTCCCTGGATCCGTGCCGGCCTCAGAGCTGTGGGATAACCAAGACTTCGTCCATTCTGCACCAGTGTGGGCACATGCAACTGCAAGAAGTGCATGCAGTGGAGCCCCAGCAAGAAGCCAGAGAGCAGCTATGCCTGTGCTGTTGCTCCCCCATTTCCGAGTGCCACAGTCACTGCCTGTCCCATTGCCTTCACCGTGGCTGTCACGTGTTTGTGTTCCTGGGACACCTGGAGAGGCTGAGCTCATCCCATCAGCGCAGCTGCTTGTTCCCCTTCTCCCTGCTTTCACATGTTCAGTCTTAAATCTTCTCCTTCTTTCCAGTTGGTTCAGAGCACGATTTAACCCTTTCCAAATTTTCATGCATTTGGTAACAATTTTGGGAAACCTGCAGGGTGGGTGGGCTGGTGGTGAGTGCAGAGCCCACTGTCAGATCCCACTGCTGCTAGCAGGCAATGCTGCAGCTCATGGTACCAGTACTTACAGAGCCCCTTTCCCCCCAGTTCCCATATCATAACAGCTTGTACAGGTCTCTAGCTTCTCACTTGCTATTTCCTTGTTCAAATGTCTGGGTTTTTTGTTTCTCCTTGGGAAACAGCAGAGTGACTTGGAGGAAGGAGGATTCTCTGATTCGGGCGAGTTCTGGGAATGAGTGCCACAATTGTCAGCCAGATGCCAAGAAACCCATGTCATTCACAGGCAACAACTCACATTTGTTTCCTTAGCAGCCCCTCAGTTCTCCAGCACACTGTCAAGGACACAGGGAGAGGGCAGGTTCATCAGGCACTGCTGGCCAGGCTTGCAGGCAGCTTGCAGGCTTGGAGGACTGACTGGAGCAGGGCAGGGGCAGGGCTTTCTGCATCCTGTGCTGCTGCTTTGACATCAAACTACTGAGGTCCTGTAGGCTAATATGGTTACCAGTCCATATATAGGAAAAGATGTGTTGAAACACCAGTTTGAAGGGCAGGACTGTTGTGAGGACCTGAGCACCTTCCTCCTGAGAAGGACCCTTGGCCTGGCAGAGCCATGCTGTCTGTAGGGCAGGTGCACTACCTTGTCCTGGGTGAGGACCTGCTGCCCATCCTGTCCCAAATCTGCCCCAGCCTCCCTTTCTGTTTCCACACTGGGAACAGAACACGAGACTGGTGTCTCTGTGGCTCTCCAGCCCCTGCTTTAACCAAGAGGGTGTTTGTTTCCTGCAAAGGAAAGCACAGTCAGTTGTCACGCTAGACGAAAATAAAACACAGGGCCAGACTGGTGTATTTTACATGTCTGCATAGAGATTTCATCAGAGCTTAACTGGGCTCATCAAACCAAACCCTAATTTTGTATATCACTAGTGGACAAGCTCAGGGGACTAATGCAGGGACAGGGAGATGCTCAGTCTGTTCCCAGTGTGGTGTGTCACATGAGGCAGTCCCACTTGGAGTGAGCATTGGTTATCCTGTATTGAAACGAACACTGACCATGTGGAGCTTGGGAAATTGAAAAATATGATACTAATGCTGCAGATATTACACATTCCTAGTGATCTGCTACTGAATGGTGCCACATGGCTTCACTGCGTGATGCTAGTCCGGCACATTTGTTGCTCCGGTGAAGGTTCCTCCAGAACACCCCATAGGCTGAGTCATTGCAGGAGGTCCTGTATGAGTGTGAGAATCAGCAATTCATGGTAGCATTGGGTGGATCAGGAACATGGACTTTTTAGGTGGGGAAGGACTCACTGTCCGCGCCTAATGGTGGCCTTGGGAGTGGATTAGAGAACGACGCAGCAAAGCATCTTGACTTCACAGGGCTCCTGAATCTTCCTGTTGTTTCTTGCAATTCCTTTATCTGTATCCATTGCAGAATGGGTAATCATACCCATTTCAGCCTAACATTATCCTGTTTTCCTTTCTTTACACTATTACACATAGCAATCATTTTTGGCCACGTACAGTTTAATTTTTGTTAATTGAGGTATTTCTCACAACAAAAATCTTTCTAAGTCTGGTTACTGTTTTCCTTTATTGTGAATATCCATTCAGCACTTACCTTTGCCAAAGATGATGTAGTGCAAGCAGGTGTCACAGCCGTACTTTCAGCCGTATGGAAAACACATTTCATTTCTGACAGCGATCCTGCTGTTTCAGTAGAAGGCTACCCCATGCAGAGATAGGCTGGTTAGATCAAACTGTACTAATTGCAGAGTGATTTGGAAATCTGTTCCACTTGCAAACAGAATGAATCCAACACTTTGTAACATTGAATTAACAAAGGTCACATTTCATAAATATTACCAAGCAATTTTCATAGATAACACAGCAGGCTAGTTAATGATTAGAGCAGTAAACTTCTGACGTAAAGCCATGATGAATAAGGGACATATTTTTACAGCTTCCGTTATTATTGCCTCAGGGATCTTAAGTAAAGGCAGCAGAAATTATTAGGGTCCAACATATCTTTAAAATCTAACCAATCAGGCTATATCTGGTCTTCCCAATGGCTTTTGTATTACAAACTAGAAAATTCAAGAGATTTTAGGGCATCAGTCAGATTCTTAATGGGAAAAAAAAAGCATGCTGGTTTCAATCCAGTTCTACTGCACTCTGCAATGTAAAAACCAGCTTCAGTGACTGGTGGGAATTGGCATAGCTCAGGTTAAGAAGGGATGGAATTCTCCCTCTTCCCCCAGCTGCTGGATCTGCTGGATCAGGGCAGAAAATTTTAGTAAAGATCTAGTTCTGCTTCAAGGACTGATCCCAGGGACTGGCTCCTCTCCTGAGACTGAGTCCAACACTGTTTCTTAGATGGGAAGGAATTACCTGAGCAGTAATCTTGATGAAGTCTGTGTGGGATTAGCTCTGTAGGGAAACAGTGTTGTACATTTTATAAGTAAGGGAAGGCAGTGGAATGAATCCTGGGATTAAACAGAAATCTTGGGCCCAGGTATAAACAGAGGACTTAAAACCAGTGAATGTAATTTTCCAGGACTTAATTAGGCATTATTTTTTCTGATAGCCACATACTCACAGACAACCTGTATTTCTCAGAAGGGTTTTATCTTCTGTGAGCCATTTGGGTCTGAATTTGCAGGGTTACAAAATCTTGGTATACAACTGTGGCACAACTGTCATCCAGCACTGCTTAAGGGTGGAGAGCTTGGGAATCAGAAAAATTCCGACAGGAATTTTATTTTCCCTTCATCCAGAAGAAACCAACAGGGATGGAAAGTGGCTAATGCCAGTCTGTACTGCATTTTTGAGAGAAATGATGTGTGAAACATGCAGCCCTTTGTGAAACATGCAGTGATGTCCAGGTGCTTGGATGAAGAGGTGGAACCTGTTACATCTCCATTTGGGAAAGCCATTTGATGAGATGAAATGTGAATTGTCCATGCAGTGACACCATTTGGACATGACAGGTTTTAATTTTCAATTTTTAGATGCTCATGCTCTGAGGCCATTCAGAACTTAAACCTAAAAACGTAATTCCTTGAAAACCTAGTGCAATTAAAGCGACAGAAAAAAACCCCAAACAAAACAAAACCCCAATATTCATGCACGTAGCAGCTCAGCTAAACATAAAATAACCCTAATTGTGAAAGCCAGCCCAAAGCAGCATCAGGACCAGAGTTGGAAGAAACCTAGAAGGCTTTTCCCACAGCCGGACACAGGGGTCCCCGACAGGCAGAGGGCCACTGCTCCCTGGAGAGCTCACCCTGCCTGCAGCCAGCACTTTCTCCAGCCCTGCCTCCATCCCAGCTGGAACGGGCTGAAAAATAACTGGAAGTTTCTTGTCAGAGCAGACGCACAGCACAGCCAGTCCTTCATTGACAAATGAGCGAAAGAAAACAAAATATCACACTGTCATTTAAAAATAGCTTCAGCAGAAATACCACGGGCAGTGCTTTCACCGAGCAGCGATCGGCGGCTGATTAGGGAGGGTTATCAGCGTACCTGGTGCCGCGTAAAACCCGATCCTGCTGCACGGCGCTCTCACTCAGCTGGACAGATTGTGGGGTTGTGATGAATGACTGAGAAACTCTAGAAGTTTTCTGATAATGCAGGAGTTTGAAACAAGGGGTTTCTGCTCCTCGCCTGCAATCAGCTTTAGGAAAGCTTCATGTGGTCTGATGGTGCCAAGTGGCATTTTTGGATTTCTGTGGGACAGGGCCATTCCCTGTTCATGCCAAATGCAAGCTGGCTTGGTCCACTGCCGAAGTGGGGAGAGCTGTGCAAGGGTGATCCCCCCTGTAAATGATAGTGAAAGCGTTTGTAAAGGATAGACACCACTGCAAAGTTCAGCCCAGGTCTGGGGACTTCCATAAGTGACATCTGTGCCTTTTAGCCATGCTCTGAAGTGGTATAGTTTGAACACAGACTTGACCATACGATTTTGGGAAGTCAACCCACTGAGTGTTCTTGCAGGGTCATCAGTATCATTTTTAAAGCACAGCATGTGCGACATGCAACAGTTTTCCAATGGCAGAGCTCAAATTTCATGACCTAGGATTTAGGGTCATTGCAACTTTTAACATTCCTTTTGGTCTTCCACCTCTTGATTTTGCTTATACAAAGAATTCAGGTGTTTAATGAATGTATTTTTTGATCTGTTTACTGTAAAGTACTTACAGCATAATGTATTTTGCAACTATTATTTGGGTCTATTTGCATTATTCCAATTATTTCACCTGATAGGGGAATTAATATTCACTAGCAGAAGAAAATTGTGCAATGAACAAAAACATACCAGTTTGCTTAAGAGACTCTTGACTGTATTTCAAGACAAAGGAAGAAATTGATGGAAAGAGATCAAGAGCAACTCCTGAGCTTTTCTGAGATGGTATAATTTGTTAGTTTACCATAGTCCCCTCAAGATGTACCTTGACCCATCACTTGCCTAAAACTTCATATCAGGAGCCATGGCTGAAATCCAGAGGCTTGAAACTCTGTCAGTACTGAAGAAAGAAAACAAGTATATTAGAAGCAAAGCAACTGGATGAGTAGCTTTGCTAGGTCAAGTGTCATTCTCATGACCCTAAGATTAAAGATCTTTCCTGTTTTTATGTATCCTGACTGTTTTCAACACATGACTGCAAAAGAAAAGCACAGCACAATGGAAATATGTGCAAAACCATCAAAACCACAGAAAGAGACAAATCAGGTAACATGGTCACCTACACTAAAGCAGGGAACCCCCAGCCTGGGGCTGCCCTTGCAGCTGGCAGCTACCCACGACTGAATGTGTGCCCTGATGGTTAGATCCCGTCACGTGCAACGTGCTTGGGAGGGCAGGATTCAGGACATGGGATCTGCTGCCTTGCCAAAGCCACTTCATGGAGTGGGCAACACCCCAAGAGCACAGCGGTTCTTGGAGTCAGCCTGGCATTCCCCTGCCCCGAGGCACAGCTGCTCATGGTCGTGTTGTGCAGCAAGTAGGGGGATGCAGAAGCCTCAGTCTGGGTCTCCTTGCAGGAGCATTAGGTCATCTTGCACCCATCCTTTCCCCTCCTTTTGCCCCATTCCCAGGATCTTGGCCATGCAGAGTTCACACCATTCTTGCTACCTTCAAAATGCTGTCTTGGGTGATTCTCTAGTCTCCCAGGGAGCTGCATTTCCAAGATTTCCCTTCCTGCACAATGTCCGTTCCCTGGTGGGATCCACATGGGCCATTTCTGGGGGCAGTGACAGATCCGCCACACCACTGTGATTCCCACTCTCGCATTGTGAGGCCGGGGCATTATTTGAGCCTGGTTCTTTACTGAAGCAATGAGTTACTGTTCTTCAAGCTGAGGTAACAGCAAATGACACCTTAGGCCTCTCACTCCCAGGTCTGTTTCTTCTGCTCCAGGCACCACCTGAAAGGAAAACCAGCTGCCCCAGCTCACCCAGTAAACCAAAGGTGGGAAAATGCAACTCCCTCGGTACAGCCTGTAGCCATATCTACTCAGCATGGACCAGTGACTCTGACAGTTCTGCTGCTGAGATCCCCTGAAGGAAGGAGAATACTGAATACACATTGTCAAAATGCCTTTTAGCATTAGCAGGATACTCTGCTCCAGGCAGAGGAAAATACATACAAAGCCTTAAGCTATTCCAGGCTTCACAGAACACTAGACAGCAAAATACATGTGGCTGCATTGGGACATGTTGTTTTCAAAGCCCTGTGTGATAGCACCAAGTGGCATAAATCAGAATTACCTGTCACAAACTGTATGTCTCCATGGCCATTTCTGCAGTCCCGGCTGAGCAGCAGCTCAAACTCTCTGAGACAGTGGTTACGCTGGAAAGAAGGCAAAGATGTAGAATGCGGGAGATGAGGAGATGGTAAAAAAAGCACTAATGCCTGAAAAAAATGTTGAAATGCATTCCACTAGACAGTAGTGCTGAGGATGTGCTAGGGCAGGAACATGAGGGGCTTTCCTGCTTCCTGAGAACCCAAAACTGACTCCAAGAGCTGCTTCCTTTAGCATCAATTTCACATTTTGGTTTTTCTGTATGAAGAAGTGGAGGACTCTGCCCCAACGTGCACTTTCTGCAGCCCCGGGGTGTCCAGTGTTTCTCTAAAACACTCTGCAAAGTTAAAGCTCAGCCCATCCCCAGGGAACTGGTGGATTGAGGCCAGCAGCACATCCTCCTGGAAGCAGCTAATGACTGAGCTGCTAAATACTTCACATTCCTCACAGACACCAATCCAGACTCGAAGATGCACTGGAAACCTGACACGGAGGTTACTTAGCATAAGACATTTGCCTCAGGGAACTCTTCTGAATAGCAACAAGTCAAGTTAAAACCTCAGTCCAGACCTCACGTCCAGATCCAAGCCATATCCTGACCAGACTCAACAGCCTAAATGTAGGGAATCACAACCTGGGACCTCTGCTTGCTCTGCAGACCAACCCTTTGGCTCTGTATCCCAGGTGTTGAGCTATTGCCCACCTGTGGCATTTAAAGGCCTTTTTCCTAATTGCTCTCCACAGCTCAGGCTTCTGTTGGGGTGCCATCCTCCTCTCCAAAAGTCTCTGCCTGCCTTGGTTTAAGTAACTCGTTGCAAGACACTCTAACCAGGGTTGTCTTAAAACATGGGTAGGTGCTGGTTTCTTTTCACCCTCCAGTTTGGGTGAAGTCACCATGGTGTGTGAGCAGGTTGGCAGTGAAAAGCAGCCTGGCTTGGACTTATCACTGCTGAACATCTTCTGGGCACTCTGCTGTGGGAACTGAACAACATCCCATGGCTCTCAGAAGTATTTCCCATATAGGAGGTCAAGATATTAAGAGCAGATTTTGTAGAGTTCAACACCAACACGTCCTACTGAGAACAAAAGGTGTTGCTGTAAAATCAAGTCAAAAGTAATTTGTCCATGAGCACAGGGTTTGGTGCTGGGATCAAGGTGCCAGGGCTCATAGCTACTACCCCAGTCCTGCTGCTCCAGCATTTGGGGGTCAGAGGCTGCAAGCAGCTGTATTTTTGGAAAGAAGTCCTGTTCTTAGCTGGATCCAAGCATAGAGCAATCAGGACAAGAGCTTCATAAATTCATTTCCTTCTACCTACCTCACTCATCACTGACTTGTTCCCACAATTTTTGGCAGCCTTTTCTTGTCCCCACAGACTTCTGTGCTGCTTCTGTGCAGAGGTAAGCTCATGTAAGAGAGGCTTAGACAGAAAGAAAAACAAACAGCCAAAGTCCGTGTTTTAAGAATTACTGAATACATTCTGGTATCACTTATTTCTTAGAACAAGAAATCATTTGTATATGTCAAAAAAACTAAAGAAAACCCCGAAGTGGTGAATTTTCCCTTTCCATCATACTAGTTATTAAAAGAAGGTACCATTTGCTATCTGCTTCTTACAACACTACACCCAGGTGGTCTTTCCACTTGTCCCAGAGTTTGTCCTGAGGTGCTGCTGTGCTTTGCTCATTACTGCTAATGCTGTTGTTCTGCGGGGTTATGACAAGATGAGGCAACACAGAGCTTTTCAAATCCAGGTTTCAGGAAGAGGAGAGACATGTATTTCTCCAGTCTGTTGGGGCAAAGAATGAAAAATAAATTGCTCTGGTGATCTGCAGTTGCTGGCTATTAATTCCTTTGAGGATTTTGTATTGCTTCCAAGGCAAATACAAGATTAGCTGATGGAGTAACGGAGTAGTATGGGATACAGATCACATGGGGGTTCTTGTAACACAGATGTTATTTATTTAGCCTATGCAGCGCAAACCTACTTACAGATGTAATTCTGTATGTTCAACATGATGTCTATGTGCCTAGTAGCCCCCCACTATAACTTGAGAAGTCAGGGATCCTGCCTTTGTGAGCCCCCAGCTCCCAGGCAGGGACAGCTACCCTTACACCCACCCCTGCTCAAGAGGGTGCCCCATCAGGGAGTCACAGTGCAACCACTTGGCAAAATGCAGAAATGAGCAGGCAAAAAAGCAACCGGGCTACAGGAAGGCAAGTGGAAAACAGGTCTCAGTCACCTGAAAACTTCCTGCTGATTCACCCAGCTGCAGGGGCTGCCCATCCCAGCTGCACCAGTCAGTGGTGGTGCTTGGAAGAAATGCTGCTGCTGCTGTAAGAATGCCTCTATTTTGTAAAAGCATTTTCAGGATCTTCCAGTGCCAGATATCCAGACGTGCTAATGCAAAATGCATTAGCCCAAGCAGCAGGAGCTCCAGGGCTGCTGGCGCCATTGAGTTCCACTCATTTCATCTTTATTATAAATACTGCATTGTCGTCTCATTCTTTTCTCTCATCCTCTCTTTAGAAAAGAATTATAAGGCTCTAGTTGACTGGTCCCTTTGACTTAGTACAGTTGTTAAACCACAGGCAGTAAATACCTCTTTCAATTGTTTAAGGCGGATGTATTTATTTCATCGGAACAACCGAATGAAATCTGTAAGAGCTAAAGAATCCCCCCTTTCACGGCAGCTCTGCTTTTCTACCTCTGAGCTGAATGCAAAAGAAACTCTTCCTTAAACCTGCCGCGTGAAATCAGCCCACCTTCAGGCTCCCCACTCTCAGCTTCGTTTTTTGTGGTTCAAGAAGTCTTGCAGCCTCCTAAGACTCACCGCCTACTTGTAAATAGTGATCTTTCACCAGGCAGATCTCAGCTGACAAATGTTAATTGTTATGCAAACTATCCAGAAGATGAGCTCTTCTCCCAGGACTGAAGGGCAGCCACCTCCCAGATGAAACAAGGCAGCTGTTTAAACAGTGCGGGGTGCGCTGCCCCGGCTGCCAGAGCAGCGGGAGAGCCGAGCGGTGCGAGCGGAGCTGGAGCTGTGCCATGCCACCATGGTTAACACCCCCGCTTTTGTGGAGCAAACCTCCACAGCACAGCTTGAGAACTTTAACTGACCCCACGCCGTCAGGAAGATGATGCTGTTTCAGTGGAAAACAGATATAAAAATTGTTTCTTTCGGCTCGTGAGGTGGGATGCTCCCCCCTTCAAGTGAGAAAAACAAGTTCTGATTGTTGGGGCAGGATAGGGACGGGAGAGCAACGCTTTTCCCAAACCAGAGGATTTGAAAGTGACCAAGAATGCTGAGAATGCCGTGCAAACCTTGTTCTTACCAGGAGGCAGGTCCTTGCCTGAGGCAGGAGGTGCTGTTGGGCCGTGGCTCCCACTGGAGTCCCCTAGGAAACTGGGAACCAGCTCCCCTTCTTCTGAAAGGCTCCATTGGTGCTGCTCATAACTCCACCGTAGGCTGAAAAGAATCTTGAACGTGCTATCAGCTCATTTTTCCTTCCAGTCCCATTCCCTCCTTCACTGCTCCAGTGCAGGGTCTTTGGGATCACTATGAAGAGTAAGAGTCATCCCAGAAAAACAGAGGGACTCACCACAGCTCGTAAGAACTGTCCTGACGAGGCTGCTGGTAACTCTGTGAGCAGCAAATCTTGCCCTTTGCCTGTGCCTGTCCAGCCCACAGAGAGCACAGCCTCAGTGCTAAGGAGGTGGTTCAGCAGTGCAGAACAGCTCCAGAAGTGAACGGTGCCACTTGCTGTCCCCATGCCTCGGATCAGGCTGGCTGCAGAGAAAATTTACATTTCAAGCCCTGTATGAGACCTGCATAGAGACCACTAGTGTGTGTTGCCAAATTATCTGTTATCAGCCACATCATTGTGCTTCTGGGGCAAAACCCCCACTTTTCTGGCCACCAGATAACATGGAAAAATGTTTATTCCCTAGCAGTTACTTAGGATAATTTTCAGGGGTTGCTGTGTTCCTGATGAATACATGGAGAACTACTTCTGTATGTGTCTGTGCTGAATTTCTGAGCACTGAACCAGGGCTTCATGCCATCCTGTACTCCTTGGAGTGGTTACAGAGGTTTTGTCATTTGTTTGTTTTCATTTTTAAGACAGTTTTGTACTATTGCAGCAGGGAGCTTCAGTTTGGTTTTGTTCAGTTTGGGGTTTTTTAATAGATAAAATGCTTTATCCCTCCTGTACCTGCATTGTCTTCAGCTGTATAGGACTTAATGAGTTTGGCCCAGAGCATTTTGGGACACAAATACATAGAAAGGAAGAATAGAGGAAGGACTAAGAGTTGAAGATTCAGACAAGGAAAAGTTTGCAATGATTCTTACTTTCTTGAAATTTAATAGCAACATTTTCCTTTATTTCAGTGGCAGCAGGATGGCAGTCTACTTGAAAGGGAAAAAAATGGCATTTAACCAAAAAAATCTGTTCCCTCACATCTCCTTCCCTGCTTTTGCATCAGTTCCCAGTATCAGGCTGAGCAGAACAGCCATGTGCTATTTCCATGCTCCACTTTGCCCTTCAACAGCTCTCTCTGGCAACTTATTTCACAAAATATGGGAAAACTCCTTCCCCAAAGGGCTGTAAACTCATGGATTCAGTTGCCAGGCCAGGCCACCCATTCCTCTCAGCAAGGGCACTTGGCTCAGCCCACAGTGTCTATGGTTGTTTTCAACTGAGACTGAGCTGATAAGGGGATTTCCTTTCAAGTGGAAAAGCATAAACTATATTTATATGCAGATAATTTCCTATTTGTTGGGTTTAGCTTAACAGGCTGAATTTCTGGCCTGTCTCTCCAGTGCTCTCCGACCACATGAAACATATTCACAATTGTCCGGGTGGGAATTGTTTTGCCAGAAGCTGGAGAGGTGCCACAGTGCAGCTGCTGTGGAAGGCAGAGGTGGAAGGACATGGCCAGTCCTCCTTTTTCTGTAAGGAGGTAACACAGAGCACAGCACCTGCCTAGCATTTACTACCATGTTCATTACAGGTACTTGTGCCACTGACCCATCATTTGCCCATTAGGTGGGCAAAGTATATGTATTGTGATCAAAAATTTTAAAAGAGAAATCTCTGAAGTATAACTAATGCCGGCTGAGCCACCTTCAGGACTCAGTGATTTTGCAGGCAAGTAGGACCATGCTCAGCTAAGGAGCAGGAGAGATTGAATTATATATGTAATAGAGGAAGGATTTACTGAAAAAAACTGGTAGAAGATTCCCAAACTATTAATGCCCGGGAGGAAGGGAATGTCAAACCAGCAGTACCTCATGTTCATCTGGGAAACCTACTCCATTCTTCTCTGCAGGGATTTCCAGAGGATGAGACCCCAGTTTACAGCAAACTGGTAATTATTAGTCTTCTCTATATCCATTTACACTTGCAAAACACCTCAGGATCCCTCCCTGCAGGAATTGTTCATGTTTATTGTATTATCTGGGGGTTCTATATTGCATTCAGTTCAGTGACTGCCAGGGGAATATGCTCTTGAGGTTTAAAGGTTAAGCTTTTATTTAAATATATATTCCTCTAATGTTGTACATCTGGTTTTGTTTAAACTCATTTTAGAAATCCTTTGTTTTCTGGGTCCTTTACTGCTGGTCCATCTAAATCTCAGGCTGTGGATGTTACCAGCAGCTCTGCCTGAGCCAATGTCCTTTCCAAGATCAGGATTCTTCCAGTTTCACCTTCCTGGGAACTCATGTGGGGTGGATCAATGTACACAAAGGTTTTGCAGAGGAACATCCTAAAATCACCTTTGTTTTATACTCTGAAAGTCCAGAAAATAATAAAAACATCTCTGAAAAACAATAAATACCTGAATGTCTTACCCTTTCTGGGAACCCTTAGTGCTTCTTGAGTCCTTTGGTATTTGAATCGGTGTCCTTCAAGAAACTGCATATAGCTCTGGCCCACCCATCTCCACACAACCTTCAGTTTTTTTCAGTTTTGGAGTGCTGTCTGTGCCTTCTGAAGTAGGATCTTGTCTCTTTATGTCTTTCAGTTTTGGAGTTTTCTGTTCTTTTCTTTTGAAATAGAAATGTTATATGAAACCCCAAGAGGTCTGAGGACAGTGCTGATGGTCCATGATGGTTTGAGTTACAGCTGAGATAATTCTTCTGCTGTGAAACAGTCATTCATCATCCCTGAAAGCTAAAGTTAACAGAAGAAGTCTTTAGAATTCAAACAGAATTTGTGCAGACACAGGCAGGTCCCCCAGGCCTTGTGTGTGTATGTACATATAAACACATATGTATGTACTTACATATGTCTGCATACACATATGCAAACATGAACGAAAAAAGTATATATGCTGCATTCCAGCAAGAAAAGTAAGCATCAATACAGAAAGTAGTATCAGAAAAAATCCAGTTACCATCACAGAAGAGACCATCTTCCTAAGTCCTGCCCAGTAGAACTGGGTAACCCTGACTCTATATAGGAATTTAAATGGTGTAAAATAGCAACATTTTTTTAGCTTTTGGTTTTCTGGGAACTTTTCTCTTCTAGAGTTTCTCAGCTTGAGAAAGTGATAAACCACACAGTGGATTCCTGTACCTTGTGCAGCCATGCAAATTACATCTAGTTTTCCCATGCCCAGTTTGAAATACAGTTCCCATCCTACTTAACTGGGTCCTGGTGTGAGACAATACAGTATTGAGAAACACTTGAAGCTACAATAGCAGCAATGCAGATCTTTTGTTTTATCATTAAGTGGAATGAATCCCTGAGGACTCAAGAGTACTCCACAGAAGCCTGATGTATGCAAAAAGAGGCTGGTTATGGTAAACAAGGTTAGAAGTATGTGAATAGTCAACATGCACGTTCACACAATGAGTAGACAAACGCCCAGTATGATGGGAATTTTGGTGAGGGAGCCTTCCTTATGCCTGTAATAGAGACAGAGGGATAATATCTATCACTGTTTATGAGATCAGGTGGAGGAATGTAAATGTATCAATGCTCCATCCCCTGACTGAGCTACAGCAGAGGCCGAAGCCTTTCAGCTTTAGCATGTGAGGTCACCGACTGAAAGTCAACTGTGTTGAGCCAGGTAGATGTTTCTTGTTGCTCCCTGCTCCTGGTGAGAAGTTTGCAGAGGGGAATAAGCATGTCCTAACAGTGAGAGCTGGCTAGCATGAGAGCTGGGGACAAGCCTAGATCCAGAGTTCTGCACAGGAAAAGCAGCAAAGGGAGGTGACATTCCACAGAGCTCTTAGAAAAAGGCATGGAAATTCCGATAATAGGACCAAGGTGGCCACATTCAGGCAATCAGACCAAGCACAGGAGCAAAAACAGGTCCAGCCATAGCCTTTGACATGTCCTTTTTGAGGACAGCAGGCTCGAATCTTCTGCAATGACATCTGCAGTAAATACGTTTCTTTCTAAATGTCTGCAGTTCAAAAACAAAACCAGTCTACAAGATGTCAGTGCTCATCTTCTGTGAGAGGTAGATCAGTCAAGTTGTCAATTAAAAGCATTCACTGAAGGTGAGCTGTGGATAAATTAATCTAATAGGAAAGCTCCATAGGTCAACAACTTCCAGTCAGGGATGAGGGAATGTCACAGCACATTGCTTGTGATTGCACATGATGGTAATGCTGTCTGTAGTCACCTGGAGGCAACATCCTTGGATATGTTAATGACACCTTTGCCTGCAGCCTGCATGGTGCTGAGGTTCAGCATGTTTGAGCTGAAGGTTTGTTTCTGTACTGACCAAAGATCCTGTGCTACAGAAATGCCTGCATGAGCATCCTGGGTGGCTGTCTGTGCTTGGGAAACACCTCCTCCTCATATACCAGAAGAGCAACTGTCACACACCTAAGAGGAGATGAAAATGGGTCGTTCTGTAGACAGTACTATATGGAACCAAGATTACATGCAGAGAAGATGCAGTCTGACACAGGACATCACCAAAATACAAACTGCTGGAGATCCTCACAGAGTTCAGCAGGATTTGGCAGTAGTTGGCTAAACCTCCAGGGATTAGTGGGTCCTGCATGCTCTGCAATCTGGTCAAAAAGCACCAGCTATGGAGTGTAAGCTGCTCCAAGGACCACACAGCCTGAAGAGGTGGACTCTGACCCTTCACAGTGAAGTCCTGCCCTCTGAAGCAGAGGTGGCCCAAGATGACTGAAGATCAGTTCACTGGCCAGATGTCCAGATAAGAAGTAATGAAGATTTCCTGTCACCTCTGAAAAGCAGCAAAGGTGGAAAAATCTCAGGTCACAAGCAGCAGGGTTTAGGCACACTTGCTTGCAGAGTGATGCTTGAAGGTAGAACCCATTCTTCCAGCCATGAGCAAGATAAGAAGACAATCCACATCAAACACAGCTGAATTTGGGGAAATATTCATCTTGTGCCCACTGCGTTCACAGGACATAATTTGAAACAACAGGACACAAAAGGAAATGATCACACACATGATGTGGGAGAAGCAAATCTTCACACAACCTACCTCAGAACTTCAGGAGAAGAGATGCAAAAATCCAGATGCTCAGAAATACTCTGCTGGACACATGCCTCAGATGATGTTTTGTTGCTAATATAATGTTTAAAACATTATAGTACTGGCTGATGTTCCTCAACCAATCAATTCACATCTGGTTTTTTTTGTAAAACTACTTCATATTTATCCTCCCAGAGACTTTCTAAGCAGTAGTAGATGTTTTCAGAGATGCAAAAGGAATTCTGGATTCATTTGATTGGGGTTTTTTTTCATGGTGAAGAGGAATTTGAGAGCAAAACCAGTTTACATGTACTCACCAAGGCCTTTATTTTATAATACGGATACCAGATATGAATATGGAAAAATTATGATGGTTTCTCTTGTGAACTGAAAGGTACCTTTTATCCGTAAAACATCTCAAAACAATTACAGTCAAGTAATGAAAAAAATCCTCGAATGGGAGACAACGGGTTTGTCACAATTCAGACAAATATTTGTTATGCAAAAGCAACTCTTATTTTAAAAGGCAGTGCAGGATATTTGGGAATGCTCTCAAGAGCTCTGTTCCCATCTCTGCAGAAATATAAAATGACATATTTTGACCATTTGCATCACAGCAATGGGTCAAGCACTCCGAAGGCACCATGGCTGGGTGCAGGAGCTGCTTCTGCCAGAAATCGTAGACATTTTACGTCATGCACATCCTGGTGTTTCCCGTTACTGGTTTTTTTTCAGTTTAGGGATAATCCAAGATGTATGTGTCTTGCCATTTAAAACCAAGAGAAAAACCACAACAGTATTTTCCATGTAAGCCAAAATCTTTCACATGTGCCAACTGCCAAAGCAGACAAAAGAGCTTTGATCATAGTCAGACACCATAACTAGCTACTTGTTTTAATTACAGAAAGTTTTAGCTATTATTACACAACAGGCTGGCACATTCAGCACATGACATAATTTTATGAAAGCTTTTCTTTTCTCCCAGCACAGCTCCAGCCCTAGGCTATTCCACTCACAGCACAAGCATCAGTTAGGACGAAGCCAGGGAGATACCAGACCAAGACCTACAAAACACAACCATACACCAACCCACTCCCAGCTGGGTTGGGAGAACATCATTCTCAGTTCCCCAGCCAGGGCAGAGCTGTGAACTGCCTAGAGATTATGTGTTTTCTTTTGTTCTTTTAATTTTTCAGGATGAAACCATTCTAAATCTCTGGGTTTTGGGGATATATTGCCTATTGCTTTTACTTGTTGTTGTCCTTCTATTTATAGTACAGTAGCTGTTTTAAATGACTGATGAGCTAACTCCCAAAATATTGGGTGTTTTCGTGCCTAAATCACAGTCAGACCACCTAAAAAAATCAGCCATGGCACAGGTCAACCCAAACATTTTTATAGGTGTTCCTGAGCTAGTACATGTTTTCATCTCTCTTAGCAATACTTGAATTTTTGGCAAAGCTTTCTGTGAACAAACTCGCAAGAGCACTGATGAACAGCAAATCAAAGGGGCTGTGATGGTCCTAAAAAAGGCTCTGTGATTTCTGTTTGAACTGTCTATGAAGACTCATTTTCTCATAGCTCTGGAGCTCTAATCCTCATCTATTCAGCCCATTGGAGAAAAATACCAAATCACATCCCCTATCACTGCATCTAATTTCAAATGAAATCAAATAAGCATAGTAAAAAGAATAAACACAAATAATTAGTGGCAACAATAACAAAGGAACTGGTTTGAAAGAATATCTTTCCTTTGGAAAACACTGGAAAGCAGTGTCAGACTTTAATTTCAGAGATTTCTGTTTAATGTCAGAGATTAATTTAACAGCCATTAAAACATCTTATTAACTCAAGTGCTAATTGAGTGCTTGGCAGGAGTAACAGAGCACTGCCAACCATACACATAAAAATGGCTAGAATTTGAAGAAAATCTGTGGTTTAACATTTTATTACTGTTATAACTTGCCGTATATGTTTAGCTGGCTTAGGTGGACTTACCTACCTCCTTTGTACCTGTTTTGAAGATGCCATGCTCTGATGGCACAAAGTCTCAGCTGCCCTTAGGAAAAGTTAAGTTCATTTGCAGTCCTTTTGGCTGAGATCTTCCAGATTGGGCTGAAACACGAGCTTTGCAGTGATGCCAGACTTTGCAGGCAGAAAGGTGCAAACTGCTGAGATTTGGGAATTCTCAGTGCCATGACTGCTGACACGATGGGCACTGAGGGAGGGAAGGTGAGCACTGAGGGAACAACTGCCCCAGCTGTTCCAATAAAGGACCCACTCTGACCACCACCCTCCCAGGAGTGGTATTGAGTTCCAGAGTACCACAAAATTTTTATTTCTCATACATGGAAATATGCACTCTGCAGGGAGAAGTTAAAATAGCAATGCTCCTTCCTTTGTATTTGACCCCCAACAGTGATAGTTTGTGGTTGACCCATGTTGCTTCCTGGGTCCTCTCATCCCTTGCACCCATAGCCTGTGAAGGCACCCTATCACAGCTCTAGACTGAGAGAGGATGGCCACAGACTGCTGTGTTTTGCTTTTGCAGAAGCAGAGATCACCTCCACCACCTTCTCCACCAGCACCCATGGTAGGAGAAAAGCAACTAGTTTTTCCTGTTCCAGCAAAGCCAAGGCTGGAATTTTGCCTGAGACCTCAAGGGAAGTATATCCCACCACTGAAAGTGTTACAGGGACACTCACTTCCAGACCTCTCCCCTTGATGATGGCAAATGAAGGCGGATGGTAAGGACCTCACTCCTTTAGGGCAAGCCCAAACTTCAAGTCACATCATCTAAATTGAGCACAGGCAGGAGATAATTTGAGCTCAGCCCACTCTAAACACACAACAGATACTTTGAGACCAAGTGAGAGAAAGCAATACAGATGAAAATTTAAGGGTCATGAAGTTTGTCATGTTTAAAAACACCTTAAGTTGTTTTCTAGCCCTTGGCAGAGACACAGCCCTAGCAATTTGTGTTTAGATACAAAGAAAGCAATGGATGAAGCCCAGATTTATGGGCAGGCCACTGGCTGACCCAAGCTCCTGACCTGTGTGTGGCTGCAGCACGCGCTCCCATGCGCTGGGAGTCTGTGTTGTGATTGCTGTACCTGCAGTGAGCATGGCTTCCTCCAGCTCAGCAGCTGCAGCAAGGGCGGGCTCACACACAGCTGCCTCGAGCCTCTAGTCAGTAGTCCCTGAGAGATTATTTAGTTCAAGCTTAAAAGCTGCTCAACTGCCCTTGATGAAGCTCCAGTGAAGAATGAGCCAAGTAAGAGTGACCAGGGCAGGGCTGGAAGCTGTACCTGGGACAACATTCAGGTTTCCAGGCTTGCATAGGTACCCAGCACAGGTTAAAAAAGTGCTTCAGATTGTCTAAGCCACTGGGAACCTTGTTCAGAGGAGGGAGAGAGGTTGTGCTTCATGTCATCTTCCCCAGCCACCTAGAAATGACCAGCCACTGAACAACCAGTGCTTATTAATAAACTTGCTTAAGGAAATTGGCTGGAGTCTTACTTTGCATTGTGCTGAATGAATTGAGCTAAATATAATCCAGAGCTCGTTTTGCTGGGTAACAATGCAAGAGAAACTTCCTGTTCTAGCAGAAATCCCTGAGTTTAAAAGTAGAAGCTTCTCTAGGCTGGGTGAAATTCTTCAAATCTCAAGAAACACTGAGGTCACTCTCTAAATTCCTCTTTCCTCCAAATACAGATATTATTTTAATACTCTGTGCGAGGAGTAATGTAGTGTCTCTCTTAGAACCCAGCTGAAAGCACAAGTTGTTTTAATCAATGAGCTCTCAGATACAAAGGTACTTCTTGGCTTAAAACCCAAATTCAATAATTATTTTTTCAGCTGAACTGGAATAAAGACATTATTTAAACATGTATCTGCCATCTCACACTGCCTGCGGCTGGCTGTTGGATATCTATTTCTCAGCAGCACTGTGGCAGTTCCTTATGTAAAGGGAAAAAAACATAACCATTTCCTTGCATGACTTCATTCTGGGATTATACCTCCTTACTCCTCCTTCCCTGGAGCATCCTGTCAGGAGACGGTTTCAGGTGCTAACAGAGCCCATGGTGAGTGTGCAAGTGCATGCTGGTCTTTGCAAACAGGCCTGTTTGTGTGGCAGATGTGCAAAATAAAGGGCCTCAGCATTTGATTTTTTTGCTCAGTGCAAAATGAACCACAGGCTGGTTGGGCTGCAGGAGAGAGGGGATCACTGGAGAACTGGGAGCTCAGCAGTGGCACCACTGCCAGGGCTGGGATTCAGGAGACTGAGCCAAGTAAAAATACTTTAATCCTGCTAGGCTCCTCTTCTTCATTTTGCCATTGGTTACGTTACCAACCCATCAACTTTCTGATGAGTTTTCCAGGATCAGCTTTGATCCCACAGTGCTGACAGTGTGAGCAGCCTCCTTGCAAAGACCTGTACTCTAGGAGAAGAAAGACCTGATCTATGAGTCCTTTTTTTAGCTCTGCAGGTGCAAAATCTGGTCTTTTCCCTTTGTGGCAGTGCCATGCATAATGGACCTGAACTCAGTATTGCCAATAAATACCGACTGTTCTTCTCTTCTCTGTGTAGCTGCAAGATGGTGTTGGACTGCATTCAAGCCCCATGGAGCTGTGGTGATTCCCTTAGAGGAGGAGGTCAAGGTGTTCAGGTGAACCACAGTTGTTGTGGGTGGGGTACTGAACACCTAATGGATGGTAGAAGTTTTTAGGAGGCTTTAAAGCCAGAATAAGATTTGGTGAGGCCCCTGGGCAGAGCCAGCGTGGTCCATTTACTTCGCACACCTGGGGTCAAGGCACTGGGTCCAGGGGTACAAACAAGGAGAAGGCAGAAACTGGCGGGGTGAAAACAGATGTGTGTTGGAAGTGAAGAGTGGGCAGGAGGCTGTGACCTCAGGGTAGGAGTGAACGGAGGTGTAAATAAACAGACACACTGGATACCTGATAGGGACCTGCCAGTGATCTCTTGGATGTCTCCTGTACAGGAAAAGTTCCTGGGAGGCCATGGGCTTGCTGTGCTCCTGTGCCAAATCTGTAGGGCTTGCACAGACAGGTAGTTGGGTCTGCAAGATTTAAGCATGACCACAACAACCTATTTGCTAATCCTCTGCTTCTGAGGGGCTTCAGGTGTACACAGATAATAGACAGATCACCTTACCCTCCACCAGCAAGATCTGAGGCATCACTGATCTTTTCAAGGCTGGGTGACAGCCATGCTACTGTACTGTGGAGCACATTTAGGGGAGAAAACACCTCGGTAGCCTTCAACCCAAGACAGCAGCACTCGGGTGCAAACTACTGTCTTGAGCATAATTCCTCCTGAGCTGAACCTGCAACAGAAAGTCAACATTATCAGTTTCAGTTGCTCCTGCAACGCTGGTGAGTTTCATAGTTAGGAGCAGCTTTCAAAATCTGTATGTGTGCTCTCTCTATTACCTGTCCACCAGTAGTAGTGTTTGGCCTTTCAGCCTGGAGCAGCACCATGCAGCACGCTCCCTCCCTGTCCCATGGCTGTGATTCTTCACAGGGGACTTCCCCACTGTGGGGCTACCTCTGCCTGCTGAACGATGAACACATAGTCTGGAGCTTGGGCTGCAGACAGAGCCTGAGGTGCTCCGGCACAGCCGCGGTCCCTGAGTGTGGAGATGGAGCTTGAGAAAGACAGGGCTGGAGAAAGACAGGGCCCACTGCTGTCCATGAGTAACTGAGATGGCTTTTGTACCTCAGATAGGCCCTGCAGAACGCCCCGAGCTGTGGCAAGTGGCTGGAGGATGCAGGAGCAGATTTTGTGCTCTCGCCCTGTGCTTTGATGCTCGTGGCTAAATGAGTTAATCAGCTGCTTGTTGTCGCGCCTGAAATATAAATAACAATCAACAAGCAGAGGATGAACTGGTAAAATAACAACAAACACAACCAGAGGATGAACTGAAAAGAGCAAAACATTTTCTGGCATGTGCTCCTGTGACTGCAACATCAAAGATCATATTTAGATTTTTGTAGAAGGTTATTTCTCTGGCTTTCT
The DNA here is from genome assembly GCA_013399195.1 of Dicrurus megarhynchus. NCBI lineage: Eukaryota > Metazoa > Chordata > Aves > Passeriformes > Dicruridae > Dicrurus > Dicrurus megarhynchus. The sequence goes on along the minus strand of VXAD01011242.1, from coordinate 246,530 downwards.
TAGCTCCAAAATTATCAGGAGTGTCAAAATCCATTTGCAGGAAGACCTTCTGGGGAGGAGGATGCTGCTGAAAGGGCAGAGATGTTTAATATTTCACGAAGGGCATGCACAGACTAACGTACAGTTCTCAAAACATCCTCATTAAAATGCTTTAATTAACATTGGTTCAAACACTGGCAGACTTGGAGCTTCACATGTCTCGGATACATTGGGGGTGCTGTGCACTGCTCAGGTCCCAGTGGGAGCATCCTTTCCCTCTGCCAGGGGAAGGGATGCATCTTGACCCCCCTCACAATCTCCTTCTATCACCATGTTGAGTTTCCTCATCTCAAAGGCCCAATAAATATTTTTTACCCGACCACATGCCAGCTGAGTAACCATTCATGCAAGAGCAAACGAAGTCAACAGTGTAAAGGGAGCAGCAGAGATGATCCTTTCCCTTTCAAAGGCTGTAGTTTCAGTTCCCCAGTGTCATTAATCTCATTAACCAACTACCTGGCATCTGGACTAGGCACCCCCCTCCTCCCACACACGCACAGGGAGTGCTTCCCAGCCCTTGGCCACCTTGACTGTATTTTGGAGAAAGGACAAGCAGAGGGCTTCAGACCAAGCCAGACAACAGAAAAGCAGGGGCACAACCCCATTTATATGAGGTCTTTTTTAAAACAGAAAGAAGATGCTTGTTTTCTCACCCTTAGGAGACAGAGTGCCTTACATTTTCTAAAAAACTGAGTTAATTCACAGAAAAAGAGATGTAAGGAAATGTGGGTGGAAAAATATCCCCAGTGCTTATTGTTCCTTGGACCAGGAAGGGTTTTGGGGCTCTCCAGGGCAGCGCCCTGCTCCACTGGTGAGAGGTTAGCAAGAGCTGAACATCCACAGTGCCTGTGGGATACCTGGTGCTGCCCACCCCATCCCCACTGTGGGCATTCACTTCCATCCAGGAACTCCAGCCTGCCCTGACATCTGCAGCTGCACAGACCACAGGGAAAGGTCAGAGAGTAAAAGGGCCAGTAAGACCAACCAAATTTCCTGACAGCAGCAGCTCATGAGGAAGTGCCCTTTGCCACCAGCCACTTTATCTGCGCAGAGATAAGAGGAAGGGGCTGCTCTCCTGGCTTCCCAAGCACTGCTGCCACCCCACAGCAATGCCATTGAGGAGCTGGGTGGCAGCTCGTTCTGCACTGCCTTTTGCAGTGATTTTTAACCTGGGCTGGGGTCACATTCCCAGCAACTTCCTTTGGTCAGCACTGATCTGGCAGCAAGCCATGGGGAGTCAGGTCTGCTGAGTGAGTGCCATGAGTGCACATGGATTGGCTGGAAGACACCATCCCTGCACATGGATCTGTTGGACGATGCCATCCCTGCACATGGATCTGCTGGAGGATGCCATCCCAGCAGGCAGAGGAGCTTGCCCTTCAACCTACAATAGATATGAATTTCCACTCCGGAGAAAATACATTTTAATTATGCAAACTCTATGCGCATTTTTAAAACACAGGGAAAGAAAAACAGGACCCTGTTCTTATCTTTTTGTGAAATCATAATTCATTTGAAATACATGGATAATTAACCACATTATCATGCAAATTTAAGTGAATTGAGCTGGCTGAATTAAAGAGACTTCACCTACCTAACCATAAAAATTGCAACACGGAGCTGTCGCAACGAAGCTCTGAGCGCTATTTTTAGTGCAGCGCTGTAAGAGAGGGCCTGTGGGAGGGCATCTTCCAAAGGAATGCAGACGGTATCTTTTAGGAGGAATTAATCCTGAGGAAACCATTACTAGCTCTCACGAATGGCCGAGGGATATTTTTCTGGCTGGACTGGAGTTTATACACAGAGAGCCACATGCACCAAAAAAAAAATCATGACTCATTGAATTTAAGGAACAATTTACTGAAGCCAAATTTTCAAGTGCTCCTCCCTCGCTCCTGCTCCCTTGGCTCGCTGTCCTTGGGGCACACCAGCCCTTTACTGATGACAAAAACTAAGTTAAAAATTCTTATTTACTGCATCTGAATGAAAGCTGTTTACCTTTTTCAGAATTACAGTTCCACAAAGTGCTCATGCCATACTTTTATTCACCTGAAAAATACCCAGCTTTCCATTTCCTGTGGTTTTATAGCATTTCATCTTTGACTGCCAGGTCTCAGGCACCAGTGCTTGAGGAGGACATGCACAAACACTTCCCGTCATCAAAAAAGGACCATGTTAAGGCTCCTTGAAAATCCAAAGCAGACCCTGAAGGTGATTTTTCCAAAGATATTTTTGTTCTGGTTTTGTTTTTTGGTTTGGTTTTTTTTGCCTGTCCACTATTAAATTTGATCTCTGTAAGAGAGTACAGATCATGCTTAGGAAATACCTTGGCTCTTGTTCAGTTGCAGCTTTGTGTGGTTGCAGCTTCCTGGTCATCCTTCCAGGACACCAACAGGTATTTGTAGCACAATGGCATTGCAGAATCACAGGGACACAACACGGTGGCTGACTGCAGATGCTATGTTAATGAACATTGTCCTTAGACATTCACAAACAGCTAAACCTGGCCATCTTTCCCCCAAATACCTTTTAAGACATAAACTGAGAATAGGCCTGTCCAAGCTGATATGTTAACACATCTATTAGTCACATAAGCTCACATTTTACTGGTAAAAAGTACTTAGCAGTATGACCTTTGAAAAATGTCACAAATGCCATATAAATGGACATTTTGAGATAAAGTTTTTTGGGTGTTTTTAGATGCATCACCCTCACCCTCTTCCTCCCTTGCATATCTTACCTCAAAAACATTTGACCCCAGATGCAGTATTCAGGAATCTTTAAATGAAGGACTAATCAACATGCTGCTTCTTACAGCAGGAATCCAGGAGTTCCCATCTCCCTGAAAGTCACTGGGACTTCGGTTGCCCAAGTGACTTCAGCAAACAGGACTTCAAAGCCTTTCAAAATAGTACAGCTGAAAAAAAAAATAAAATAAAGGTTGTAACTAGCCTAGAATTTTCAAATCTTAACGACTTTTTTTATGGAGCTCATTTGCACTTATCAGCCTTATCCAACGCTTCAAAGAGTGAGCAGTGGTGGTTGGCTAGGCTGCCCATCCCTAGCACCAGCCCTTCCTTCTAATTTTGCCTCCCGCTTGTTGAAACTTGTTTTCGATTGCACATCCATGGGGGAAAGATTTACATTTTCCTGCATGTCTGCAAAATGCCTGCCACAATGTCTGAGCCCTCTAGATGCTATAATAATAATAATAATAATAATAATAATTACGAGCACGATTCCAGTGTGCGCTGTGTGCAGCAAGGCAGCTGAGAGCCCGACCGCCAGCAGCTTTGTAGTCTGACATCTAATAACCAGCAAAGGAGAGGGTGGAGGAAGGCCAGCTATGGCAGAGGAAGAGGGAAAAGCTCTTGGGAGAAAACTGGAGTACTTTACAAGGTGGAGTTGCTCTACTCACCTGTGCTTAATAAAGATGCTGTGACTAAACACTTTTAAGGTATCACTCCAGAGAAATCCATTTGTTTATGTTGGGAAAGTTTGTCTGGGTGGATTTGAGGTCATTTTCTGCTGCTTAGGGAATTCCACAGGCTGGCATAGACCACGAGACACCCCTGAGCATCAGCAGAAGTCAAGGAGCAGCAAATGAACAGGGATTGCCATGCCATCAGGGAATGCCAGGAGGCGGATACGGCTGCACCAAGAGCAGGCACAGGAAACCTGCAGAGTCCCAAACCCTTCTGATTTATTGCCCCAGTGCAAACCATCTGCCCAGCACATGGTCAGTCAACCTGACACCTCTAAGAAATCCCACCTGAAACCCAGCAGGCTGAGACATAGGGTGAAAGGGACCTCTTGGGTCTTAAATACAGCTCTGTGTTTCTGCAGGGAACTGAGCTACATATTTCACTCAGAATGGCGAGCTGGGAGGGATAGGGGTGGGGGTTTTGTTTTATGGGAAAAAATCTGCAGTTTCGGAATTTGTTTTCTACTTCGAAGCAGGTAATAAATTTGTCAGGGACTGCAATTCCAAAATTTCTTCACATCAGGTAGATCAAAGTGTTTGGCATCTATGAAATCTGACATAGGCCTTTAAAAATTATAAATTGTCTTTTTCTATAAGACAGAAAGACATTGAACCACAACA